>JBAMCI010000173.1:5695000-6295000 GCA_037075265.1 Drosophila nigricruria | reverse complement strand
TATGGTTTTATCATCACGGAATGTGTACGGCGTAGTTTGTAGCACCGATTGCGTAGCATAACGTCGCCGACATGAGGATATATCCTTAGTCTTACGTATGGTTACATAGACATCGTCGGTGGACTCCAATGAATATTGCACCTGGCATTCACCGGATACATCCGTTTCGGTCGTATTGAAGTCCACGTCGAAACGCATCATGGTATTTTGAAAGCTGGACAGGATGCCCTTCTTAAAGTTGAGCACCCAAGGCAATTCCTGTTCGGTCGGGCACACCTCGCTTATGAGACCATCGTGGAAGGCAAAGCGCAACAGATTCTTCGTTAGATCAACGGACAATTCGCTGCTCTTGGGATGCATATGCTCAAAGTTGCTTGATGCCTGCTCATCGGACGAAGACTCGCTGCTCAAGTTGTCATAGTAGTCATAGACATCTCTGGCAGGTTTCTCTTCCGTAGCGGCACTCTCATTACTCGTCTCTTGCATCGAATCGTACAGATTGGCTGTATTGATGCGCAGGTAGCCTTCGCAGCCCTTGGGAAAGAATATCTCGAGATTGGCTTTCAAATATAGATCGGAGCTGTTATCACCGGAACCGGCGAATTCCGTGCGCACGGAAACCGTGTAATCATATTTATAGAGTTTTTCACCATAGCCAAATTTCGGATTTATCGGTTCGCATTGTGGGCGACCACAGATTCGAGGATCCTTAAGCGGATCTAAGGGTGAGAGATGAAATATATTTATAAAAAATTTTTGTCCAAATATTTAATTTTAATTATTAAAGTATTATAGGTGTCATAATTATATGAAATTTTGTGAATTTTACTATTTTATTTTTAGTTTATTGTTTAAGTTACATAAATTACTCAAAAATAATTTTAATAAATTGTAATTATGATATTATAATATAATTATGATAGCAGTGTTAAATTACTTTAATTATTTATTTTATTTTATTTAATTACTTTAATACAATAGTAATTTATAAATATACATATATACTTATATTATATTATTTGAAAATTATTTTAATTACTTAAACTTTAATATAATTATGATAATAATGTTTAATTACTTTAATTATTTATTTTATTTTATTTAATAAATTACTATTTAAATTAATTGTAATTCATTGGTATAAGAAAATAATTTATATTGCTTGAAAATTATTTTAATTACTTAAAATCATTATGCACAAATTATTTCATTTTAATAATATTTTTTAAATATATTTAAAGGAAAATAAACATTTAAATACAAATTTGTATAATTTTAAATATTATTTAATTGTAATTAATTTAATTAATATTTTTCAAAGATATTTAAAAAATTGAAATAAAATATTGTATGAGTTCTTAATGAAATATCGTGTCAAATGTTAGCTACATAATTAAAAAATTAAATTAAATAAATAATAAAATAAAATAAGATAGTTAATAATTACTGAAAAGCAATTTTTAAAATAGTACTGTACTAAATACTATAATTTACTATAATTTATTATTTTAATCGAAACAAACTTTAGGTACTAGTTGAATATTTTAATTTTATCTTAATTTAATTAAAATTTAATTTAGATATTTTTATTTTAATTTCGATTTCAATTTAAATTAAAATAAAAATATTAATTTTAATTTTATTTCACTTTAATTAAATTTATCTAATTGTTATTGTATTATTATAATTTCTAAAGTATTTGTTTTATTTTATATTAATTAACTTCCTACTTACTTTCTCTTGCCGCCTGACTCTGTGCTATGATCAGCACCAATAGCAGCCATATAGCCGTCATATAATTGGTTGCGCCCATCATGGGCGTGGCCAGTTTGTGTGCCAAACGTTGCCTTAAGCTCTCTAAGTAGACGAATCGTTTAGCACGCACATGGAACAGCTGCAGTCAAATAGTAATCTGCAAGGAAATAAATAATTATTAACATAAATATTAAAATATTGACAGACTGCAGTTATATCTATGTATTTATATACATATGTATGTTATTATTGCAATTAAAATTTGATTTACAATGCAAATTGCATTTGTGCATAATAAAATTTGCGGTTTGTTCTTTGATTTGACCCTTCACACGTCCAAATTGAATTTCTCATTATGTAAAATGAAGATTTAGTCGTGATTTAATTATTTTGATTGCTCTGGAACTGGAAGGGGACAAGCCACATACATAGCTGGAAGCATTTCCAGTGCAAACGCATTCATAATTGGAAGGGCGCCGTTACTTGCAAAATTATTTGTGCGCTTTCACACTTGTTGGTTCGTTCCCTTTGAAGCTCAACATATGCATGAGGGGGGCGTGGCAAAGAGCGAGAGAGAAAGAGAGAGAGAGAGACGCCCACCCTTTGCCTTTCGCCTTTGCCATAGTCAAAGCTGAAGCCAAAGCAAATCAATTGAATTTCCACTTGATTCAACATAAAACACACAAAATAAAGTAAAATAAAAAGCAAGAAAAGAAAAACAGTCGAAATCCTCTCGCTCCGTGCGGCAGCTCGGGCAGCACCCTTCCATCATTAATTCCAGCAATAAAGTGGGAACAAATCGGAGCATAGCCTTAAGGAGCGGAAGGGAGAGGGAGAGGGATAGCTGACGCCAACTGTTGGTTTGCATTTGCATTTGATTTTAGAGCATGAAAAAGAATTGTTAACGGTTGTTTTTCACATTGCCTGCTCGCTCACTCCCCCACGCACTCGACTCTCCCTCTCCCTCTTCCTCTCCCACTGCTTATTTTGTTTTACTCTTTGCACTTTGCAAAGCATATAAATCGCAGCTACATTTGTGGTTTCCTCTTCTTCTTTGCTGGACTCCCGTTCCCTATTTTACGTTCTGCTGTTGGGTATTTGCTGACAATGATTGCTCGACTGCAAGAAACAGCAAAAGCACTTAACACTATTTTTTTTTTTTTTTTGCGAGCGAGAGCGCGCGAGCATCGGGCGCATGTGACCTGCATATGCACGCATACACAAACACAGACACACATGCAAGCATTCACATATCCATACATGCACAGGCATGTAGATCTGCCTGCATGTGTATGCGTGTGTGTGTGTGCATATCAATTCTTCATGGTTTGAAGTGTTTTTAGGTAGCCCATCAGAATGTTTGTGTGCTGCGTCTGCCACAGATTGAATTGCAATGGTCTAGTGCTTACTTGAAGAGTAAATAATGATTATAAATCGTGGCGCTGACGGATTTGTCGCTTAATTGCGTTAGCATGTTGCAACTTTGGATGCAGAGTAAAAAGCGCGACTTGCCAGGGTTGCCAGATGGCTGCAATTGCGCTAAGCGAATGGCTGGCTATAAATACTGGTTTAATAGTGGTTTAAGAATAAAAGAATATTATAAAAAAAAAAACTGTTGGGCAAATAGGAATTTATCCATATTATATTTTGTTTATTCAATATTTAATTTTTGTATGCATTTTTATTTATCTACTCTGCTGATCAAGGCTCTAGCTGCATGCGCACTTTTGCCAATCAGCTTGAAACGTTCACATGCAGCAGTGTTGGAAATATCGCCAATTGGCGCAAATCGTTAAGAGATTGAGCAACACTTGGCAAGATTTTTGGCATTTCATTGTGAAATCGCCAAGAGTGGACATCTTTTTTCTTGTATTTTTTTTTTTGTGTTAAATTAAGTGAATGTAAGTGGTTTACCGTAATGGTCAGTGTAATGCGCAAAGTGAAGTCCATTTGTTGTTGTAAAAATGAAATCCGTTCGTAAGCAAATTTATCACGTGAAAGTGCTCGCGGCTTGTGCGCAAGCAATAAATATAGGGTGACCAGATCGGCCTCAGGCCATTCCGGGACAATCGACGACTTTGTTGCAAAAAACTGCTTATCTCCGCTGCTTTCCTCAAAAAAATTCTTCACTTGTCTTGACAAAAGCGGGACATGTCCCGGAGTTCCAGGACGTATGGTCACCCTAAATAAATATAGCTAAATACGCGCTACACACATACATGCATACATATGTATGCATTTGTATATATGTGTGTGTGTGTGTTTCCACTATAAATCGCATTGCCGATATCTATTTCATTATCTGTTAGCGACCCTCCCACACAGAGGTTATCCTGTTCTGTTCGCTGCTCTTCGCAAAGCTCATAAGCGGCTTTTCTGCACAGCTATTGCAAAATTCATATTCTCATGTATAAGAAGTGAAGTTTGTGATATGGAAACGCAAACGGCAATGGATATATATGGCCATATATAAATCTAATTTGCCTGGGGCTGCGCTGCTGCTTTCGCATACAATAATCATGAAAAGTGAAAAAGTGCTCGCTGCTAAAAAAGAAGAAAGTGAAGAGGAAGAAGAAGAAGAATCGGAAGTCACTTAGGCTTAGTATGCTGCACGCAGATTTGACAAGCAAAATGGAATAGGTAAGTCAGCCATGTTTGCAGATTTATTTATTTTTATATACTTGAATTTTTCTTGATGCAGTTGTTGACAATATTTATTTGTTTTTTTCTGTGAATTTGTATTTCTATATATGAACAGAATAAACTTGGTTTGCTATTTTTTTCATATTTTAAAAATTGGAAATTTAATATTTACATATTTCATATTTTTAGTTATGTTGTGAGTGAACAAATTTAAATTGAATAAATCTAGTCTTGGCTAAAAAATAATATAAATTAAAACTAAATTAATATAAAATTGTAAATATATATATTTACATTTTTTAATATAAAAAAAAAAAAATTAAAATTCTATTGGCCAATTAAAAAATTAAAATTTATATTTATAGTAAAAAAATATAATTAAATTTTTTTTTGTCGACTTCGCAAGTTATATTAGTGTTTATTTATTTTTTAAACATAATTTTTTTAATTTTGAAAAAAAAAACATTTGATAACAACTTAATAGCTTAAGGTAGTACCCATGTTTCACCCTCTTGAGAAAGCAGCCACAAATTTCCCAATAAACCCTTCGAAACCAAAAAAAAGAAAGAAAAATATCAGAAACCAACATTAAAACCTTGTGTGTGTACATAAATCGCTTGTCATCCAATGCCGAGGGAACTTTGACCATCTTAATGCAACCTGGACTAACAAAATTTCGTTTGCTTTGGCCAAAAACCGAAAGCAGAAGAAGCCCAGCGCCATTTGTTTTCATATTTTCTCATACCCAATGCAATATTGGGAATACTCACACATGTACACAGAAATATATATAGATATATATTAGATATATATATATATGTATAAAAGTATATACACTAGCATTGAAGTATTTTCCGTGCAGGCAAATATTTTTGTACAAAATGCAATTTTCAAGTGAAGGTGAAGTTGAGTTAAGAGCTGTTTGGGATGCTTTAGGGGGCGGCGGAGGGGCACAAGGATGCCGTAGCCAAGTTCACGTAGGTAGAAACTTAAGCAGATTGTTAGTGAGTAGAAAAAACAAGAAAAAGTTATGAAAGTTGGTTTTTTGCAACGAATTTAATAATACACTATGAAAAAGCGATTATGCTGTTTGTTCGTTGATGCGTGTAAATATTTTATAAAAATATAAATAATTATAAAAATATATGTTATAGATTTTTGGAATTCTTTAACATCTTTACTAATATCTAATCCATTTATTTACATGTTAAAAAAATTATAGCTGATATTCTTTAACTTCTCGATTAATATATTTTAAATTTCTGGTAAAACAGTTTTTTTTTTTAGTTTTATTATTATTTATTTTAAGATGTGTAAGAAAGATTTCAGATAACTTGAAATTATTTCTTATTATAAGTGAAGCACTTATAAAAAGAGAAAAATAAATTATATACATTAAAAATATATATATTTATATTTTATATAAATATAAATATATATATTTTTATAGCATTCCTATATTTTTAATGTAAACTGTTTTCAGAATAATATTCCTATAGATAATAATAATATTGATAATAATAATATAGACGAAAACATTTGATTATAAATTTTTAAATTTTTAATTCGAAATTCTTAAAAATTCTGAAAATTAAAAAAAAATTTAAACCTATCAAAACAGATATATCACACATAAATTTGATGAATAAATATCATAGAAACGCTTTTCCCCTATCTTCCAATTATTGATATGAAATTTTCTCTGATTTCTCTTTCTTAATACACTCAAAAAATCATTTTTATCTGAATTATATTTAAACATAAAGTAAATTTGCTTTACTTTTAAAAAAGATTCACACTTACTCTAAAATTAAAAAAAAAAAAAATGTATATATATATATATATATATATATATATATTTTTAAAAAATTTCTTTTAAGTTCTATTTTCACATTTCTTTATCGCTTAACCATAACCTATGGCAGGGTATGAGAAATGTATAAATTTAATACGAGCATAAATTCTCAACTAAATGCAATTACGTTTGTTGCAAGCGCAGCTAGTGTGGGCTGGGGCAGCTACATACAGTGCATAGTAAAGGCTTAAGGATGCAACTGCTGGGTGGCACTGGGGCGTCTGCAAGTCGTGAACTGCAAATCTAATAACAAAGCGAGCAAAGGGAGACCGAAGTTGTTGCATATGCAAAGGGCATCAACTGCGAGCTTTGAGTATTTGCTGCTACCAATCAAATTGTAGTTCATGCCTCGAAACAGTGACTGCTGTAAACAGTGACTGCAGCATGTTCACGTCCATGTCTATCTTAACGCTTATTGAAAGTTTCAACAACAACAATAACAAACAGCAGCAAACAGAACCACGTCAACAGAGACACAAATTTCAGAGAGAGAGAGAGAGAGAGAGAGTTCCAAAGCTGTTTGTGCCACAAACGTTAAGTCCCTTCAGCCACGCCAGTTTAAGGCGCTTTACTGACTGCAACAAGGGAACTAAAAATTCAAACTGAGAGAAAAAAAATAGTTACCAATATGCGTTTGCAGCGGCTTCTATTACTTTTTCAGCAAAAACAAAAAGAAAAAAAAAACAAATTTTGTTATGTTCTCTGGCTTTGCGTGGGCAGTTTGTTGTTCCTTTTGCTGCCATTGTTTTTCTTGGTTCAGCAGGCTGGCAGGCGGCAGGCAGGCAATCTGGCCGGCCATCATGGCTACCTAGCCTTGCTGGCCCTAATGGCATCCAAATGGGTGCCATGTTTCGTCATTGCCTTCACGTACCGTCCCGCCCGCCGCCTGTTCAACACGTGCCAGCCATGTTCGATAAAGACAAAGGCATGTGGGTGCGTTGGATCATGGGAGCGTGGGAGCTGCATCGGCTGCTGCAGGTGCAGCAGGTGCAGGTGCTCGCCCCATGCCAATGCCTGAATGCGAGAAATTGCAAAATTGAAAATTATGTGTAGCACTTGAAAAATGGCTAATAAACGAGATTAAAATTGCCAACGGCAAGATTTTCAGTTACTGCACTCAATGCCAAATTGCAACAGAATGCGTTCAGATTATAGCCCCAATCGACAATCGACAACATGTGTTCGATTACACCGAAAGCAAGGAGATATTCAAGGTAGTTGGAGGTAGTTAAGTCGAAATTGCTTTTCTCATAAGCGAAGCAGGTCAATTTTCAAGCTGTTGCTATAAAGTAGCAGCAAAAGGAATTTTTGGGGCAAGTATTGAAAATTATTTTGCCATAGAATGGAACTTTCTTTACCTTGAATAGAGTTTAAGCTTTTGCTTAGTGATTTCTTATTGTATTAATTATGAGTTTATAAAAGAAAAAAAAAATGAATAAAGCAATGAAAAGATTTTGTTTAAATTAATGATTTAATTTTAATTAATATTAGTTTTTAAGGGTAAGGATTTTGCTCTAAGTTTTCTTCTGGGCCCAACCTTTTAAAACTAATATTGGACTCTCGCAATCTTGACTTTTTAATTGGAGCTATATGAGATAGTAATGGGATATAGGGAAGTCTGACCAAACATATATTTTAAAATAAAATTTTAAAAATTTATTTTTATATAAATATATTTTTGTTAGATCGGCAATAACATAACAATAAGATAACTCCAAAGTCCAAATAGTTTTATTTTAAATACTTATAAAGAAAATCTCAGCTAATAGAGATTCTTTTATGAGTATGGGTCTCTGCACATGTTGCCCTTTTGCTTAGCAATCTCAGACCGTGCTTTTTTGTCACGTCAGCATAGCATTCTCATCGGACAATAATGTCAGAGACACGCTAGTGTTGACTAATATCTCACTCAAACAAATTATACAACACTGTTTCTAACACTAATATAATTATCGACAAGACGCTCTATCGCAATACCAATTATAACTCCGACATCTATATATAATATATATATATATATATATATATATATATATATATATTTTTTTTTTTTTTTTTTTTTTTATATCTTTCATATAAGTTTAACATAATTTAAACTTAAACTTTTCACTGCCTTCAACTTCTTTGTATTGCTAACATAGCTTGCAACATAGTTAACAAACTTGTAACAATTTCTGCTCATAAGTCGTTTGCTTTAAATGTTTTAGAGCTGCAGCAGCAACACGTGCATATACACATATACATATATATATATATATATATATATATATATATATCAATTAGATGCCATTTAAAAAGTCTGGAAACTTGGCTAACGTAAAACACAAGTTTTAAGCTGCGGCTGGGCTGAGCGTGCAAGCCAACTAAAGTTTGGGTCATCATTTCTTTTTTTTTCTTTTTTTTTTTTTTTAATTACAACGCTATAAAAGGCAAGTAAACCCGAAAGTGTGGCGACAAAGACTACGCAACTAAACAGTAGTCCTTGTTGCAAGGGTTGGACTAAAGGTATTTCCTGTATTTTATGTTGAAATCATAGTAAGAAATATTATAAACTTTTAATATTTAATTTAATTAATTTATTAATTAATTATATTTTAAATATTAAATATTTTTATTTAATAAATATAATATTAAAAGGCTCAAATGGGATATGGAAATTAAATAAAAATATAAACTTTTGGTGTATTGAATATACATATTTCAAGTTAGAAAATCATGGTAAGAAATATTAGAAACATTGAATATTTTATTTAATTAATTTGTTCAATAATTATATTATAAATGTTAATTAATTTTATAAAATATATATAATAGAAGGAGACATAGAATTAGAATAAAAAAAAATAAACTTTTCCCGCATTTAATATACGAAATTAAATATTAATAAATAAAAATTGAAAAAGTCAAGTTAGAAAATTTTTAAGATTAAATTCAATTCAGTTTGAAAGGCAGCCCAACTAGATTATATCTTCCCAGCTCATTGCTATATATAGTTAATTGTGTCATAAATATCCCCTTCTCCCTGCTACATACATCGTTACAAAACCAATATACCCTTCCATATCAGCACTTCACTGGGTATGCCAAACCAACAAAAATCTAAGTAGCCTAACAACTGCGGCCAACACACAACAGCAGCGCAACAAGGCAAAAAGGCGGAAAGGCAGGCGGTTGGTTAGTGCGAACGACTTAAGCCACATAAAACCGGCATAGAGCCAGGCCAAAAGCAGTCAGACAAACTGGCAGAGCCCGCAGAGAATTGGCCGAGCTAGCTAGCTAGCTGGCTGGCTGGCTAGCTGGGCGAGAATGGATGTGGTACAAAAAGTGCACGCTAAATGCTTGGGAACACCTTCAATGCCAATGGGAACAGAAGCCGTATACTTTTTTAGTTTTCAAATAAATTTACATAATTCAACATTTATTTTTTGAGTCCCTTAACTTGTGTGTCCGATCGCTGTTGCTGCAACTGAGCCAAGGAGTAGGAGTAGCGTATGTAAGTGAGCATTGCCGAATTATGCAAATGTTTGCCAGTGTACAACAGTGCGTATGCGTATTGATTTGAGCTCTAAACGTTGCAGGGCGGCTGGCTAGGCAAGGCATGGCAAGGCAAGGCAAGGAGGCAACAACAATTCCCTTGCCACAGCCCAGAGCAATGAACTATGCGAAACTTTTGTACGCAGACATGCGGAATCATCCATTCATTTGATAATTACACTGCAGATGTATGTGTGTACGTTGTGTGTGTGGGTGTGTGTGGGTGTGTGTGGGTGTGCTTAGTGCACAAGTACTTAGATATAATTTAGGGGAAGTTGCGTGTCGAGGCTTATAATGTAAGCTGGCCAATGTGTTTGCCTTAAGCTGCAGTTCATGCCTGGCATTTGTACTTAGCAAAACTCAACTGCAAATTTAACATTTGTTTATAATCATTTGTGCACATTAAATATTTATCTAACCGAATAAATTTCTTATAGTGAAGACTTAATTGGCTTTTGTTGTCTTTATTAAACTAGCAAATATTAGATTCATAATTATAGCACAGAAGTTTCTCTCGCTCAGCTCAAGCGTAAATAAATAAAATACCATTTTAATTGAGTCTCAAGTGGAAAAATTTAAATAAAATTCTAGAGCTTTTTAATTTATACAATATACAGACAATTGTTAGCTTTGAGTGTGTAATCGAGTGTTTAATTTTGGCTAAAATTTGAGAGTACAGTTTGAGTATTTACTTAAGCTACATCTTCACTTGTTTTAGCTACCAAGGCATTTAAATCTTCAAAAATAATTTAGCACAGCAAATAAAAAATTTGTTTTTGAACATGCTAAAACTTTTTGTTTCTTACTTTTTACTCAAATTTCTATTACCCAAACTTTTTAAATAAATATTTTAAATATCGCAAAGGATTTCTGTAATTAAAAATATTAGTTTTTGTGTGTTATCATTATAGTAAATAAATCTAATATTATTTATATTAAATTAAATTAAATATAATATTATTATTATTATATTACTAAAAAAAAAATCATTAGAAAAATATATATGCAAATTGAAGACATTTCCGCATGATTTCATCGAGATTTTTGCCCCATCAAAAATTATATATAATTTATTTATAATTTATGTATGCAAGCTTTGGCTTGTTATGCATTTCATGTTTGCCCAATTTTATGCTTAATTTAATAATAATATTATGTTTTGGTTTTTCGGCACGATTGAAATTTGCATATATATATAATGAGGCGTGACGTATTTAAGCTTTTGATGCATAACATTTGTTGTTTAATGACAAATTTATTTCAATTAAATGAATATGTCGTATATGTACAATATTTTTTATACCCTGAACCCATTGAAAATGGGAAATCAGGGTATAATGTTTTTGTGAAATGTATGTAACAGGCAGAAGGAGACATGGCAGACCCCATAAAGTATATATATTCTTGATCAGCTCGATGAGCTGAGTTGAAATAGCCCTGTCCGTCTGTCCGTCCGTCCGTCCGTCCGTCCGTCCGTCCGTCCGTCCGTCCGTCCGTCCGTCCGTCCGTCCGTCCGTCCGTCCGTCCGTGTGAACGCAGCGATCTCGTAAACCACAAAAGCTAGAGATCTGAAAATTTCAGAGAATACGCGTCTATAGCCTACGCAGTACGAGTTTTTTTTAGATTTTCGATAACTCATCCCGTTTCCTTATTATCGATAAAAATCGATAACTTTTCTTCTATTAAGCATTTCGTAAGAGCTAGAGTCTCCAAATTCACTGTGTAGATCTGTGTAATGAATGCGGACATTATGAAAATTTTGGATTTTTGATGCCACGCCCCCTTCGCCCCCAATTTGAAAAATTCGTATTTCAAATACTAGAGACTTGTGCTTTGGCAAATACACACATATGAATGACATAATTACGATGTGAAAGTTTGATTAAGAAAGTCCATCCACAAAAAAAGTTATTAAACATTTAATTTCCCATACAATAGGCATATTGCAGCCCGAGCGCAGTCGCCGCGCTGACTGCGCAGTCAGCAGAGCGCGTGCTTATGCGTGCGTGCGTATGCATGTGTGTGTGTGTGTGCGTTGCTCGCAATCTTTGAATATGTAAAATAAGCATAGAATGTTGGGAAGATTGGCTCTTCGCAGGGTTCAGGGTATCTCGTAGTCGAGCCGTCTCGACTAGAGCACTCTTACTTGTTTTATAATACATTTAAATTCAAATAAAAAATTAATATATTTAAAAAAAATATTAAAATAATATTTATGTATATAAACACAAATATTTTTAAAATCCATTTAAATTCAAATAAAAAATTAATAAAAATTTATAAATTATATACACTTTTTAAAATAATATTTATGTTAAATTAAATAATATTTCTCAATATTTTTTTTTATGCAAGTTTTTGTAAAGTTGAGAAAAATCGAATTATTGCCCCACTCTACGTTTTCGATAGTTTTTATACCCTGAACCCATTGAAAATGGGAAATCAGGGTATAATGTTTTTGTGGAAATGTATGTAACAGGCAGAAGGAGACCTCGCAGACCCCATAAAGTATATATATTCTTGATCAGCTCGATGAGCTGAGTTGAAATAGCCCTGTCCGTCTGTCCGTCCGTCCGTCCGTCCGTCCGTCCGTCCGTCCGTCCGTCCGTGTGAACGCAGCGATCTCGTAAACCACAAAAGCTAGAGATCTGAAAATTTCAGTATATACTCGTGTGTATCCTACGCAGTACGAGTTTTTTTTAGATTTTCGATAACTCATCCCGTTTCCTTATTATCGATAAAAATCGATAACTTTTCTTCCGTTAAGCATACCGTAAGAGCTAGAGACTCCAAATTCACTGTGTAGATCCGTGTAATAAATGCGGACAATTTGTAATTTTTGGATTTTGGATTCCACGCCCCCTTCGCCCCCAATTTGCAAAATTCGTATTTCAAATACTAGAGACTTGTGCTTTGGCAAATACATACATATGAATGACATGATTACGCTGCGCAAGTTTGATTAAGAAAGTCCATCCACAAAAAAAGTTATTAAACATTTAATTTCCCATACAATAGGCAGTCAGCAGAGCGCATGCTTATGCGTGCGTGTGTATGCATGTGTGTGTGTGTGTGTGCGTTGCTCGCAATATTTGTATATGTAAAATAAGCATATAATGTTGGGAAGATTGGATCTTCGCAGGGTTCAGGGTATCTCGTAGTCGAGCCGTCTCGACTAGAGCACTCTTACTTGTTTTTTTATCAAAATATGTATTAGATTTAGAGTTAGATGTTAGATTGAATTAGCTTAAATTTAAATCATATCAGCTTAGGAAAAATATTTTAAATACTGATCTGATGAACAGTGAGACCTTTGTTAATTTTTCTTTGTAAAAATCAAACTTCATGAATCAAGCTACTTATTTTCATGTAAAACAATGTAAAACACATATGAAACAGAACTCTTCAAGCCTTAAAATGAATCTATACACACGCTTCTCAACTTTCAATGTGTTTTTAGTAATTTTCCAAGTGTTTAGACAGCATTTAATTAAATTTTGCTGCTTTAGACGAACAAATATTGTTTTTTATAAATACCACAAGAACCAATATTTGTTACAAAAAAAAAACTATTTTTATTTCTTTCAAATGCCACTGCTGTACCTGCTGCGCATTACTTTTACTCTTTTTGTGTGTTATTCCTGCGGTCTGACTCTGGTTTTGTTGATTTAAAAAGCAAATGGCAAAAAAGGGCAGCAAGAATTAGCTATAGTTGCTAGAGCGTGTTTTGCTTAAGAGTTGTCAATAAATGAATGCTTAGCAAGATTTTTTATACCCTGAACCCATTGAAAATGGGAAATCAGGGTATAATGTTTTTGTGGAAATGTATGTAACAGGCAGAAGGAGACATGACAGACCCCATAAAGTATATATATTCTTGATCAGCTCGATGAGCTGAGTTGAAATAGCCCTGTCCGTCTGTCCGTCCGTCCGTCCGTCCGTCCGTCCGTCCGTCCGTCCGTCCGTCCGTCCGTCCGTCCGTCCGTGTGAACGCAGCGATCTCGTAAACCACAAAAGCTAGAGATCTGAAATTTTCAGAGAATACTCGTCTATAGCCTACGCAGTACGAGTTTTTTTTAGATTTTCGATAACTCATCCCGTTTCCTTATTATCGATAAAAACCGATAACTTTTCTTCGGTTAAGCATACCGTAAGAGCTAGAGACTCCAAATTTACTGTTTGGGTCCGTGTAATGAATGCGGACAATTTGTAATTTTTGGATTTTAGATGCCACGCCCCCTTCGCCCCCAATTTGCAAAATTCGTATTTCAAATACTAGAGACTTGTGCTTTGGCAAATACATTCATATTAATGACATAAACACGCTGTAAAAGTTTGATTAAGAAAGTCCATCCACAAAAAAAGTTATTAAACATTTAATTTCCCATACAATAGGCATATTGCAGCCCGAGCGCAGTCGCCGCGCTGACTGCGCAGTCAGCAGAGCGCGTGCTTATGCGTGCGTGCGTATGCATGTGTGTGTGTGCGTTGATCGCAATATTTGTATATGTAAAATAAGCATAGCATGTTGGGAAGATTGGCTCTTCGCAGGGTTCAGGGTATCTCGTAGTCGAGCCGTCTCGACTAGAGCACTCTTACTTGTTTTATATATATTTCTTATTTCTTTGAATTTGTTGTGAAATCTGTACGATAGGATAGGACTATCAAGAAGATAAACCTAAAAAGTTATATTTTATTTATTATTTATTTAGCAATTTAGTAAAAAATGTTTGATATTAAATTAAAATGTGGAAGAGCAAAAGTTTTTTTATACTCATTCACAAAGTGAAATGAGTATATTGGTTTTGTGCAATGTCCGTCACGCTGTCCGTCCGTCTGTCCGTCTGTCCGTCTGTCCGTCTGTCCGTCTGTCCGTCTGTCCGTATGAACGCAAACCATTTGCACAGTTTTGAAGCTAGAGAGTTGAAATTTGGAATATATACTCGTGTATACCCTCGAATTATAAAGTGTCAAGATTTTCCCGATACGCCCACTAGGGGCGTGGCAAATCGGAAAATGCATTTGCCCATACCTCAGAAACACTACTTCTAGAAGTGATAGAGAGTTGCAATTTGGAATATATACTCGTGTTGACAACCCAAGATCAAAAAGCTATGGCGGATATATCTACGCCCATTGGGGGCGTGGCAAATCGGGTAAAACTGTATCTTCTACAGTTTTAAAGCTAAAACGCCCAAATTTGGCACGTAGGTTACTGATACGATCCTATGAAGATCGACCAAAAATCTATGTATCCACGCCTACTAGGGGCGTGGCAAATCGGATCTGACTATATAGTGATTTTTCAAATTCTGTAATATTTTGAGCACTATTGATTCTAGAGACTTGAAACTTGGTATATATACTCGGGTTGACAACCCAAGTTGGAAAAGATATGGCGGATATATCTACGCCCATAGGGGGCGTGGCAAACCGCAAAAGTTTGTAGCTCCTACAGTTTTAGAGCTAGAAGCTTCAAAATTGGATGGTAAGTTACTGGTGAGCTCCTCTATCGATGCGCCAAAAATAATTTTTACGCCCCTTATGGGGTATGCCCGGCTAAAAAATACCCTGTAATTTTCGCATTTTTTGAGTGTAAGCATCCAAATTTCACACTTACGTTACCCTTCACTACTTCTAAGAACTGGCCAAAAATTATATGTCTACGCCTACTGGGGGCGTGGCAAATCGGGAAAAACTATACGTTTTTCCGATTCTCAGTGAGAAAATCAGATTTATATACAGATATTACTGCTGATCTCCTCTATTGATTTCCAAAAAATTATATATGTACAAACCAATTGTGGGCGTGGCAATGGGCGTGATCTGTGGGGGTGTGAATGAGTATCCCGCAGTCGGTAGCGCCCGACTGCAACGTTCTTACTTGTTTTTAAATTGGTTTAAAATATAAACATTTTTAAGGTTTTTTTTTGCTTTTAAATGGATGAACGAAGGAAGGAGAACTATCACAAAATAAATAATTCATAAATATAAATATAAATAAATAGTTTACTTTAAATCTATTAATTTAAAACTTTACATATATCTCTTTTGCAATTTTAGTCAATACTGATATCAGAACCGGACGTATAGGATTGTCTGATCAAAATAGTTTCACAAAATATAATTTAAGATTGTTTTTTTTTTCTATTTTTCTTCCAAGTTTTATCCATGTTCCTTTCAATTTGCAAAGAAAAACCAGCAACATATTGCAGCATGACAAATATTATACTCGACAGAAAGAGTAAAATAAAAAATGAGTTTGTAGTATAAAAATCTTATTAGTTTCTTATTCATATATATATCTTTGAACAATAATGTCCTCAGACTTTAACTAAACCTTAAATATATTTTAGAGAAGCACAGCCCAGCCAAGCCATGCTCTAAAGAGCTGATTATATTTCTTGTCAAAGGACATCTCATTGTCTCTTTAACTTATGTTTTGCTTAAGTCGTTGCCTTAAATCAAACATGACACAAATCGTTTCACACTAAGCCCACAGCTTAGCTAGTTCCTTGAGTTCACAGCTAAATCCATCACTCCATCACATTGCCCCCAAGGTGTTGCCTGCTTAGCTAAATATGTCGGCACGTGTCCGCACGCTCCGACTGCACGCCCTAAAAACCCCTTCGGGTTAAAGTAGATTGATGCGCTTGGCACAAGACAATATTGTCCACAAGGAGAAAAAAAACGAAATGAAAGTGTATCCTCTATAGTTACAGCACTTGAATTCGAGTTGATTTCAACTCGACAACAACAAGTGTGCAAATTTTTTCCATTAAATTCTATAATTGCCTTTAGCTTTAATATGAACAGACGCAAATGGCAAAGATGAGAAAATGGGCAAATGGTGTGGGCGTTTTTCCTGGGGCGTTGCTTTTACCTGCTTTCAGCATAACATCTTTGACTGTTTTACATTTGTCGCTTTCCCACACACACACACACACACACAAACAGACACAGAGACACACTCGCATACCGTCTTCATACATATGCAACGTTTTTTCTCAAAGGGAGGACAAACGAAGCTGTCTGAAATGCAATTTTTGAACGCAACAATCATACGCGGCATGGTACACGGGCAAATAAGAAGAAATACAAAAAAATATATATATATATACCACCTGAGTAGGTGCCAGAAAAAAGGAAGTCTGCTGTCTTTTACTTGGATTCCGTTGTCTTTTGCGCCACTTGTGCGCAAATTTTTTTTTGGGTGAAGTTAAGCAAAGTGAACGAGTTGCAGTTAGTTGGCTTGCCTTGAACAAATGTTTCACACGTACATGCACATGTACATATATACAGTTATATATAGATATATATGTATATATATATATATATCTAGCATAGTATGTCTTGTGCAGTTGACAGCAGCTTAAGAGGGTGCGAAGAATTTTTGGGCAATAACTATCTTATGCGCCACTAACAGCCATAACTTATCTAGAACACGTGCATATGTGTAAACTGTGTGTGTTAGCATAAGAAATTTAATTATGCTGCAAATTTATATTAAATATACTCAAAATCGAGCAGCTAATGGTGCGCTGTAGGCTAATAAATTATAAATTGTATTTTAAATTAAGTGATATTGAAAATTGTAGAAAGATTTATTTATATATATACATTTATAATATATATATATTTAAAATATATAATAATTTATTAAAAATATATGCTTTATATATATAAGACTATAAAATTAAATCATATATTTTATATATATATGTTATTATATTCTAGTATCTCTCAGCAATTTTCAGTATGAATTACTTAATTTAAAATAGAATTTATAATTTAATATACTAAATATATAAAAACAATTTATATATTAACAGTAAATTTTATATAGAATTATAAATTATTATAAATTCTATTCTAACTAAAAATCTTCTGCTAGAAATTCTTGCAAACTCTTATTTTGTCAATTAATATAATTTTGTATTTATATACTAAAACATTTTTTCCATTTTTATATGTTTCAGCATTTAATTTCATAGAAATAATGAAATGTGTTCCTAATCAGTTATTCTCATGAATTTACTTCCTAATTTAAATTCATTAAAAAAGCCAAATCATTCTGATTAGCAAGTATTCATTGGGTTTTTATTATGAAGGTTAATAATCTATTGAAATTTAAAATAAAAAGTAAAGAAATGTATTCTAATCTTTACACTAACATCCGAAAGTGTTATCTATAGCAATTATCTTGTGCTTATATTGCAATGATTAGATGCCCAACTTGTTTCCTCTGTTGATAGAAAGCCAAAGGACTACTCTTACCAGAATAGATATTATTTTAGTTTAAATTCGGCATTTGCAACTAAATATATATTTTACTTTTATTTTATTATTTTATTTTTATTATTTTCTTTTAATTTTATTATTTTCTTTTTATTATATTTTTTTGTATATATTTTTATTTTTTTATTTTGTTAATTTTTTATATTTTATTATTTTCTTTTTATTATATTATTTTTGTTTTATTTGTTTTATTTTATTTTATCGGTACTTACAACTAAGAATATATTTAATTTTAATTTTTTAAATTTTATTTTTACTTATTTTATTTTTATTTAATTTTTTAATTTTTATTATTTGATTTTTATTTTTGCTTATTTTATTTTTATTTTATTATTTAATTTTTATTATTTTATTATTTGATTTTTATTTTATTATTTTAATTTAATTTAAATTTTAAATTTATTTGATTTATATTGCTAAAAAATAAAGAAAAACAAATTTATGAAATCAAAACAGAAGAAGAAATTACAAAATTCGTAATTGAATTTTCATTGAAAAATGTTTTTGCATAGGTTAATACTTTAATAAAAATATTTAAAGCGATGCCAAGGGCAACAAATATATTTTTTTCAATGTTGATAATTAATTTCATATATTTATATTTTATATATATACACAGAATAATTTTATAAAATAATAAAATAGTTTTTGCTGTTTCTTTCACTTAGCTGCTTTGCTCCCATTTCAATTTGATGGCAATTCAGAGCCCCACTTATCAGTTTAGCCATTAACACGTTTTGCAATTATTATTTGATTTAATTATTGAATATAAAATTGAAATTTTAATTAAAATGTTATATTTTATAAAAACTCAGTTTGTTTAGTTTTGCATAGTTGTTTTTTGGTTTTTGAAGCACAATTGAACAATGCGTCAAGTGGAAATAGATTTTTGCATCTTCATTGATGGTTGCAATGGGAATGTTGTTAGAATAGTATTGAAGAGCACTCAATTTAGACTTTCTCTCTCAGTTTCTTATCAAAGAAAATACACAAAGAGATAGAGAGAGAGAGAGAGAGAGAGACACACGCGATAATTTTATATATTTTTAAAACTTTTATAGAAATATTTTCCGCTTTCAATGTTGAACTTTTGAACTTTGTTATCGGCTGCTGATTGAATCGAGTGCTGAACACGTTGAATTTTTGTACAAAAATTTCATTTCACATGTGGCAGAGATTTTCCAATTATTTAAGGTTATTTTCTCTTTTGCCATTTACTGTAGGGTTTTTTGTGCTTTGTTCATTTTGTTTTTAAATTTTAATTTTGAGTTATATTTCTGGCTTTAATCGCATACTTTGCATTCTGCTTTCACACTCGTTAGGCCGTTTTTTCCGCACAGTTTTACACGATTTTACACATTTGGATGCATTTTGGCTTTGCCCAAAAAGCGCAACGCATTAATGGGCTCTGAAAGCACTTCCGGTGCGTTAAACACGCGATTCCTAACAGAGAAAGAAACAAAAACAGAAACAGAAGCAAAGACAGAGAGAGACAGAGGCTGACGCCATTTTGAATGGCTCGGCAGTTTAAGTTGGCTTAGCTGTTAACAATGCGACGGCGCAACAGGATAAAATACAAGACACCATACAAGAGCAACACTGTGCAAAATTATCCTTACTTCCGGTTAACACGGCACAAAACCCTGTCGACTTTCGCTGCTCGACTCTCGACTCTCGACTCTATTGAATGTGAACTAACGTCCGCTTTGCACGAAGCGGAAAACACGAATGAGCTGCTGTTTGCCCACTGCTGATGCTGGCAGCTACAATCTGTGTCCGTGCCTGGCTCGTGTTGAGCCCGATGTACCGACTCACACACACACTCACACTCTCATACAATGCGGATTTAAAGTCTCGTTCTCTGGTTGGGTTCGGCTCGTCTCTGTCTCTGTCTTTGCCATAGGGATAGATAGATACGGCCGCTGTCGCTGTCCATTTTCCAGCATCTTTGTCGGTTTCGGCTTACACGGCGAATGCAATGCGTCGGTGAATGAAAACTGAATGTGAATGAAAATTGCGGCGCGTATATCAGAATACCCAAGCCGAAGCCCAAGCCCAAGCCCCAACGCACGCATGCCATGTGCCATTCTAATGGCTGTCAGGCTGTATTATCATCGGCACTATCGCTGACATTGCCATATCAACTTGCATCGAGAATTTATATCTATCGATGTCCATATATCAAATGAATGCCAGCTACAGAAGCTGCGCTGCTGGCATCTCGCCTACACTCACTCTCTGACTCTCTGTTGATTAGATTTGATTTCGCTTCGGTTTTCATATGTCAACTAACGTCCGTTTTTCCTTATCAGTTTTGGACTTTATATGTTATTTATTTAGCTCTGTCTTGTCTCTCCGTCGCGTATTTATTTTGTAGTAAAATCAACAGCCAACAGCCAGCAGCAGCCCGAGTCCGAGCCCTAGCGCATCAATAATGATAGCAGCCTCCACAGCAGCAGCAGCAGCTGCTGGCCGGGGTATTCGCTATATTTGATTGTGAATGCGTATTTGGGAATGTTCTTGACAGCTCGAAAAATTACTTTGACAACAGAATTTTGCTGATCAACAAATAGCAAGTAGTAGATTAAACTTAAAGCAAATTTATTTTTATATATTTAATATACATTCATAAATCTCTTAACTTAAAAACTTAGCATTCGTACATTCTGTTAGTTTATAAAACTAATCTCGAGAGATATTATAGATATTTCTTCATAGTTTCTGTATTAAATACAATTTAAATATTTTACTTAATAGATGGACAATTCAGATACTGTAGATAGTTCTATAATTAAGATACTTTAAGAGTTCATTAAAATTGTCTGAGCTCCAATTGTACAAATATTAGGACATAAAAAATATATCCATTTAATTTAATGTGAATAAATAAATAATAAATAATAAATAATAAATAATAAATAATAAATAATAAATAATAAATAATAAATAATAAATAATAAATAATAAATAATAAATAATAAATAATAAATAATAAATAATAAATAATAAATAATAAATAATAAATAATAAATAATAAATAATAAATAATAAATAATAAATAATAAATAATAAATAATAAATAATAAATAATAAATAATAAATAATAAATAATAAATAATAAATAATAAATAATAAATAGAACATAATAATTAATAAATAATAAATAATAAAAAAATAAAAAATACAAAAATAATAAAAAAATAAAAAATACAATAATAAAAAAATATATAAAAAATATATAAATAAAAAAACAATTAAATAAAGAGTAAATAAATAATAAATAAATAAATAAATAAAAAATAGATTTTAAAAAATTAAAAATTCTAAAACAAAAATCATGTTTTAGCACTCAATTTAATACCTAAGCTTAATTTATTCTATGTTTATTTATATTTTGCCAACCATTTTTTCAGCAATAAAAAAACATTTATTTGAACATAGAAAAATATGCAGCTCTAGTTTGCGCCAGATTTTTAAGCTGTGCATTTGTGATTTTTGGAAAATTCATTTTACATATTTTTTTAAATTTGAATTATGATGGATTTTATATATATATATATTTTTAATATAAAACTTAAAAAAAATATTAAATAAAGAGAATAGGAAAAACTATGTCTATCTTGTGACAATATTGTCAAATATGATTTAATTGACTGTTTGCAAATATTTGAACAGATAAGCCGTCTTTATAGTCACAATTCAGCTTTTTGCTAACCAATTTGCTTACGCCGCGTGCTGTCGCCGGACATAAATAAAGGACAAACTGTATACACAGAGCATTTACATACGCACATATATAAATAATATATGCACACATATATATATTTGTATATATCTGGTTCCGTTTGTTAATAAAAAAAAGTAAAAGTGAAAAGCAAAGCATTGCAAAAATATTTGACCGGATATTGAAGAGGACGAACGGACGGACGGACGGAGGAACAGCGTGTTGTCCTATGGGCAAGTCCAGCTGTTGCTCCAAGGGACTCTCCCAATAGTGTAGTTGTTGTTGTTGATGATGGTCTCTGCGCCAGCTGTTGTATCATTTTATTTATATAGTCCATTTAAATTGCTGCTCCCATTCCCAAATAGGCGACGCATCCCTTAAATTTTTATCGAAAACAATTGATTTGCCTTTATATTGGTAGAGAGTAAGCAAATTAATTATAAACTTTATGCATGAACTTCTTAAATCTTTACATACATATATACTAATGTTGATTGTATATAAATCAAAACTTAAGAAGAGCGAGCACAAGGGAGAGCTATATTCCTGCACTTTCCTAAACCTCCAACTTTAAATGCATCTTAAACAAAAATGATTACTTATTGCTTTGTATCTATAAATTTCAAATGATTTTACAACTACTATAAAGAAATCTTGTTTATGAAAACCAGATATTAATATAAACTTATTAATAATTTTCCTAATTATTTTTAAAATATATATTGAAGACACATTGGTATTAAAACTCATCCAGTCGAAGAAAAACTCATTTTTCTAAATTGCATAAATAAATATTTTGTATTCCATTATATAAGCAAATATTTTTTCTGATTCATTTCTTTGCCCAAAGTATTAAAAGTCAGGTGTGGCAAAGCACTCTGCAGCATTTGACTCTGCAACTTTGTATGGTGAAGTGAATGAAATAAATGCTCAAGTATTTGGCATCGCGTTTGTTGGTGCACTTTTTATGCATATAAGTGGTAAATACTTGGCAAAGAAATCTTTTTCTTTTTAGTCCAACAGCTCTAGGGCATCTTGTAAAGTTGTAAAACACATCGCTTGGCTTGATTTTGCCCAAAATAAAGAAGTTGAACTTTTGTGTTTGATGAGTTCAGATGAAGTGAAGTGGGAAGGGGGAAGCGAACGACATTTCCCTCAAGTGATTGTAAAGTTTAGTCAAGAGTTCTCATAGTTTATGGTATACTTATGTACTAAGGGGCGTTTGAAAAATTACAGTTTCCTTCAATTGATAGCATATCCTACGTTTTCATACGAAAAAGGGGAATTTTTTTTTACTATACTCTTAAAAAATGATGTTTGGTTAGCTTAAAATTTAAAAAGAGGTTTACATGTTTGCACTCTTTGAAATGAACTGAAACGGAATACTGCATTTCTGCAGCATGAGTATAGTCAATTTTTGTTATTCTGAATCGTTTTCAAGCAGATTATATAGTTTTTTTTATGTACAGAGAGTCAGAGAGGCTGTCTGACAAAAAGTGTCAGAGAGACGGAGCGAATCAGAGAGACAAATAGACGGAACGTGTCAGAGAGACATACAGTGAGTCAGAGAGATGGAAATAGTCAGAGAGACCGACCGTATCAGAGAGACGAACCGACTCAGAGAGACGAACCGACTCAGAGAGACAGAGCGGATCAGAATGACGGAACGAGTCAAAGAGATGAAGAGATTCAGAGAGACATGGAGCAAGTCAGAGAGACAGAGCGAGTCAGAGAGATGGAAAGAGTCAGAGAGACAGAGCGTATAATAGAGATGAACCGACTCAGAGAGACAGAGCGGATCAGAGTGACGGAACGAGTCAGAGAGGTGGAGAGAGTCAGAGAGACATGGAGCAAGTCAGAGAGACAGAGCGAGTCAGAGAGATGAAGAGTCAGAGTGACAGAGCGTATCATAGAGACGGAGAGAGTTAGAGAGACGGAGCGAGTCACAGAGAAACACAAACAGCCGCAGAGAGTCTGAGGTAAAGACAGATAGGGAGATACAGAAGAAGAGAGTTATATAGAGAGATACAAAAATAGAGAGAGATATAGTAAGATACAGAGGAGAGAAGAGAGAGAGAGAGAGAGAGCGACAGACAGATACAAAAGCAGAACTTGATACAAAATGAGTGAGAGAGAGAGTGAGAGTGTGAGAGACAGATGTTGAGAGACAATAGGAGAGAGAGATAACTTCACATCAGAAAACAAAAAGCTCAACTATTATGCTTCACATCAGCAGGTATACGACGATATATGTCTATACTTAAACGAATCTATACATAAAATGTTAAATTCAGAACCGAAAAACCCAATGCTAGCTAAAAGCACCAAAAACCCATTTTTAATTGAGCTAAAGATTTTTCCAACCAACTCTGTGCAATGCATTTAAAAATGTCATTTCATAAAGCTTATAAAGTAGTCAAAGGGACTTTATTGGCTTATCATTGGCAGGTGAAGACTTTGTCAGTGTCTGTTAAAATGTCGCTTTCCGATCCCCACTCATAAGTTGGCCAAGCAGAAAATTGGCTGCAGCAAATTGCCAACTAGTCATAACTAGTTTTTCTTCTCTTTTTTTATTTTGGCACAAATTTCTCATTTGTGGGAAGCAGCCATAGCCAACATGGCAATAATTAAAACCCAGCAAAAATATAAAAATAAATACAAACTCGAGTTGGAGAAGAGAACAACTATTTATCGTCGTCTGCTCTCATAATAAAACACGCAGCGCCAACCGCCAACTGACAAAAATTGCAAACAATTTAAGCAAAGGAAAGTAACGAAAATAAAGCCACTAAATAAATAACAGCAAAATAAACGCAAGGGGTAAAAAATGTTAACCGCTAAAAAAATAAAAATAAATAAAACTATGAGAAATTGCAGCACTTGTAATGAAAGAAGTTTTAAGCACTGCGCTGGTTGGGCGCTGGGCTACTGGGCTGCTGCATGCCAAATAATAGAGCAGCGAAAAAATAATAAACTCATAAATAGTGTGACAAGCAGAGCAGCAGCAGCAGGATGAGAATGCCAGAGGTTAGACGACAAGTTGCAGGACGTGGAAAAATTACGCCAGCAGCTGGGATGCTGGATGCTGGATGGCTGAAAGCTGGAAGCTAGTATCGCACGCCCATCCACGAGCACACTGAACGGATCAGCGACGACTGATGAAAGATTTACGAAAGCCCAAGCAATAAAACCAAAATACAAAATGCAACAAACAAAGAGGAGAAATAAAGAGAAAAAATAGTTTTATATATTTGAGAGTGATTGACTGGGAGATGCCCTGTAATAAAGTGAGAGACATAAGACAAGTTCCAACACACGCCTTTAAGGAAGATATCCATGAATAACTCAAGAATTCGAATATATTTAAATAATATATATTTTACTTTAAGAAATAATTTGGAATATAATAAACAAGTTTGTGGGAAAAACAATGAAGATATTTATACTAAAAGAATGTAAATATCAAAGGGATTACTTCAGGCAGCTAGGAGGAGTTAGGCATTGGTGTTAGCTAACTGCAGAATATCCATTTATATATGAAGGATTGACATATAAAACTATGAACTTATTTAATATTACGAATTTATAATCAAATTTCAATACAAGTATTTAGTTAGCATGGTAAAAACTCCATATGTCTATGATAATTCATAATTTCATAATTAAAAAAAAATTTTGTGCTTAAGTTTTTTTTTTTTCGAGAATTAGGAAAGATATTATAACTTGATAAATGTCTGATTTATATAATAAAATTTAATAATATATAATAATATTATAATAAAATAAAATATAATATTTAATAATATATAATATTATATATTTTCCAAATTTACCAAAAATATCAAAACACTCAACGTAACTCATTTTCAATGGGTAAAAGATTTAGGAAAGGAAAGGCAAGCCAAAAAATTGTTGCTGGCTAGAAAGAAGATCTGAGCTGGGAAATGAAAAATTAATATGGCTGCCGCTTAGGCGTGCTGCTTGCTGCAACTTGCTTTATACACGGCCCACTGGAAACTCTAATCAACGCGCAACACAGCAAATTGTTGCATCAACGTTGCTGACATTGTTTTAATTTGCACAACTTTCACTCTCTCTCTCACTCTTTTGTGTGCATCAGATGTCAAAGTTTTGTAGCATCTACTTTTCGAAAGGCACTGATTAAGAAAGGGCTCCAAACAGAGAGAGAGAGAGACGATAGACTCTTGCTTTTTATTAAGGAGCAAGCAGTGCCAGTGCCAGTGCCAGTGCCGACAGTTGACTCTAAAAACTTTTCCAGTGCTGTCTTTTTTGCGGTTGAGTTCCTTGTTGCAGTTTTTGACAATTGCAAACTTTTCCTTCGTACGTGTTGCTTTTGGCCTAAAAACTTTTTTAATGAACGTCGCGCAAAAGAGGTTTGCTCTTCGGATAGTATTTATTTGGAATTTGTCTTAATTTATTTTCCAATTAAATGCTACACAAAAATAATATAAATCATAGACAAGCTTTCAATTTTAAAATAAATTGGAAAACATTTTTTGTTTTGAAACCAACCAGTAAAAGTAAACAGAATTTATTCGTGTTTTTATTTCTTCAATAGCAAATTGATCTTAGGCATGAGAAATTGGAAAACAAATTACAAATATTTTTTATTCTTTTTAGAATTTTTGTGTATAGGTGGAGAAACTTTTGAGTATTTATACTATTTAAATATATGATATAAATTATTTAATAAAGAAATATTTTATGTTTTAGATTAAATATTGACTAAAAAATAAATAAAAACAAATTTATAAATAAATAAAAGCATTTAAAGAAATATATTTTATCTATAAAATATATAATAATTATAGATTATATATTTTATAGATACTTATGTCTAAGTAATAAAAATTAAAATAAATTTAAACTTATTTAAAAAACATTTAAAAACATTTTTTTTTAAAATTATTTTTTATAAATTTTTTTTTTTTTATTAATGTTTTTTTTACTTTTCTATTTATTTTTAAATTATTTTTTAAAAATTATTATTAATATTTTAATTATTATATATTTTTTAATTATTTTTTTTATTATAATTTATTTTTATATTATTATTTATTTTTACATTATTATTAATTTATTATTTATTAAATTATTTTTTAATTATTATTTATTTAATTATTATTTATTTAATTATTATTAGTATTATATTTTAAATTATTTTCTTAATTTTTATTTATTTATTTTTTATTATTATTATCTACTTATTTTCTTCTAAATATTGTTGTTTACTATGCAATATAACTTTTGGTTTGAATCCGAAACACTTTAAAATAGTTTGCCCAAAACTTTATTCATAAATATAAGAAAATAAATTGAAATGTAAAACTTAAAATCATTGGATTTTGGAAAATGAAACTTGCAGTGAATATTCTCTTAGCTGCAACTGGTAAATGTTTTTCCTCAGACACACAAATCAAATAAGTTGCACTGGCAATGTCATTTCCTATATAGAAATAGGCAGCCTCGGCCGCAGCCGCAGCATAAAAATCGCTGCAGATATCAATATATGCACAGCTAGCAAAAACGAGCGGAAATGAAATAAAATGCAGCCGCTTTCACAGTTGACTCTCAGTCTCAGTCTGTCTCTGTCTCTGGTTCTGTTTCTCGCTCTCTCTTTCTCTATATAACGACTTGTTTTTGTGCCTGCCGGCTGTGTGGACTGTGTGAAAACTAAAAGGACGAAGACGTTGCATAGCACGAAGATGGCGCCGGTAAAGTTTGTTAAACAGCCGCCGGGAAAATTATTGAGGAAACGCTTCTGTAGTTATACCAAAAGTACAACCCGAACCGGGGGTAACAGTTGTTAGCCCACTTCATGGGCAGGTTGCGTGCTCTGGCTTCAAAGTGCTAAAGTAGCAAATGGCAATGCGAGTGAGAGGGAGTGAGTAGAGGCAGTGACAGAAGAGCAAGCATCTAAAATCCATGTGTTCAATGAGTTTTTAAGCGCACTCCCAGGCATATCATTTTCCGGGCGGGGCAAAATGTTATTAGCATCCTGCGCCAAATCAGAAACAATTGTGAAGCGCAACAACTGGAACAGTTCTGAAAGCACTTGCTCCAGACGTGCCCCATAAATACAAACTATTTTCTCGGCAGCAGTGCCAAGATTTCATTACCCTCCGTATCCGGCAGTGCGTGTCTGCAAGCAAGACATAAGAGCAATGTGTTTCGATTGCTATTCGGGTCCTTATGCATGCGCCCGTTGGGCACAGGACATTGGTCACTTATGGCCCTGACAGCTGAGTGAATCGTTTCTGTCGTAGCAAAAGGCGGGAAAGAAATATAGCGAATGATTGCTGCCAAAGGGCTATCTGACATTGTCATGCCCTTTGCTAGATACATATTGTGGGGCTTCTGCTGAAAAGGAGCAAAATAGACATTTTCGAAGCTAATCCTTTAAATGAATCCCATTTTTCTTTTAAAAATTCTTACACCAAGAAAAGAATACAATAAATTAAAAATCAATTCATTTGGAGACTTGAATTATCAATCAAAGTTAAACTAGAAAATAGTCTAAGATAGACAGTTACAGGTATTAATTTATTGCCTATTTCAATTGTTTAAACAAGGCTCAGCTCTTCAAGCTTTATCAATTTAGCCAACTTGCAGGCAGTAGTAGTTGCACAGAAGCCCACTCTAATTAATATAAATTCCCTGTAGCAGCATCAATTGCACAGAGGGGCGAAGAGGCTCGATAATCTGGAGCACTGCCAATGGCTGAAACATGCCAGGTCTACCAACTATGTGAACACATGCTCATATATGTACATAGAAGAGTGTGAATGCGTGTGTATGTGTGTGTGTGTGTGTGTCTGTGTCTGTAGGCTCCTGTTACACACATTACGTATACGCCACGTTATCGCCAACAGCGCAGAAAGCCTCATGCTGCGTATGAGCCGAAATGAAATTCAAACGATAGCAACTACACACGCACACAAACAGACACATACACACACACACACACGCATACGTACACACATTTATGATGCCATAGCTAAATATTGTACATTTTATTAATTTTCCCTTTTTCTGCTGCTGCAACAAGCAAGCCGAACGAACGAACAACGCATTTAGCAAGCAGCGCAACGCAGCAATTTGTCGTCAATGTTTGCAGCGTCCATTGTTTGGGTCTGGCCAGCAGTTGAGGCACGCATAAGTGAATATGGCGTGGGGGCAAGCGAAACTAGTCTGAAATTCTTACCGAAAGTTTTGCTAATGAAAAGTAATCATATTATGTAATGCTCGACTAACAAGTCGCCTAGCATGTACTCTGTGTTATAATGTAAGGAAAATTGGGGGAAAGAAACATTTAAACAAATACAAATAATTTTTTAAAACTAATTTTGTATTTTTTTTTTAATTTATTTTTTTTTAAGTAGTTTTAAATTTCTTGAGCTAATTTTTTTAAGTTTTAAAAATTAATTTTATAATTTTTATAAATAATTTCAATTTGTTTTTTTTTTTAACTAGTTTTAATTTTCTTGAGCTAATTTTTTTAAGTTTTAAGAATTAATTTAAAAATTTTTATAAATAATTTCAATAATATTTTAATTTTTTTTAAAGAATAATTTTAATTTTTTCCTTAAATTTCAATTTTTTTTTACTAATTTCAATTTTTTTAAACCATTTTTAATTTTTTTAAACAAATTTTAATTTTTAAAAATCTAATTTTAATTTTTTTTTTGCGATTTTTTAATTTTTTTTAATACATTTAATTTTGTTACTGCAAAAGTATATATATTTTTTGTGATTTTATTTAATATCAAGTTTCATTGTGCATTTTAAGAGCTTCTGTAGGGTATCTTCGGGTTACTTTTGACAAGAGAAATCTTTGCTGTTAATGAGAGAAGCGCTGCACAAGCTCTAAAAAGTATGCTACATAATAAGGGCTAAATACTATTTATATACAAAAACGGTATAGATAAATATAGATATATGAGTAATAAATATTTATTAATACTTATATTTATATCAATATTACACAATAAGACGAAAAAGTTGGGCTTGAATCAGATTATCTTACTATCAAATATTTAAAAAATTCAAAAATGAGAAATTTTCACAATTCTTTTTGCAAAAAATCTTCAATTTCGCTTATTGCCAATATTTTTATATACCAATAATCATTTGACAAAAACAAATTTGTGTTAAGCAGTGTTAAAAGCAAATTGTCTGTCTTTTCCTTTGGCTCTTAGTGGAGAGTTTGTCGCAGTCAGAATATTTTGCTGTTTAAAGCTTGACAACAAAATGAATAAAGTTCAAAATTTTGTTTAGTCCAAAAGTCATTAGAAGTTCTCCCTCTTTTTTGGACTGTGTACCCATTGCAAATGCGAATTCTGGGTATAACGACTTTGGAAAAGGAGTCCTCCTCCTGTTACCTTCAAAAAATTTAAATTAAATAATATAGACATCTGTCTTTTGGCAAATACACAAATTTAAATGTAATTATCTCTTAAAATTTCATTAAGTTTTTCAGTAATATGTAAAAAAGAAGAGCAGAATGAATGGAATAGCAATTCTGCGCAAAGTTCAGGGTATCTTCTAGTTGCACATTCCCCAGCTGAGCACTCTTATTGTATTTTAATGCACAATCAAAGATTTTGCTCTTTGAATTTGTAAATTGATATTTTGTTACAATATTATGTATGGCGCTGGCAATTGAAACGGAAATTAAAAACGGGCAATTTCGAGTAAATTGGAAGAGTGCAGAGTGCATTGTGACTATTTAACAATGTGCGGTTGGTCATCTCATTAATGGATAATCGACTGTATAAATATGTGTGTTAAACCATATTAAACGCACATTGTTTGTGTAATGGGATAAATGTGCATAATAAACGTATTGCATATGCAATGCAATGAATGCCATTTAAAATGAGAACGCAAATTAACAGCGGGGCGGATGTGGTCAAAGTGATTGATGTGAGTGAGGCTTGAACAGCGAAACAATGTGAACATCAATCGGCAGTCAATGATATGGCTGTATTGTCAGTTTACACACACAGAAGTGTTATGTCAATTTAATTTTCAAATAACCAATTCATATATTTTCTTATCAATGCGTTTTAAATAATATATATCTGTTAAAGTTTGAATGGCTACCATCCTAAACTGCTACAAATTCAAGTGCATGATCAAATCTATTTGGTAAAGATGGCTAAGTTGAATTTCTTACTGGATTTTTCATTGTGATAGTAAATCAAAGTAATTATTACAATTGTAAAACAGATTTGCCTTGGCAATAATTGACTTTTAATTTGAATATATGAATTATTTGAGTAAAATCAAATTGAGTTCTGCTTACAATCTGTTAGATATAGTTAGATGTAGTTAAATCTTTATCTTCGTCTCTTCAGTTCGTTTTTTCCGCTTTCTTTTCTTAAATATATTTATATGTTTTATTTTATGTTTATTACTTATATTCTATTTATACTATTTGCATACTTAATTTTTTTAATATAAAATAAAATATAAATAATAAATATAAATAGTAATATAAAATAATAATTAAAAAAAAAATTTTTTTATATAATTTTTTTATTTATGTTAGTTTTAATACTTTATTTTTTTATATTTTATTTTTTCTATATATTTTTTTATTTTTTCTATATTTTTGTATATGTTATTTTTAATATTAATTATTTTTTATATATTATTTTTTATATATTATTTTTTATATATTATTTTTTATATATATTTTTTATATATTATTTTTTATATAGTATTTTTTATATATTATTTTTAATATATTATTTCTTATATTTTATTTTTTAAATTATATATTTTTATATTCTAATTTTTTTCTTTCTTTTATATCTTTGCGCTTTTCTGAGCTCATCTCTTGTTTTCTCTTCTATATTCTATTGTATCCATTTATACTGGTTTCACAGTTTCACATATTCATTCTACTTCTCTCCTCACATATCCTCTTTTCTACTCAGCTGCTCTTTTCCCTTCTCTAAACTTCTAGCCGCTTCTCTCTTTTCTTTAAATTTTTTTTCTTTTCTACATATATATAAATCTAATATAACTAGATAATTTAATGTAGTATATATATATCTATTAAGAAAATTAACATTTACTCTTATTTATCTAATCAGTTAATTTATAAAAGTGCAGCCATTCATTAACACATCTCTACACTTTTACATTTCCCTCCTCTCAACTTCTCCACATCTCCATACGCTTCTATAGCTATACATTTATATCGTTGGGTTTGGTGCCCCGTGCCCCATAATTATAGCATATATATCATTTGAATTACACCTTCACATTGCGCGCTAATTAAACGCAGAAATTCATAGGCTCTTTATCATAGATTTTATCATTTGCCCGTTGCTCAGTTTGCACGCGGAACGCATTCATCAATTTGCGACTGTGACTGCAATTCAAATTGCCATTCACACGCTTTGCTCCACTTCATTTTAATTAAACTGTTTGTCTCATTTTAAGCGCACTCAAAGAAAAACCAATAATTTGTCTTTCCCATATTTCAATGGTAACTCCCTCCAACCCCAACTTGCCCGCCTCCGCCGCCCATTTTCCCATTTGTCCAATCGATGCCAAGAATGAAATTGGCATCGTATAGCCAGGCATTGATGCTGCTAGCATTACGAATGCAAATGCATTCGCTGTCAACCGAACCGTGTCCGAAGTCCACAGTTGAATGTAATTGCTGCCACAGAAATTTATATTTAATTTTCAAATAAAATTTTTGCACATTGCTTCAAAGGATCCATTGTCTAGCGCGCTCAGCAGCGAATCAATAATGCCAAAAGGATGCACACAGTCCCGAACAGGAATAATACAACAACCATGAGGGGTCTCCTTTCAATAAATAACAAGTAATAAAGGACGAAACCGCAAACCACGAAGCTTTTAATATCCTTACAAATGAATAATCATCTGAATTATTAAAATGCCTTTTACGGCTCTTTCTCTTAAACAGTTTAAATTGTTTTTTTTTTTTATTGCACCTCAAAGTATGCTTTCAATAATTTAAATTGTGCGGAATGTGAGCGTAATCAGTGCTTAAAATAAATAAATATACAAGAAGATTTGTATATATAATTGCCAATTAATAATAATAATTTTGGGGGTAAATTTATTGGAAAAACCTATTGGACATTGTATACTCTACTTATTTATTTTAACAATCTATAACTAAGGATATTGCTTTGGCTTTGCTTAGGATTTGCTTTACTTGCTTAGGCCCTGCTCAGGCTATGCCTATGGGTCTACTGTGGGTCTGCCTCTGGCTCTGCTTGTGGCTGTACTTTAGCTCTGCTTTGGCTCTGATCTGGCTCTGCCTACGGCTCTGCTCTGACTCAACTCAGACTCTGCCTATACCACTGCCTATAGCTCTGCCAATAGCGCTGCATTGACTGCACTCAGCCTCTGCCTATAGCTCTGCTCTGGCTAAAATCAGGCTCTGTCTATATCTCTGCCTATGGCTCTGCTCTGCTCTGACTCAACTCGGGCTATGCCTATTAACGTTGCCTATGGCTCTGCTTGACTTTACTGACTCTAATCAGGCTCGGCTATACCTCTGCCTATGGCTGTGCTTTGACTTAACTCAGCCTCTGTCTATGGCTCTGATTAGGCTCCGCCTATACCTCTGCCTGTGGCTCTGCCAATAGCGATGCTTGGACTCAACTCAGGCTCTGCCAATAGCTCTGCTTAGGCTCTGCCTATAGCTCTGCTTAAGCTCTGCCTATGGCTCTCCTCTGACTCTACTCAGGCTGTGACTATACCTCTGCCTATGGCTCTGCTGTGACTCTACTCAGGCTCTGCCTCTACCTCTGCCTATGGCTCTGCCAATAGCGCTGATCTGACTTAACTGTGGTTCTGCCTATGGCTGTGCTTAGGCTCTGCCTAAGGCGCTGCCCTGACTCAACTCAGGCTCTGCCTATACCTCTGCCTATGGCTCTGCTCTGGCTCAACTCTGATTCTGCCGATACCTCTGCCTATGGCTCTGCCATTGCCTCTACTCTGACTCAACTCAGGCTCTGCCTATACCTCTGCCTGTGGCTCTGCCAATAGCGCTGCTTGGACTCAACTCAGGCTCTGCCAATAGCTCTGCTTAAGCTCTGCCTATACCTCTGCCTATGGCTCTGCTCTGGCTCAACTCTGGTTCTGCCGATACCTCTGCCTATGGCTCTGCCATTAGCGCTGCTTTGACTCCACGCATGCTCTGCCTATGCCTCTGCCTATGGCTCTGCTCTGACTCAACTCGGGCTCTGCCTATACCTCTGCCTATGGCTCTGCTCTGGCTCTGCCTACAGCGCTTCTCTGAGTCAACTCAGGGTCTGCATATACCTCTGTCTATAGCTTTGCCAATGGCTCTGCTCTGACTCAACTCGGGCTCTGCCTATACCTCTGCCTATGGCTCTGCCAATAGTGCTGTTTTGACTGCACTCAGACTCTGCCTATGCCTCTGCCTATGGCTCTGCTCTGACTCTTGTCAGGCTCTGCCTATACTTCTGCCAATGACTCTGCCTATGGCTCTGCTCTGACTCTACTCAGATTCTGCCTATGGCTCTGCCTCTACCTCTGCCTATGGCTCTGCTCTAACTCTGCTCTAACTCTGCTCAGACTCTGCCTAAGGCGCTGCCTATGGCTCTGCTTTGACTTAACTCAGCCTCTGCCTATGGCTCTGATTAGGCTCTGCCTATACCTCTGCCTGTGGCTCTGCCAATAGCGCTGCTTTGACTCAACTCACGCTCTGCCTATGGCTCTGCTTAGGATCTGCCTATGGCTCTGCTCTGAGTCAACTCGAGCTCTGCCTATACCTCTGCCTATGGCTCTGCCAATAGCGCTGCTTTAACTCCACTCAGGCTCTGCCTATGGCTCTCCTTAGGCTCTGTCTATAGCTCTGCTCTGGCTCAACTCAGACTTTGCCTATGGCGCTGCTCTGAGTCAACTCTGGCTCTGCCTAACTTCTGCCAATGGCTCTGCCAGTGGCTCTGCTCTGACTCTACTCAGATTCTGCCTATGGCTCTGACTCTACTCAGACTCTGTCTAAGGCGCTGCCTATGGCTCTGCTTTGACTTAACGCAGCCTCTTTCTATGGCTGTTTTTAGGCTCTGTCTACGGCTTAATTCTAGCTATCTATAATGTGATGCCATAAATGAGTATAAAACATTTTATTAATGTAATCCAGGAATTAAACAGAAATACATATACAATTTATATAAAAATCTTTTCTTTAGTATTTTATACAGTATGCAATTATGAATTTTTCGTTTTTCATTGATTCTTTATTCATAAATTTAATTCTCTTATAAACTTATCATGCTGTTTGCAAGTGTATGAAAAATTCTTTGATCTGCGCTTTGACTTGGCTGCCTTGTCCTTGTCCCGTTGTGCCGGCAGTTGTCTGTTGGCCAGAGCGGTTGTAATTAAAATTGAAGCCGTGTGGCGCATGTTGCACAAGTGGCCAGCACTCCAGCTGTTTGTTGTCCAATAATAATTCTTATTGTACTTAATCAATGTGGAAAATGTGCTTTTATTTCATGAATTGCACGGAGAGAGCTTGATGAAAATGCGGTTGTTAAAATGTGTTTCATATACAGATGCGTGTTAAACCAGAGGCGGTAAGCTCAGGAGCTCACATCGATAATGTTCTGCAGATTAAGTGGAGCACAAATACAGGCATTTATTATTGTTTGCTATTGGCGCGGTGGCAGCTTGGAATCCTTTTCCATTTTTTGCGGTCGCGGTTCAACTCCAGCCAAGTTGTAAATGAAAAGTTCTGTTGGATCGTTTTAATTTGCCAGCCACGTTGAGTGTTGTTAACTGATTATCTGTTAAGTTCGCAAAATGGTACTTAACTCTGTCGTTAATTACTTATGTATATACTTTTTAATTGAGTTGCGTGTTATTCTTTTACTTCTCTTATTTTGTTTCATTGCCAGAAGCAATCTTAATATTTATTCATCAGGAAATTAAAGAAAATATATGGATTTTCTGAAGCGTGCTGTGCGTCTGATGTTTAAATTGAAAAATAATTCAGATACGTTAATTGGGCAATATCCTGTACTTTGCATCAATTCGGTATATAAATTATTCGTGTCAGAAAAGTGCTGTTGTCTCTGATGTAAGGTGAGAAATAAGGAAAAATAATATACTGAAATTTTGTAGTCTATGATAGAAAGAGGCTGCTGCTTAGGCTGGTTCTCAGGCTGATGCTCAGGCTGCTGCTCAGGCTGAATGCTCAGGCTGATGATCAGGCTGCTGCTCAGGCTGAATGCGGAGGCTGCTGCTGAGGCTGATTCTCAGGCTGCAGCTCAGGCTGATGCTCAGGCTGCTGCTCAGGCTGAATGCGGAGGCTGCTGCTGTGGCTGGTTCTCAGGCTGAATGCGGAGGCTGCTGCTGAGGCTGGTTCTCAGGCTGCAGCTCAGGCTGATGCTCAGGCTGCTCCTCAGGCTGAATGCGGAGGCTGCTGCTGAGGCTGGTTCTCAGGCTGAATGCTCAGGCTGCTGCTCAGGCTGAATGCTCAGGCTGCTGCTCAGGCTGAATGCTCAGGCTGCTGCTCAGGCTGAATGCTCAAGCTGCTGCTCAGGCTGCTGCTGAGGCTGGTTCTCAGGCTGATGCTCTGGCTGCTGCTCAGGCTGAATGCTCAGGCTGCTGCTCAGGCTGCTGCTGAGGCTGGTTCTCAGGCTGATGCTCTGGCTGCTGCTCAGGCTGAATGCTCAGACAGCTGCTCAGGCTGCTGATCAGGCTGGTTCTCAGGCTGCTGCTGAGGCTGGTTCTCAGGCTGCTGCTGAGGCTGGTTCTCAGGCTGCTGCTCAGGCTGATGCTCAGGCTGCTGCTCAGGCTGAATGCTCAGGCTACTGCTCAGGCTGGATGCTCAGTCTGAATGCTCAGGCTGCTGCTCAGGGTGCTGCTCAGGCTGATGCTCTGGCTGCTGCTCAGGCTGAATGCTCAGGATGCTGTTCAGCCTTATGCTTAGGCTGCTGCTCAGGCTTAATGCGGAGGCTGGTGCTCAGACTTATGCTTAGGCAGCTGCTCAGGCTGAATGCTCAGGCTGGTGCTCAGACTTATGCTTAGGCAGCTGCTCAGGCTGAATGCTCAGGCTGCTGCTCAGGCTGATGCTCTGGCTGCTGCTCAGGCTGATGCTCAGGCTGAATGCTCAGGCTGAATGCTCAGGCTGAATGCTCAGGGTGATGCTCAGGCTGATGCTATGGCTGCTGCTCAGGCTGAATGCTCAGGCTGGTGCTCAGACTTATGCTTAGGCAGCTGCTCAGGGTGAATGCTCAGGCTGCTGCTCAGGCTGAATGCTCAGGCTGCTGCTCAGGCTGAATGCTCAGGCTGCTGCTCAGGCTGATGCTCTGGCTGCTGCTCAGGCTGATGCTCTGGCTGCTGCTCAGGCTGAATGCTCAGGCTGAATGCTCAGGCTGGATGCTCAGGCTGATGCTATGGCTGCTGCTCAGGCTGAATGCTCAGGCTGGTGCTCAGACTTATGCTTAGGCAGCTGCTCAGGCTGAATGCTCAGGCTGCTGCTCAGGCTGAATGCTCAGGCTGCTGCTCAGGCTGAATGCTCAGGCTGAATGCTCAGGCTGAATGCTCAGGCTGAATGCTCAGGCTGCTGCTCAGGGTGATGCTCAGGCTGATGCTATGGCTGCTGCTCAGGCTGAATGCTCAGGCTGGTGCTCAGACTTATGCTTAGGCAGCTGCTCAGGCTGAATGCTGGGGCTGCTGCTCAGGCTGATGCTCTGGCTGCTGCTCAGGCTGATGCTCTGGCTGCTGCTCAGGCTGAATGCTCAGGCTGAATGCTCAGGCTGCTGCTCAGGCTGAATGCTCAGGCTGCTGCTCAGGCTGATGCTCTGGCTGCTGCTCAGGCTGATGCTATGGCTGCTGCTCAGGCTGAATGCTCAGGCTGGTGCTCAGACTTATGCTTAGGCAGCTGCTCAGGCTGAATGCTCAGGCTGCTGCTCAGGCTGAATGCTCAGGCTGAATGCTCAGGCTGCTGCTCAGGCTGATGCTCTGGCTGCTGCTCAGGCTGATGCTCTGGCTGCTGCTCAGGCTGATGCTCTGGCTGCTGCTCAGGCTGAATGCTCAGGCTGAATGCTGGGGCTGATGCTCAGGCTGCTGCTCAGGCTGCTGCTCAGGCTTAATGCTCAGGCTGCTGCTCAGGCTGAATGCTCAGGCTGCTGCTCAGGCTGAATGCTCTGGCTGGATGCTCAGGCTGCTGCTCAGGCTGGATGCTCAGGCTGCTGCTCAGGCTGATGCTCAGGCTGATGCTATGGCTGCTGCTCAGGCTGAATGCTCAGGCTGAATGCTCAGGCTGCTGCTCAGGCTGATGCTCTGGCTGCTGCTTAGGCTGAATGCTCAGGCTGCTGCTCAGGCTGAATGCTCAGGCTGCAGCTCAGGCTGAATGCTCAGGCTGCTGCTCAGGCTGAATGCTCAGGCTGATGCTCTGGCTGCTGCTCAGGCTGATGCTCTGGCTGCTGCTCAGGCTGATGCTCTGGCTGCTGCTCAGGCTGAATGCTCAGGCTGAATGCTCAGGCTGAATGCTCAGGCTGAATGCTCAGGCTGAATGCTCAGGCTGAATGCTCAGGCTGCTGCTCAGGGTGATGCTCAGGCTGATGCTATGGCTGCTGCTCAGGCTGAATGCTCAGGCTGGTGCTCAGACTTATGCTTAGGCAGCTGCTCAGGCTGAATGCTCAGGCTGCTGCTCAGGCTGAATGCTCAGGCTGCTGCTCAGGCTGAATGCTCAGGCTGCTGCTCAGGCTGATGCTCTGGCTGCTGCTCAGGCTGAATGCTCAGGCTGAATGCTGGGGCTGAATGCTGGGGCTGATGCTCAGGCTGCTGCTCAGGCTGCTGCTCAGGCTGCTGCTCAGGCTGCTGCTCAGGCTGAATGCTCTGGCTGCTGCTCAGGCTGATGCTCTGGCTGCTGCTCAGGCTGAATGCTCAGGCTGAATGCTGGGGCTGAATGCTGGGGCTGATGCTCAGGCTGCTGCTCAGGCTGCTGCTCAGGCTGCTGCTCAGGCTGCTGCTCAGGCTGAATGCTCAGGCTGCTGCTCAGGCTGAATGCTCAGGCTGCTGCTCAGGCTGATGCTCTGGCTGCTGCTCAGGCTGATGATCTGGGTGCTGCTCAGGCTGAATGCTCAGGCTGAATGCTGGGGCTACTGCTCAGGCTGGATGCTCAGGTGCTGCTCAGGCTGCTGCTCAGGCTGAATGCTCAGGCTGCTGCTCAGGCTGATGCTCTGGCTGCTGCTCAGGCTGATGATCTGGGTGCTGCTCAGGCTGAATGCTCAGGCTTAATGCGGAGGCTGGTGCTCAGACTTATGCTCTGGCTGCTGCTCAGGCTGAATGCTCAGGCTGCTGCTCAGGCTGAATGCTCAGGCTGAATGCTCGGGCTGAATGCTCAGGCTACTGCTCAGGCTGGATGCTCAGGCTGCTGCTCAGGCTGATGCTCTGGCTGCTGCTCAGGGTGATGCTCAGGCTGAATGCTCAGGCTGATGCTCTGGCTGCTGCTCAGGCTGAATGCTCAGGCTGCTGCTCAGGCTGAATGCTCAGGCTACTGCTCAGGCTGGATGCTCAGGCTGCTGCTCAGGCTGATGCTCTGGCTGCTGCTCAGGGTGATGCTCAGGCTGAATGCTCAGGCTGATGCTCTGGCTGCTGCTCAGGCTGAATGCTCAGGCTGCTGCTCAGCCTTATGCTTAGGCTGCTGCTCAGGCTTAATGCGGAGGCTGGTGCTGAGACTTATGCTTTGGCAGCTGCTCAGGCTGAATGCTCAGGCTGCTGCTCAGGCTGAATGCTCAGGCTGCAGCTCAGGCTGAATGCTCAGGCTGCTGCTCAGGCTGATGCTCAGGCTGCTGCTCAGGCTGAATGCTCAGGCTACTGCTCAGGCTGGATGCTCAGTCTGAATGCTCAGGCTGCTGCTCAGGGTGCTGCTCAGGCTGATGCTCTGGCTGCTGCTCAGGCTGAATGCTCAGGATGCTGTTCAGCCTTATGCTTAGGCTGCTGCTCAGGCTTAATGCGGAGGCTGGTGCTCAGACTTATGCTTAGGCAGCTGCTCAGGCTGAATGCTCAGGCTGGTGCTCAGACTTATGCTTAGGCAGCTGCTCAGGCTGAATGCTCAGGCTGCTGCTCAGGCTGAATGCTCAGGCTGAATGCTCAGGCTGAATGCTCAGGCTGCTGCTCAGGGTGATGCTCAGGCTGATGCTATGGCTGCTGCTCAGGCTGAATGCTCAGGCTGGTGCTCAGACTTATGCTTAGGCAGCTGCTCAGGCTGAATGCTCAGGCTGCTGCTCAGGCTGATGCTCTGGCTGCTGCTCAGGCTGATGCTCTGGCTGCTGCTCAGGCTGAATGCTCAGGCTGAATGCTGGGGCTACTGCTCAGGCTGGATGCTCAGGTGCTGCTCAGGCTGCTGCTCAGGCTGAATGCTCAGGCTGAATGCTCAGGCTGCTGCTCAGGCTGATGCTCTGGCTGCTGCTCAGGCTGAATGCTCAGGCTGAATGCTGGGGCTGATGCTCAGGCTGCTGCTCAGGCTGCTGCTCAGGCTTAATGCTCAGGCTGCTGCTCAGGCTGAATGCTCAGGCTGCTGCTCAGGCTAAATGCTCTGGCTGGATGCTCAGGCTGCTGCTCAGGCTGAATGCTCAGGCTGCTGCTCAGGCTGATGCTCAGGCTGATGCTATGGCTGATGCTCAGGCTGATGCTATGGCTGCTGCTCAGGCTGAATGCTCAGGCTGAATGCTCAGGCTGCTGCTCAGGCTGATGCTCTGGCTGCTGCTTAGGCTGAATGCTCAGGCTGCTGCTCAGGCTGAATGCTCAGGCTGCAGCTCAGGCTGAATGCTCAGGCTGCTGCTCAGGCTGAATGCTCAGGCTGATGCTCTGGCTGCTGCTCAGGCTGATGCTCTGGCTGCTGCTCAGGCTGAATGCTCAGGCTGAATGCTCAGGCTGAATGCTCAGGCTGAATGCTCAGGCTGAATGCTCAGGCTGCTGCTCAGGGTGATGCTCAGGCTGATGCTATGGCTGCTGCTCAGGCTGAATGCTCAGGCTGGTGCTCAGACTTATGCTTAGGCAGCTGCTCAGGCTGAATGCTCAGGCTGCTGCTCAGGCTGAATGCTCAGGCTGCTGCTCAGGCTGAATGCTCAGGCTGCTGCTCAGGCTGATGCTCTGGCTGCTGCTCAGGCTGATGCTCTGGCTGCTGCTCAGGCTGAATGCTCAGGCTGAATGCTCAGGCTGCTGCTCAGGCTGAATGCTCAGGCTGCTGCTCAGGCTGATGCTCTGGCTGCTGCTCAGGCTGATGCTATGGCTGCTGCTCAGGCTGAATGCTCAGGCTGGTGCTCAGACTTATGCTTAGGCAGCTGCTCAGGCTGAATGCTCAGGCTGCTGCTCAGGCTGAATGCTCAGGCTGAATGCTCAGGCTGCTGCTCAGGCTGATGCTCTGGCTGCTGCTCAGGCTGATGCTCTGGCTGCTGCTCAGGCTGATGCTCTGGCTGCTGCTCAGGCTGAATGCTCAGGCTGAATGCTGGGGCTGATGCTCAGGCTGCTGCTCAGGCTGCTGCTCAGGCTTAATGCTCAGGCTGCTGCTCAGGCTGAATGCTCAGGCTGCTGCTCAGGCTGAATGCTCTGGCTGGATGCTCAGGCTGCTGCTCAGGCTCGATGCTCAGGCTGCTGCTCAGGCTGATGCTCAGGCTGATGCTATGGCTGCTGCTCAGGCTGAATGCTCAGGCTGAATGCTCAGGCTGCTGCTCAGGCTGATGCTCTGGCTGCTGCTTAGGCTGAATGCTCAGGCTGCTGCTCAGGCTGAATGCTCAGGCTGCAGCTCAGGCTGAATGCTCAGGCTGCTGCTCAGGCTGAATGCTCAGGCTGATGCTCAGACTTATGCTTAGGCAGCTGCTCAGGCTGAATGCTCAGGCTGAATGCTCAGGCTGCTGCTCAGGCTGATGCTCTGGCTGCTGCTCAGGCTGCTGCTCAGGCTGAATGCTCAGGCTGCTGCTCAGGCTGAATGCTCAGGCTGCAGCTCAGGCTGAATGCTCAGGCTGCTGCTCAGGCTGATGCTCTGGCTGCTGCTCAGGCTGATGCTCTGGCTGCTGCTCAGGCTGATGCTCTGGCTGCTGCTCAGGCTGAATGCTCAGGCTGAATGCTCAGGCTGAATGCTCAGGCTGAATGCTCAGGCTGAATGCTCAGGCTGAATGCTCAGGCTGCTGCTCAGGGTGATGCTCAGGCTGATGCTATGGCTGCTGCTCAGGCTGAATGCTCAGGCTGGTGCTCAGACTTATGCTTAGGCAGCTGCTCAGGCTGAATGCTCAGGCTGCTGCTCAGGCTGAATGCTCAGGCTGCTGCTCAGGCTGATGCTCTGGCTGCTGCTCAGGCTGAATGCTCAGGCTGAATGCTGGGGCTACTGCTCAGGCTGGATGCTCAGGTGCTGCTCAGGCTGCTGCTCAGGCTGAATGCTCTGGCTGCTGCTCAGGCTGATGCTCTGGCTGCTGCTCAGGCTGAATGCTCAGGCTGAATGCTGGGGCTGAATGCTGGGGCTGATGCTCAGGCTGCTGCTCAGGCTGCTGCTCAGGCTGCTGCTCAGGCTGCTGCTCAGGCTGCTGCTCAGGCTGAATGCTCAGGCTGCTGCTCAGGCTGAATGCTCAGGCTGCTGCTCAGGCTGATGCTCTGGCTGCTGCTCAGGCTGATGATCTGGGTGCTGCTCAGGCTGAATGCTCAGGCTGAATGCTGGGGCTACTGCTCAGGCTGGATGCTCAGGTGCTGCTCAGGCTGCTGCTCAGGCTGAATGCTCAGGCTGCTGCTCAGGCTGATGCTCTGGCTGCTGCTCAGGCTGATGATCTGGGTGCTGCTCAGGCTGAATGCTCAGGCTTAATGCGGAGGCTGGTGCTCAGACTTATGCTCTGGCTGCTGCTCAGGCTGAATGCTCAGGCTGCTGCTCAGGCTGAATGCTCAGGCTGAATGCTCGGGCTGAATGCTCAGGCTACTGCTCAGGCTGGATGCTCAGGCTGCTGCTCAGGCTGATGCTCTGGCTGCTGCTCAGGGTGATGCTCAGGCTGAATGCTCAGGCTGATGCTCTGGCTGCTGCTCAGGCTGAATGCTCAGGCTGCTGCTCAGGCTGAATGCTCAGGCTACTGCTCAGGCTGGATGCTCAGGCTGATGCTCAGGCTGCTGCTCAGGCTGCTGCTCAGGGTGATGCTCAGGCTGAATGCTCAGGCTGATGCTCTGGCTGCTGCTCAGGCTGAATGCTCAGGCTGCTGCTCAGCCTTATGCTTAGGCTGCTGCTCAGGCTTAATGCGGAGGCTGGTGCTGAGACTTATGCTTAGGCAGCTGCTCAGGCTGAATGCTCAGGCTGCTGCTCAGGCTGAATGCTCAGGCTGCAGCTCAGGCTGAATGCTCAGGCTGCTGCTCAGGCTGATGCTCAGGCTGCTGCTCAGGCTGAATGCTCAGGCTACTGCTCAGGCTGGATGCTCAGTCTGAATGCTCAGGCTGCTGCTCAGGGTGCTGCTCAGGCTGATGCTCTGGCTGCTGCTCAGGCTGAATGCTCAGGATGCTGTTCAGCCTTATGCTTAGGCTGCTGCTCAGGCTTAATGCGGAGGCTGGTGCTCAGACTTATGCTTAGGCAGCTGCTCAGGCTGAATGCTCAGGCTGGTGCTCAGACTTATGCTTAGGCAGCTGCTCAGGCTGAATGCTCAGGCTGCTGCTCAGGCTGAATGCTCAGGCTGCTGCTCAGGCTGAATGCTCAGGCTGAATGCTCAGGCTGAATGCTCAGGCTGCTGCTCAGGGTGATGCTCAGGCTGATGCTATGGCTGCTGCTCAGGCTGAATGCTCAGGCTGGTGCTCAGACTTATGCTTAGGCAGCTGCTCAGGCTGAATGCTCAGGCTGCTGCTCAGGCTGAATGCTCAGGCTGCTGCTCAGGCTGAATGCTCAGGCTGCTGCTCAGGCTGATGCTCTGGCTGCTGCTCAGGCTGATGCTCTGGCTGCTGCTCAGGCTGAATGCTCAGGCTGAATGCTGGGGCTACTGCTCAGGCTGGATGCTCAGGTGCTGCTCAGGCTGCTGCTCAGGCTGAATGCTCAGGCTGAATGCTCAGGCTGCTGCTCAGGCTGATGCTCTGGCTGCTGCTCAGGCTGAATGCTCAGGCTGAATGCTGGGGCTGATGCTCAGGCTGCTGCTCAGGCTGCTGCTCAGGCTTAATGCTCAGGCTGCTGCTCAGGCTGAATGCTCAGGCTGCTGCTCAGGCTAAATGCTCTGGCTGGATGCTCAGGCTGCTGCTCAGGCTGGATGCTCAGGCTGCTGCTCAGGCTGATGCTCAGGCTGATGCTATGGCTGCTGCTCAGGCTGAATGCTCAGGCTGAATGCTCAGGCTGCTGCTCAGGCTGATGCTCTGGCTGCTGCTCAGGCTGAATGCTCAGGCTGCAGCTCAGGCTGAATGCTCAGGCTGCTGCTCAGGCTGAATGCTCAGGCTGATGCTCTGGCTGCTGCTCAGGCTGATGCTCTGGCTGCTGCTCAGGCTGAATGCTCAGGCTGAATGCTCAGGCTGAATGCTCAGGCTGAATGCTCAGGCTGAATGCTCAGGCTGCTGCTCAGGGTGATGCTCAGGCTGATGCTATGGCTGCTGCTCAGGCTGAATGCTCAGGCTGGTGCTCAGACTTATGCTTAGGCAGCTGCTCAGGCTGAATGCTCAGGCTGCTGCTCAGGCTGAATGCTCAGGCTGCTGCTCAGGCTGAATGCTCAGGCTGCTGCTCAGGCTGATGCTCTGGCTGCTGCTCAGGCTGATGCTCTGGCTGCTGCTCAGGCTGAATGCTCAGGCTGAATGCTGGGGCTACTGCTCAGGCTGGATGCTCAGGTGCTGCTCAGGCTGCTGCTCAGGCTGAATGCTCTGGCTGCTGCTCAGGCTGATGCTCTGGCTGCTGCTCAGGCTGAATGCTCAGGCTGAATGCTGGGGCTGAATGCTGGGGCTGATGCTCAGGCTGCTGCTCAGGCTGCTGCTCAGGCTGCTGCTCAGGCTTAATGCGGAGGCTGGTGCTCAGACTTATGCTTAGGCAGCTGCTCAGGCTGAATGCTCTGGCTGGATGCTCAGGCTGCTGCTCAGGCTGAATGCTCAGGCTGCTGCTCAGGCTGATGCTCAGGCTGATGCTCAGGCTGCTGCTCAGGCTGATGCTCAGGCTGATGCTCAGGCTGATGCTGGAGCTGAATGCTGAATCTGGTGCTCAGGCTGCTGCTCAGGCTGATGCTCAGGCTGATGCTCAGGCTGCTGCTCAGGCTGCTGCTCAGCCTTATGCTTAGGCTGCTGCTCAGGCTATTGCTCAGGCTGAATGCTGAGGCTGCTGCTCAGGCTGCTGCTCAGGCTGATGCTCAGGCTGATGCTCAGGCTGCTGCTCAGGCTGCTGCTCAGCCTTATGCTTAGGCTGCTGCTCAGGCTATTGCTCAGGCTGAATGCTGAGGCTGCTGCTCAGGCTGCTGCTCAGGCTGATGCTCAGGCTGATGCTCAGGCTGATGCTCAGGCTGCTGCTCAGGCTGCTGCTCAGGCTGCTGCTCAGGCTGCTGCTCAGGCTGAATGCTCAGGCTGAATGCTAAGGGTAATGCTCAGACAGCTGCTCAGGGTGCTGCTCAGGCTGCTGCTCAGGCTGATGATCTGGGTGCTGCTCAGGCTGAATGCTCAGGCTTAATGCGGAGGCTGGTGCTCAGACTTATGCTCTGGCTGCTGCTCAGGCTGAATGCTCAGGCTGCTGCTCAGGCTGAATGCTCAGGCTGAATGCTCAGGCTGAATGCTCAGGCTGAATGCTCAGGCTGCTGCTCAGGCTGATGCTCTGGCTGCTGCTCAGGCTGATGCTCTGGCTGCTGCTCAGGCTGAATGCTCAGGCTGCTGCTCAGGCTGAATGCTCGGGCTGCAGCTCAGGCTGAATGCTCAGGCTGATGCTCAGGCTGCTGCTCGGGCTGAATGCTCAGACTTATGCTTAGGCAGCTGCTAAGGCTGAATGCTCAGGCTGCTGCTCAGGCTGAATGCTCAGGCTGAATGCTCAGGCTGCTGCTCAGGGTGATGCTCAGGCTGAATGCTCAGGCTGCTGCTCAGGCTGATGCTCTGGCTGCTGCTCAGGCTGATGATCTGGGTGCTGCTCAGGCTGAATGCTCAGGCTTAATGCGGAGGCTGGTGCTCAGACTTATGCTCTGGCTGCTGCTCAGGCTGAATGCTCAGGCTGCTGCTCAGGCTGAATGCTCAGGCTGAATGCTCAGGCTGAATGCTCAGGCTGCTGCTCAGGCTGATGCTCTGGCTGCTGCTCAGGCTGAATGCTCAGGCTGCTGCTCAGGCTGAATGCTCAGGCTGCAGCTCAGGCTGAATGCTCAGGCTGCTGCTCAGGCTGAATGCTCAGGCTGCTGCTCAGGCTGAATGCTCAGGCTGCTGCTCAGGCTGAATGCTCAAGCTACTGCTCAGGCTGGATGCTCAGGCTGCAGCTCAGGCTGAATGCTCAGGCTGCTGCTCAGGCTGATGCTCAGGCTGCTGCTCAGGCTGAATGCTCAGGCTACTGCTCAGGCTGGATGCTCAGTCTGAATGCTCAGGCTGCTGCTCAGGGTGCTGCTCAGGCTGATGCTCTGGCTGCTGCTCAGGCTGAATGCTCAGGATGCTGTTCAGCCTTATGCTTAGGCTGCTGCTCAGGCTTAATGCGGAGGCTGGTGCTCAGAGTTATGCTTAGGCAGCTGCTCAGGCTGAATGCTCAGGCTGGTGCTCAGACTTATGCTTAGGCAGCTGCTCAGGCTGAATGCTCAGGCTGCTGCTCAGGCTGATGCTCTGGCTGCTGCTCAGGCTGATGCTCAGGCTGAATGCTCAGGCTGAATGCTCAGGCTGAATGCTCAGGCTGAATGCTCAGGCTGAATGCTCAGGCTGCTGCTCAGGGTGATGCTCAGGCTGCTGCTCAGGGTGATGCTCAGGCTGCTGCTCAGGGTGATGCTCAGGCTGAATGCTCAGGCTGGTGCTCAGACTTATGCTTAGGCAGCTGCTCAGGCTGAATGCTCAGGCTGCTGCTCAGGCTGAATGCTCAGGCTGCTGCTCAGGCTGAATGCTCAGGCTGAATGCTCAGGCTGAATGCTCAGGCTGCTGCTCAGGGTGATGCTCAGGCTGCTGCTCAGGGTGATGCTCAGGCTGCTGCTCAGGGTGATGCTCAGGCTGAATGCTCAGGCTGGTGCTCAGACTTATGCTTAGGCAGCTGCTCAGGCTGAATGCTCAGGCTGCTGCTCAGGCTGAATGCTCAGGCTGCTGCTCAGGCTGAATGCTCAGGCTGGTGCTCAGACTTATGCTTAGGCAGCTGCTCAGGCTGAATGCTCAGGCTGCTGCTCAGGCTGAATGCTCAGGCTGCTGCTCAGGCTGAATGCTCAGGCTGAATGCTCAGGCTGAATGCTCAGGCTGCTGCTCAGGGTGATGCTCAGGCTGCTGCTCAGGGTGATGCTCAGGCTGCTGCTCAGGGTGATGCTCAGGCTGAATGCTCAGGCTGGTGCTCAGACTTATGCTTAGGCAGCTGCTCAGGCTGAATGCTCAGGCTGCTGCTCAGGCTGAATGCTCAGGCTGCAGCTCAGGCTGAATGCTCAGGCTGCTGCTCAGGCTGAATGCTCAGGCTGGTGCTCAGACTTATGCTTAGGCAGCTGCTCAGGCTGAATGCTCAGGCTGCTGCTCAGGCTGAATGCTCAGGCTGCTGCTCAGGCTGAATGCTCAGGCTGCTGCTCAGGCTGATGCTCTGGCTGCTGCTCAGGCTGATGCTCTGGCTGAATGCTCAGGCTGAATGCTGGGGCTACTGCTCAGGCTGGATGCTCAGGTGCTGCTCAGGCTGCTGCTCAGGCTGAATGCTCAGGCTGCTGCTCAGGCTGCTGCTCAGGGTGATGCTCAGGCTGATGCTCTGGCTGCTGCTCAGGCTGAATGCTCAGGCTGAATGCTGGGGCTACTGCTCAGGCTGGATGCTCAGGTGCTGCTCGGGCTGCTGCTCAGGCTGAATGCTCAGGCTGATGCTCAGGCTGCTGCTCAGGCTTAATGCTCAGGCTGAATGCTGGGGCTGAAGCTCAGGCTGCTGCTCAGGCTGCTGCTCAGGCTGCTGCTCAGGCTTAATGCTCAGGCTGCTGCTCAGGCTGAATGCTCAGGCTGCTGCTCAGGCTGAATGCTCTGGCTGGATGCTCAGGCTGCTGCTCAGGCTGGATGCTCAGGCTGCTGCTCAGGCTGATGCTCAGGCTGATGCTATGGCTGCTGCTATGGCTGCTGCTCAGGCTGAATGCTCAGGCTGAATGCTCAGGCTGCTGCTCAGGCTGATGCTCTGGCTGCTGCTTAGGCTGAATGCTCAGGCTGCTGCTCAGGCTGAATGCTCAGGCTGCAGCTCAGGCTGAATGCTCAGGCTGCTGCTCAGGCTGAATGCTCAGGCTGATGCTCTGGCTGCTGCTCAGGCTGATGCTCTGGCTGCTGCTCAGGCTGAACGCTCAGGCTGAATGCTCAGGCTGAATGCTCAGGCTGAATGCTCAGGCTGAATGCTCAGGCTGCTGCTCAGGGTGATGCTCAGGCTGATGCTATGGCTGCTGCTCAGGCTGAATGCTCAGGCTGGTGCTCAGACTTATGCTTAGGCAGCTGCTCAGGCTGAATGCTCAGGCTGCTGCTCAGGCTGAATGCTCAGGCTGCTGCTCAGGCTGAATGCTCAGGCTGCTGCTCAGGCTGAATGCTCAGGCTGCTGCTCAGGCTGCTGCTCAGGGTGATGCTCAGGCTGATGCTCTGGCTGAATGCTGGGGCTACTGCTCAGGCTGGATGCTCAGGTGCTGCTCGGGCTGCTGCTCAGGCTGAATGCTCAGGCTGATGCTCAGGCTGCTGCTCAGGCTTAATGCTCAGGCTGAATGCTGGGGCTGAAGCTCAGGCTGCTGCTCAGGCTGCTGCTCAGGCTGCTGCTCAGGCTTAATGCTCAGGCTGCTGCTCAGGCTGAATGCTCAGGCTGCTGCTCAGGCTGAATGCTCTGGCTGGATGCTCAGGCTGCTGCTCAGGCTGGATGCTCAGGCTGCTGCTCAGGCTGATGCTCAGGCTGATGCTATGGCTGCTGCTATGGCTGCTGCTCAGGCTGAATGCTCAGGCTGAATGCTCAGGCTGCTGCTCAGGCTGATGCTCTGGCTGCTGCTTAGGCTGAATGCTCAGGCTGCTGCTCAGGCTGAATGCTCAGGCTGCAGCTCAGGCTGAATGCTCAGGCTGCTGCTCAGGCTGAATGCTCAGGCTGATGCTCTGGCTGCTGCTCAGGCTGATGCTCTGGCTGCTGCTCAGGCTGAACGCTCAGGCTGAATGCTCAGGCTGAATGCTCAGGCTGAATGCTCAGGCTGAATGCTCAGGCTGCTGCTCAGGGTGATGCTCAGGCTGATGCTATGGCTGCTGCTCAGGCTGAATGCTCAGGCTGGTGCTCAGACTTATGCTTAGGCAGCTGCTCAGGCTGAATGCTCAGGCTGCTGCTCAGGCTGAATGCTCAGGCTGCTGCTCAGGCTGAATGCTCAGGCTGCTGCTCAGGCTGCTGCTCAGGGTGATGCTCAGGCTGATGCTCTGGCTGCTGCTCAGGCTGAATGCTCAGGCTGAATGCTGGGGCTACTGCTCAGGCTGGATGCTCAGGTGCTGCTCGGGCTGCTGCTCAGGCTGAATGCTCAGGCTGATGCTCAGGCTGCTGCTCAGGCTTAATGCTCAGGCTGAATGCTGGGGCTGAAGCTCAGGCTGCTGCTCAGGCTGCTGCTCAGGCTGCTGCTCAGGCTTAATGCTCAGGCTGCTGCTCAGGCTGAATGCTCAGGCTGCTGCTCAGGCTGAATGCTCTGGCTGGATGCTCAGGCTGCTGCTCAGGCTGGATGCTCAGGCTGCTGCTCAGGCTGATGCTCAGGCTGATGCTATGGCTGCTGCTATGGCTGCTGCTCAGGCTGAATGCTCAGGCTGAATGCTCAGGCTGCTGCTCAGGCTGATGCTCTGGCTGCTGCTTAGGCTGAATGCTCAGGCTGCTGCTCAGGCTGAATGCTCAGGCTGCAGCTCAGGCTGAATGCTCAGGCTGCTGCTCAGGCTGAATGCTCAGGCTGATGCTCTGGCTGCTGCTCAGGCTGATGCTCTGGCTGCTGCTCAGGCTGAACGCTCAGGCTGAATGCTCAGGCTGAATGCTCAGGCTGAATGCTCAGGCTGAATGCTCAGGCTGCTGCTCAGGGTGATGCTCAGGCTGATGCTATGGCTGCTGCTCAGGCTGAATGCTCAGGCTGGTGCTCAGACTTATGCTTAGGCAGCTGCTCAGGCTGAATGCTCAGGCTGCTGCTCAGGCTGAATGCTCAGGCTGCTGCTCAGGCTGAATGCTCAGGCTGCTGCTCAGGCTGATGCTCTGGCTGCTGCTCAGGCTGATGCTCTGGCTGCTGCTCAGGCTGATGCTCTGGCTGCTGCTCAGGCTGAATGCTCAGGCTGAATGCTGGGGCTACTGCTCAGGCTGGATGCTCAGGCTGAATGCTCCAGGCTGAATGCTCAGGCTGCTGCTCAGGCTGATGCTCTGGCTGCTGCTCAGGCTGATGCTCTGGCTGCTGCTCAGGCTGAATGCTCAGGCTGAATGCTGGGGCTGAATGCTGGGGCTGATGCTCAGGCTGCTGCTCAGGCTTAATGCGGAGGCTGGTGCTCAGACTTATGCTTAGGCAGCTGCTCAGGCTGAATGCTCTGGCTGGATGCTCAGGCTGAATGCTCAGGCTACTGCTCAGGCTGGATGCTCAGTCTGAATGCTCAGGCTGCTGCTCAGGGTGATGCTCAGGCTGATGCTCTGGCTGCTGCTCAGGCTGAATGCTCAGGCTGCTGCTCAGCCTTATGCTTAGGCTGCTGCTCAGGCTTAATGCGGAGGCTGGTGCTCAGGCTGAATGTTCAGGCTGATGCTCTGGCTGCTGCTCAGGCTGAATGCTCAGGCTGAATGCTCAGGCAGAATGCTGGGGCTACTGCTCAGGCTGGATGCTCAGGTGCTGCTCAGGCTGCTGCTCAGGCTGAATGCTCAGGCTGAATGCTCAGGCTGCTGCTCAGGCTGAATGCTCAGGCTGAATGCTCAGGCTGCTGCTCAGGCTGATGCTCTGGCTGCTGCTTAGGCTGAATGCTCAGGCTGCTGCTCAGGCTGAATGTTCAGGCTGCAGCTCAGGCTGAATGCTCAGGCTGCTGCTCAGGCTGAATGTTCAGGCTGATGCTCTGGCTGCTGCTCAGGCTGATGCTCTGGCTGCTGCTCAGGCTGAATGCTCAGGCTGAATGCTGGGGCTGCTGCTCAGGCTGAATGCTCAGGCTGAATGCTCAGGCTGCTGCTCAGGCTGATGCTCTGGCTGCTGCTTAGGCTGAATGCTCAGGCTGCTGCTCAGGCTGAATGCTCAGGCTGCAGCTCAGGCTGAATGCTCAGGCTGCTGCTCAGGCTGAATGCTCAGGCTGATGCTCTGGCTGCTGCTCAGGCTGATGCTCTGGCTGCTGCTCAGGCTGAATGCTCAGGCTGAATGCTCAGGCTGAATGCTCAGGCTGAATGCTCAGGCTGAATGCTCAGGCTGAATGCTCAGGCTGCTGCTCAGGGTGATGCTCAGGCTGATGCTATGGCTGCTGCTCAGGCTGAATGCTCAGGCTGGTGCTCAGACTTATGCTTAGGCAGCTGCTCAGGCTGAATGCTCAGGCTGAATGCTCAGGCTGAATGCTCAGGCTGAATGCTCAGGCTGCTGCTCAGGCTGATGCTCTGGCTGCTGCTCAGGCTGATGCTCTGGCTGCTGCTCAGGCTGAATGCTCAGGCTGAATGCTGGGGCTACTGCTCAGGCTGGATGCTCAGGTGCTGCTCAGGCTGCTGCTCAGGCTGAATGCTCAGGCTGAATGCTCAGGCTGCTGCTCAGGCTGATGCTCTGGCTGCTGCTCAGGCTGATGCTCTGGCTGCTGCTCAGGCTGAATGCTCAGGCTGAATGCTGGGGCTGAATGCTGGGGCTGATGCTCAGGCTGCTGCTCAGGCTGCTGCTCAGGCTTAATGCGGAGGCTGGTGCTCAGACTTATGCTTAGGCAGCTGCTCAGGCTGAATGCTCAGGCTGCTGCTCAGGTTGAATGCTCAGGCTGCTGCTCAGGCTGAATGCTCTGGCTGGATGCTCAGGCTGCTGCTCAGGCTGAATGCTCAGGCTGCTGCTCAGGCTGAATGCTCAGGCTGATGCTCAGGCTGATGCTCAGGCTGATTCTGGAGCTGAATGCTGAATCTGGTGCTCAGGCTGCTGCTCAGGCTGCTGCTCAGGCTGATGCTGGAGCTGAATGCTCAGGCTGAATGCTAAGGCTGATGCTCAGGCTGCTGCTCAGGCTGCTGTTCAGCCTTATGCTTAGGCTGCTGCTCAGGCTATTGCTCAGGCTGAATGCTGAGGCTGCTGCTCAGGCTGCTGCTCAGGCTGATGCTCAGGCTGATGCTCAGGCTGCTGCTCAGGCTGCTGCTCAGGCTGAATGCTCAGGCTGGTGCTCAGACTTATGCTTAGGCAGCTGCTCAGGCTGAATGCTCAGGCTGCTGCTCAGGCTGAATGCTCAGGCTGCTGCTCAGGCTGAATGCTCAGGCTGCTGCTCAGGCTGATGCTCTGGCTGCTGCTCAGGCTGATGCTCTGGCTGAATGCTCAGGCTGAATGCTGGGGCTACTGCTCAGGCTGGATGCTCAGGTGCTGCTCAGGCTGCTGCTCAGGCTGAATGCTCTGGCTGCTGCTCAGGCTGAATGCTCAGGCTGCTGCTCAGGCTGAATGCTCAGGCTGCAGCTCAGGCTGAATGCTCAGGCTGATGCTCAGGCTGCTGCTCGGGCTGAATGCTCAGGCTGCTGCTCAGGGTGATGCTCAGGCTGAATGCTCAGGCTGAATGCTCAGGCTGCTGCTCAGGGTGATGCTCAGGCTGAATGCTCAGGCTGAATGCTCAGGCTGAATGCTCAGGCTGCTGCTCAGGCTGAATGCTCAGGCTGCTGCTCAGGCTGAATGCTCAGGCTGAATGCTCAGGCTGAATGCTCAGGCTGCTGCTCAGGCTGATGCTCTGGCTGCTGCTCAGGCTGAATGCTCAGGCTGCTGCTCAGGCTGAATGCTCAGGCTGCAGCTCAGGCTGAATGCTCAGGCTGCTGCTCAGGCTGAATGCTCAGGCTACTGCTCAGGCTGAATGCTCAGGCTGCTGCTCAGGCTGATGCTCTGGCTGCTGCTCAGGCTGAATGCTCAGGCTGCTGCTCAGGCTGAATGCTCAGGCTGCAGCTCAGGCTGAATGCTCAGGCTGCTGCTCAGGCTGAATGCTCAGGCTGCTGCTCAGGCTGAATGCTCAGGCTGCTGCTCAGGCTGATGCTCTGGCTGCTGCTCAGGCTGAATGCTCAGGCTGCTGCTCAGCCTTATGCTTAGGCTGCTGCTCAGGCTTAATGCGGAGGCTGGTGCTCAGACTTATGCTTAGGCAGCTGCTCAGGCTGAATGCTCAGGCTGCTGCTCAGGCTGAATGCTCAGGCTGCTGCTCAGGCTGAATGCTCAGGCTGCAGCTCAGGCTGAATGCTCAGGCTACTGCTCAGGCTGGATGCTCAGTCTGAATGCTCAGGCTGCTGCTCAGGGTGATGCTCAGGCTGATGCTCTGGCTGCTGCTCAGGCTGAATGCTCAGGCTGCTGCTCAGCCTTATGCTTAGGCTGCTGCTCAGGCTTAATGCGGAGGCTGGTGCTCAGACTTATGCTTAGGCAGCTGCTCAGGCTGAATGCTCAGGCTGCTGCTCAGGCTGAATGCTCAGGCTGCTGCTCAGGCTGAATGTTCAGGCTGATGCTCTGGCTGCTGCTCAGGCTGAATGCTCAGGCTGAATGCTCAGGCTGCTCAGGCTACTGCTCAGGCTGAATGCTCAGGCTGCTGCTCAGGCTGAATGCTCAGGCTGCTGCTCAGGCTGAATGCTCAGGCTGCTGCTCAGGCTGAATGCTCAGGCTGCTGCTCAGGCTGATGCTCAGGCTGCTGCTCAGGCTGCTGCTCAGGCTGCTGCTCAGGCTGCTGCTCAGGCTGAATGCTCAGGCTGAATGCTCAAGCTGAATGCTCAAGCTGAATGCTAAGGCTAATGCTCAGACTGCTGCTCAGGCTGTTGCTCAGGCTGTTGCTCAGGCTGTTGCTCAGGCTGCTGCTCAGGCTGAATGCTCAGGCTGCTGCTCAGGCTGATGCTCAGGCTGCTGCTCAGGCTGCTGCTCAGGCTGCTGCTCAGGCTGCTGCTCAGGCTGAATGCTCAGGCTGCTGCTCAGGCTGAATGCTCAGGCTGCTGCTCAGGCTGAATGCGGAGGCTGGTGCTCAGCCTTATGCTCAGGCTGCTGCTCAGGCTGATGCTCAGGCTGAATGCTCAGGCTGCTGCTCAGGCTGAATGCTCAAGCTGAATGCTCAAGCTGAATGCTAAGGCTAATGCTCAGACTGCTGCTCAGGCTGTTGCTCAGGCTGTTGCTCAGGCTGTTGCTCAGGCTGTTGCTCAGGCTGCTGCTCAGGCTGTTGCTCAGGCTGAATGCTCAGGCTGATGCTGGAGCTGAATGCTCAGGCTGCTGGTCAGGTTGCTGCTCAGGCTGCTACTGAGGCTTGTGCTCAAGCTGCTGCTGAGGCTGCTGCTCAGGCTGAATGCTCAAGCTGAATGCTCAAGCTGAATGCTAAGGCTAATGCTCAGGCTGCTGCTCAGGCTGATGCTGGAGCTGAATGCTCAGGCTGCTGCTTAGGGTGAATGCTCAGGCTGCTGCTCAGGCTGTATGCTCAGGCTGCTGCTCAGGCTGCTGCTCAGGCTGATGTTGAGGCTGCTGCTCAGGCTGGTGCTGAGGCTAATGAATACATAAACCTTATATATGATTTATGTTACAGACTTGTCTCTCAGTATTAATGAATTACTTCAGAGCTTAGCTGTAATATTTAGATATATTTATATCTACAAATTCTTGGGAAAAATAATTATGAAATATGTGAATGAATATTCAAAGATGAAGTGCATCAAACCAATTTTACACATTGCTGATTTGCTATTTAAATACTCCAAAAGCCATTGAAAATGGGAATTCATGGTATGATAGTCTTGTGAAAGTGTATGTAACAGATAGAAGGAGGTCTGTCAGACAGACAGATATAGCCCATTCATCTGTCCGCCTGACTGTATGCAGTACAAGTTTATAATTTACTTTAAACAAATATATATAACATAACACACATTACAACCTTTTTTCGTGGACATCTCAAAATTTCTTACAGCAAGTCAACTTTCCAATAATCAAAAGTCAAACGGACGGATGAGCATCTTAAGTGTTCTCAAAAAGTTCGGATAGTTATTATAAATGCCGCTGTAGTCTTGTGACTTGTCTTTACTGTATACTCCATTTAGATAACTGAAATGTAGAAAAACACAGAAGTCGATTCAGGATATTACAATTTTTAACCTGTTTTTCATATGCTGCTCACCTTAAGACACAATCATTGTACCACCAGCCTCCATGGCGATGTTTGGCGCAATTGCCCTCACTCCAGTTATCGTTATCGTTATCGAATGTTGTAAATTTCATATTTTCGTGCCATTTCATGGTATCATTGACATCACCATGGAAATTGCCCAAGCTGAGCAATTCATACTGGCCAGCTTCATCGGAAATGGAGAAATTATCGTAGCGAACGTGTGTAACCTGACCCTTTAGGTCCTCCATATGGATGTATAGCTCGTGGCGTTGGGTGCTGGTCAGCAAATATATTTTCTCCAGACCAAGGAAAAAATCGCCATCAAACGAACCAAAGCCATTTCGATAGGTAGCCCAGTCTCGATAAAAGTCTTCGCCACCTTTGATACGTTGCTGTATAACCGTCCATCCAGGACCCGCTATCTGACTATCACAAAGCACCTTGAACGATTCCAAACCTTTGACTTGGAAGACACCTTCAACCTTTGTAGAATCTCGAATAGCAGCACAGCCAAGCTGTTTTCCTCTCTCCATTTGAATAAGCTGTTGAATTCTCTTATCAATTCTTTTCTGCTTCTCCCTTAAGTGATCCACATTGTTGTCCAAGAGTAACTCGCCAAATTGAGCTGTGAGATTTGATATTTGCATCTTTAACTCATTGATTGTCTCAACACTTGAATCTCTTTCCTTTTGAAGTGACCCACACTTCATAGCTGGCAACTGATCAGTATCATTATTAATTGGCACGGAATTGATAATTAAGTGCTCAATAATTTGATGGTGAAGCATATAGATTGCAAGCAGCTCATCATTTTGTGTCTTCAATTCCTTTTCGAGCTGCGAAGTCAACTGACGTTTACACTCATCATATAGTTGGACAATCTTGTATCTTTTCCACAATTCCTTCTCCATGCTTTCAGTTTGCTTATTTTTTGAGATTTCAGCTTTCATTTCATATAACTTCTTTAACAGAGGCCTAACTACCTTCTGGACATCACATCCTTCGAATGATTGTACTGACTCGACAGTAGCCTAAGAGATACAAATTTAGATTCATCCAATCTTATAAAAATATTACCAAGTTCACCTGAAATTCTTTGCCTCTGATATTTTCCACTGCTAGCGAGTGGTTTGATATATATAACAATACAATTGCAATCAATAAAGCTTTATAAATCAGTTTCATTTTTACACAGAGATGACAACTGCACCGAACAGAAAGAATTGAAAGACTGAATCTTAAAGACAATCTTAGCGAACAGCTAGCCTTTCTAAGCATATTTATATATATTATATATATATATATGTATAAATGATAAGATAAGAAATTTTATTTCAAAGAAATTTTTATGTATATAAAAATTAATTTTTATATTTATATAAACTATTGATATATATATGTATCAAATTCATTGGAATTGAACTCAACGACCTTATATATACTTATATGCATAACTACTAAGGTCGCTGAGTTCAATTCCCATGAATTTGATATGTATATATTAATAATTTATATAAATATGAATATTAATTTTTGTTTTTACACATACATATAAGTATATATTCCATGAATTCCATTTCAAAGAAATTTTACACAATATATATGCTTAGAAAGTCTAGCTGTTTGCCAAGATTGTCTTTGATGTTCAGTCTTTCAATTGTATCTGTGCCGTGCTGTTGCCATCTCTGTGAAAATGAAACTGATTTATAAGGCTTTATTAATTGCAATTGTAGTGTTAGATATATCAAAAACCTTGCAGGCAGAGGAAAATATCGGAGGCGAAGGAAATCAGGTGAATTTGGTAATATTTTTATAAGATTGGATGAATCTAATTTAGTATCTCTTAGGCTACTGTCAGGTCAGTACAGTCATTGGAAGGATGTGATGTGAAAGCATATAATGTAGTTAGGCCTCTGTTAAAAATGATACATGACATGAAAGTTGAAATCTCAAAAAATAATCATAAAACTCAAAGCATGGATGAGGAAATGTGGAACATATTCAAGATAGAACAACTGCATAATGATTGTAAGAATCAGTTAAAATCAGCGCTCGCAGGGGAGTTGAAGACGCAAAATGACGAACTGCGTGCAACCAATTTATTTCACAAAGAAATTATTATGGAATTAATTAACGATTCCGCAACAAGTAAAAATGGTTCTTATCAGCTGCCGGCTATGAAGTGTGAGTCACTACAAGAGGAAATAGATTCAAATTTTGTAACCATCAATCAATTAAAGATGCACATATCAAATCTCACAGATCAATTTGATTTTCTAAACTTGGCCAATGTGGAGCAGTTAAAAGATCAACGCAAAATAATTGATGAGAGAATTCAACAGCTTACTCAATTGGAAAGAGAAAAACAGCTTGGCTGTGCTGCCATTCGAGATTCTACAAAGGTTGAAGGTGTCTTCCAAGTCAAAGGTTTGGAATCGTTCAAGGTGCTTTGTGATAGTCAGATAGCGGGTCCTGGATGGACGGTTATACAGCAACGTATCAAAGGTGGCGAAGACTTTTATCGAGACTGGGCTACCTATCGAAATGGCTTTGGTTCGTTTGATGGCGATTTTTTCCTTGGTCTGGAGAAAATACATTTGCTGACCAGCACCCAACGCTACGAGCTATACATCCATATGGAGGACCTAAAGGGTCAGGTTACACACGTTCGCTACGATAATTTCTCCATTTCCGATGAAGCTGGCCAGTATGAATTGCTCAGCTTGGGCAATTTCCATGGTGATGTCAATGATACCATGACATGGCATAAAAATATGAAATTTACAACATTCGATAACGATAACGATAACTGGAGTGAGGGCAATTGCGCCAAACATCGCCATGGAGGCTGGTGGTACAATGATTGTGTCTTAAGGTGAGCAGCATATGAAAAACAGGTTAAAAATTGTAATATCCTGAATCGACTTCTGTGTTTTTCTACATTTCAGTTATCTAAATGGAGTATACAGTAAAGACAAGTCACAAGACTATAGCGGCATTTATAATAATTATCCGAACTTTTTGAAAACACTTAAGATGCTCATCCGTCCGTTTGGCTATTGATTATTGGAAAATTGTGTTCTTACAGCAAATTTTAATACAACATTTGAGATGTAAGCAATAAAATGTTGAAGGATATATCCAAACATATTTTCTTTGACTAATCTAGTTTTGACAGCTTTAATATCTGGGTCCACAAATAAAATAAACTATTCTAAATAAGATGTTTTAAAAAGAATTTGATGATAAAGTAGTAAAGAGTTGGAAGAATTCCCTTAAGCTTACCATATAAAGCAGTTCTGGGTCTCAAACTTTGTCGAATGTTTGTTATATTTGAAATATGCTCAAACTTTGTCGAATATTTGTTATATTTGAAATATGCTCTACAGTCGCATATGTATTTGATTTGCATTTAAAATATATAATTATGAGCTAATCAAAAATACTGAATGCCTTTGCTCTTTAAATGCATTTATCTTCTTTAATCAAATAATGCATTAATTGAGCTATAATATTATTTTATACTAAATTGTGCTTGGGTTAAAAAAAAACGACCCACAGTTCATTTTCACATAGCCAAAAAGTTTTTATGAAAAACAATACGAAAAGCTGCCATGTGGGGGGCATTGCCTTTAAAAGAGAAATTTCATTTCATTTCTCACTGGCTAACTGGTTAGTTGGCTGAAAATGTTGTTGTGGTCCAGCTATGGCTTGATGCTTTTACTATACCCTGTAAAAATGTTTCGACCATTTGTTTAAAATTTAAAAATTATTGAATAAAATTTTAAAAAAATTAAAAAAGTATTTTTAATAATCCATTCAAAATATTTATAAATATAAATATATCTTTATAAACTTATGCATTATATGATTTAAATTTTATATGTATTTTATAGTCGGTCAGTTTGAACTGTTTATGTTGTGCTCGCTGGTCCCCCATAAGCTCTCGATGGTGTTGTAAAATGTAATCATTGTGGCATGTAATTAGTTTTTGTGTGTGCCAACTCCCACAAGTGGGTGTGTGTCGGGGCATATGTGTGTGTGTAAGTGCAATATTTGCGCGAGTGTGTAAATGTATAAATAAAATGTAGTATTGCATTAAAGTGTAAAACAGGCACAAACCAAGTAGACATACACACACACAAATACACCATGCAAATGAGAAGTTGTGCATTATGTGATAAAGAGATTGGCCAAAAGTTCTAGTTAAAAGTATTGCTATGCTAACAGCCAAAAATATCGCATAAGTTTGAGCAGTTGCAATAATATGAACCTTAGAGAATTGGTATATAGAAAAGTTGAAAGTAAAACGATATTTGAAAATTATTGCTTTAAAGAGCGAATTAACTTAACTTTTATAGGAAATCATTTTGTAAATAATAACTATTTACGCTAATTATATTTTATACAAAAATCGTGATTATAAAGGAACATTCTATGTGCCTATTGTATGAGAAATTAAATGCTTAATAATGCTTTTGTGGATGCACTTTCCTAATCAAACTTTCACAGCGTAATCATGTCATTCATATGTGTGTATTTGCCAAAGCACAAGTCTCTAGTATTTGAAATACGTTTTTTGTAAATTAGGGGCGAAGCAAAATCCAAAAATTACAAAATCTCCGCATTCATTACACGGATCTATACAGTAAATTTGAAGTCTCTAGCTCTTACGGTATACAAAAACGAAGAAAAGTTATCGATTTTTATCGAAATAAGGGAAACGGGATGAGTTAACGAAAATCTAAAAAAAAATCGTACTGCGTAGGCTATACACGAGTATAGACTGAATTTCAGATTTCTAGTTCGCTGCGTTCATACGGACGGACTGAGGGACGGACGGACGGACGGACGGACAGACAGACTGACAGACGGACGGCTACATCGACTCAGCTCATTGAGCTGATCAAATATATATATATACTTTATGGGGTCTGCCATGTCTCCTTCTGCCTGTTACATAAATTTTCACAAAAAATTATAATCTGATTTCCCATTTTCAATGGGTTCGGGGTATAAATATATAAGTTTTAGTTTAAAAATAAAATTATTTTTTAATAACTTAATGAAAATAGTATTCGCGCTCAAGAACTATAGATTTTTTTTTAAATTCTCAATTAAATTACCCAATCAATCTATTAAAGCAATTACTCTTACCTTAAGCGACTTTCTTTTTAGATATCCTTTGAGCATTAAGAGAACATTAGAAACAATTTCCATATAGTTCTGTAATTGACTTCGTTTGACCACTAGAGTAGCTCGTGGTTGTGGTAGTGAAGCCGAGCATGATTAACTGACCGTTGTTTCAATCCGCATACCACACGTCGCATACGAAATAATAATTTACACACTATTGTTGTTGTTGTTGTTGTTGTTGTTGTTGTTGTTGTTGTTGTTGTCGATGACATTGCAACAATCAGTAATCAATTTACAATTTAGTTTTGCGTTTGTTGCTCTGTTTGTGTCTATGTGTGTGTATGTGTGTGTGTGTGTGTCTGTGTGTGTGCATTGATTGGTGGTTGTGCAGAGGTTCCTAAATCTAAACACACCCACACACACACACGTCCTGTAGCTGCCTGTGTATATGTATTTCCTGTTGTTGCTGTGGAGCAATTGATTTGTTGGTCTCTATTTGGTCGTCGTCAGCGTCCCATCAATGTCCAAAGGAAATGCCACGCAATTTGTTTGTTCGCGCTCGCAGGCCACAAATATTGTGAAATTAACTTGTTAAAATAGTCATGCCCCCCAGTGGATTGGGCGTGGCTGTTGATAAATGACAAAAGATTTGCGATATGACCTTAACTGTGCGTGGCATGGGCGCTTGTAGTAGTTCTGTGAGTGTTAATGGCCATAGAAAAATATTGACTAGCCATTGGATTGGATTGGGTTGGGTTGGATTGGGTTGGGTTTGGTTATATTTTTGTGTTTTTGTGGCCTGAACCAATTGAAAATGATTATTTAGGGTACGATGTTTTCGTGCAAAGGCATTTAACTGGCAGGTGGAAGCGTAGCATAAAGCTCCATAAATTATATTCATAGACTTGAACAGGATGACGAGTTGAGTTCATCTAGTCTTGACGATGGCGCCGTTTCGTATGCCGTATTGAAAATAGATTTTTTTTTAATTTTAGATAGATAGATAATAGATAACAGAACTTTGTTTATTAAGAACTACTAAAAACTACTTTATGCGGCACAGAATATATAAAATGATCATGAGAATTATAATAATCTCTACAAACTGAAATTTTTTGAAGAATATACTGAGATTAAAGACTTGAACCCCATCCCTTTTAACGTATTTCAACTCATCAATCATCTTTTAAACGAGACTTGTCGTCTAGAGTACTCTTATATACTCTAAGCACTCAGTAAGAGCAAAAGACAAAGCCTTGAAATTGGAGGATATCCATACCTCCATACTCCGTATAGCGCGTATAGAAAAGGTTTCTTCGTTTGTCCCCGATATTTTGTCGTTTTCTTCAATGTTGGATTTGGTTTTTAAGCCTTACTTAATCATAATAAGTAGAAGAGACTTAGAATGTTATATGCAAATTCTTGTAAAATATACATAGACTATAAATATTTTACACATGCAATTGTTGTAGCTCTTAAGGTATCCCCATTTAGCATTATAAATTGATCTGTTTACAACTTAAATATGTAGAATCAAACAGTCAGAAGCAAGTAGACGACTCCTGTGTTTCTCAGTGGAACGTGTCACAAAAGGAACAAGATTGATACGTGTTACTCCTTAAGTAGATTTGCTTATAATTTTATGTTTAAACTATCAACTATATCAATATACATATAAGAATCTCTATAATTCACTTCAGGAATGTCTACTATTATTCAACTGAAAAATAGTGTATTCCTTACTCGACTACAATTCGCACATCATCATATACCTAAGTGCAATACTAAGTAGCTAAACCACTTGAGTAGCTATCATTATTAGATACAACTTTCAATTATAAAGTACACGCAAGCACTTAACTCGTCGTATTCCCCTTTGATACTTGTGCGTCGAGGAAGAGGAGAGCAGCAGCATAGAATGGCCAATGGCCTTTAATCTGATGCAATTGACCTGGCTTTAACTGCCTCATTGACCAGACAACTGACATTCGCCTGCTGCACTCTTTGCGCTCCACTGTCCATGTGTTCGACATTTTCCCATTTCCTTAGCCTCTTTTGCTGCTTTTGTTTTTTTGCACTCTTTGCGGCAGTTTATCACTAAAGTGCACGCAATGGCAACCATGCTGCAGACGTTGCTAAGTGGCATACGCGGCGTATGACTTATCTGGCCATTCTGCAGCTTGCGGTTCGCATTTAAAGTTTAAGTGGCGCAAAATCAGCACCAATAGAGCGCTCTGTGTGCACACAGCGCGACAGCTGCAAAGGACTTCATTTGCAACATCAATCGCAACCTCATCCTGGCTGCATGTCTACCCGCCTGCCTGCCCGCCTGCTCCCGCCTGCTGGCCGTGTGGATGCTCTCATTACGTTGATGGCAGCGACCGCGTTGTTGGCTGCGTGTTTAATAAAGCGTATGCCAGCAACCGGATGCCACGGAATGGCAGCCAGGCTTCTAGTGCCCAGAAGGCTGCCATTGGCTGAGTTTAATTAGCTTTAATGGCTTAATGCAGGGCATTTGAGCCGTCGTGAGCGGCTGGGCATGCAAAAATGACAGTTGCTAAGTAAACGTGCAGTTCTTGTTGGTCGAGTTGACCTCAGTTTCAGCTGTGCGAACGACGATGACAGCATCATGAGATGCAATTTCCGCATCATGACAAGCTTTTGCCAACAGCTCTACGAGCATCGCATAGCATAAGATTTCAAATTCCTTTCATTTTGCATATTTGAGTAATATATTGATATTCCTTATCTTTCTGTAATTCACTTTAGGATTTTTCTAATATTTGATTTGTATAAAATACTTAGAAAGATTGCTTAAACAGAAATTCTTCTGAAGTTGAAGTGACAAAGTGACAAGTAAATATATTTCTGATTATGATCAACATCCGAATTGATCTAGCCCAGTCCGTCTGTCTATGTATGATCGCATTGATCTCAAAACCTATTAGAGCTGGAGACTTAAAGTAGAAAATTTGTACGTCCTCTTATAATTTGTAAGTCCTTCTATCAAATTGGTTTCAAATAATCGATAAATTATCCTGTTTCACTAAAATCGATTAAAAATGTTATAGAACTTCAGTTATTAAAACCTATAGCGTATGTCTTTAGTGCTACAGACTGTAAATATTGAATATTGATTCATGTTTACTTTATAAACTTTAGATTTTTCTTTTATATATAGATACCAGCTCCAAATTGCATTTAAATCCGTTACGTAGCGCGAAAGTTATTAAAGAAAACGCGCTGTTAATTGGCAAAGCCACGTGTCAATTAGCGTCAAGCGTTAGCAGTTGCTCTATGCTCATGCCATACATACATACATTCAAATGCGTGCATTCTCCTTCGAATTCTATTCATGGCATCGCAATTTTGATTGAATTGTGTTTCAGCTCGCAGCTGCTACTATGGTTTCGGATTTGCACGCAAACAGACAATAGAGTGCAGAGGGTGCTACCAGGCGATGCATGCGGTAGCGGAGACTCGGTTGCCTGTCGACGGCAAAATTTGCTTCAAACCCGTGAATCCATTGAAAATGGGAAGTCAGGGTATAATGGTTTTGTGATAATGTATGTAAGAGGTATGTAACAGGCGTGGCAGACCCCATGAAACATATAAATTGTTCTTAATCAGGAGAACAAATTGAGTTGATCTAACAATATCTTCTTTTCAAGATTCAGGGTATTTACAAGTCAGGCACTCCTGATTATATTAACAGCAGCCGAAATAGTTTATTTTTAAAAATTGCTTAAAGTTGACTCTTCACGAATATTTGTGTAAATATGATTATATTTAGCCATGGTGCTGCACGTGTAACCTTGCGCTTAAGTTTCTTGCCTAATTAGCGCGTTCAGTCGATTTTTTACTCAGTGTACAGGTTCCTCTGAAAAGGGGTTATGTTAGTCAAAAAGTGAACACTGTAAATATTTATATAACATTTAAATTTAAGTATTTATTTTCAATAGTTATTTGCTCAAGTGAACTCGAGGACACTTATAAAAAGGCAAAATATTCCCATTGGCCTCAGTTTCGATCTACTCTTCCAGCCGTTTAAAAATTGAGTTTATAGCCATGAAGCTGGCTACCAACATTTTAATTGGTAATAACATATATAATTTGGCTCTAGGCGATCGTTATCAATTGTTGCACTTCCAGTGAGCTTTTTCCTTGTGTGGTACATCGATCTTAGTGCTTCAGTTCCGTCTTGTAGATGTCCGTTTACAAGACCAGCTTGCCCAACAACAAGAAGACGTTGTCCTACTACAAAAAGACGTTGTCCACCCACAAAAAGATATTGTTGGACACCAAGACGTTGTCCAACAACAACCCGTTGTCCACCATACAGACAACCCACCCAACCAACGCAACCAACGCAACCGAGTCAACCACCACATACTCAGCCGACTCAACCAACTCAACCAACGCAACCGACTCAACCACCACACATCCAGCCCACCCAACCAACTCAGCCAACGCAACCGACTCAACCACCACATACTCAGCCGACTCAACCAACTCAACCAACGCAACCGACTCAACCATGTCAAACAACTAAACCATGTAGACCGACCCGACCTACCAAACCCCCCCATTGCCCCTGCGTTTGTGGCCCTGGCGGTCGCCGTTGTATGGGTTGTCCCCCACACCACCGACTCTGCGAAGAACTTCTAACTGATATTTATTACTTTGGTCTTTTGCTGGAAAACTGCGTCTGCCTTAATGAATTTTAAGATCATGCGACATTGTGGCTAAAAGATTTTTAAAAAGAGAAAAGTTATTGAAAGATGATAGTAGAGAAGAAACTGATCTCAAATTGTTGAGCTGAAATAAAATGGTTCAAAATAAAGTAATGACAAAGAAGAAATAGATCTAGAATCAGTATTGTTCGAATGAAAAGTTGTTGTATAAATATCTAAAGCATTCTGAAGAGCTGGCAAAAGTTGAGAATAAACTATGTCAATAAAGATGCGCAACGCGAATGCTTGGGTAAAACTAATGAATGCACTAGAACAGTACGAAAACGTTCAAGTTTTAGCTGGTATTGCTGGACTCTTTATAGATGCATATAGTTTTCGTTCTAATTCACAGCCGGAACACTTTAAAACAATTTTCAACCAAGCGAACTTCAAGCGAAGCGAATAAAAGATGCTGCGAACGGGGAACTGACTATTTATTTGCCCCAAATTGCAATGGGGGGGGGAGGGAGTGGCAGGTAGCTGAGCTATGTGTACAGTTGAAACTCCCCCACACACACACACAGAGAGAGAAGGATGCGCTGTGAAATTCATTCACACGTAACAGCATTGAGAAACCACTGAGAGGAGAACTGTGCAATTCTCACTTGTTGTTTTTGTTTGTGGCAAGCTAAAGAAACTTTGCCTCATAACTTTACATTGAAGAAGATGCATATGCAACACGTTCGTGCCATTCAGTGTTGCACCACCTTCCGGTCGCGGCCAACTTGCAATTGAGTGCAGCCCTATATATTTATATATGTATAGATATATATATATCTATATATGTGCGCACTTTTCTTTCGAAGATTACGTATACGTACGTATGTGCAAGTTTTTATACCCTGAACCCATTGAAAAAGGGAAATCAGAGTATAATGTTTTTGTGAAAATGTATGTAACAGGCAGAAGGAGACATCGCAGACCCCATAAAGTATATATATTCTTGATCAGCTCGATGAGCTGAGTTGAAATAGCCCTGGCCGTCCGTCTGTCCGTCCGTCCGTCCGTCCGTCCGTGTGAACGCAGCGATCTCGTAAGTCACAAAAGCTAGAGAAAGCTGTGAAATTTTCAGTGTATACTCGTGTATATCCTACGCAGTACGAGTTTTTTTTAGATTTTCGATAACTCATCCCGTTTCCTTATTATCGATAAAAATCGATAACTTTTCTTGGTTTTTGCGTACTGTAAGAGCTAGAGACTCCAAATTTACTGTGTAGATCCTTGTAATGAATGTGGAGATTTTGTAATTTTTGGATTTTAGATGCCACGCCCCCTTCGCCACCAATTTGTATATCAAATACTAGAGACTTGTGCTTCGGCAAATACATACATATGAATGACATAATTACGCTGTGAAAGTTTCATTAAGAAAGTCCATCCACAAAAAAAGTTATTAACCATTTAATTTCCCATACAATAGGCATATTGCAGCCCAAGCGCAGTCGCTGCGTCAGCTGCGCAGTCAGCAGAGCGCATGCTTATGTGTGCGTGTGTATGCATGTGTGTGTGCGTTGCTCGCAATATTTGTATATGTAAAATAAGCATAGAATGTTGGAAAGATTGGATCTTCGCAGGGTTCAGGGTATCTCGTAGTCGAGCCGTCTCGACTAGAGCACTCTTACTTGTTTTTTCTACAGTTGCGACTTTTCCAATGCCGAACTCTGACTCATTTGAACTAAACTGTGAACTGAACCGAAGTTGTCTCAGCTTAAATGGCAAAAGTAACTGATGAAAATGTGTGAGGGTCGGTCGGTCGGTGGGGTAGGGTCAGGTCGGGTCGGTTCGTCGTCAAGTTAATTGAAAAATAGTGTTTGCTATTTTATGGCATTGCCCCAAACTCTGTTGACAGTTGGACAGGCAAAAGGACAACAGCTGTCTGCGGTTTTCCCTGCTCTTAATTTTTAATTAATATGCAGCTGGATGATGTAGATTGAGGTAAGGGTTAAGGCTAAGCAGCTAGTAAAGCTGACTCTGACTCAGCTGAAATTCCAATCATAAAAAACTTGCAAGTTATAAATTATATACCATATATATTTCTTTTATGCTTGTTCATTTAAAATGCCTACAATCTAGATTCAATATAGTTTCTACATTATTCAGAGAAAGCGTTAGAAAACTAGTATTTCATATATTCATTTCATTTCATTTCTTTTGTTGTATTTGATTAAAAGCTATATATTTATATTTTTGTTTAGTTTATCGTATTGATTAGTAAAATTTAGTATCATTCACTTGGCTCATTATTGAAACGCTCGTTTAGCAATGTTCCCTGATTCAAGTCCAATTTCTATTGTGTGTGCAACATTTGCTTATGTATTCAAAATTAAAGCTGCATCTTTCTTTGTTTACATTTGGATAATTCTATGCTTAAAACGAATTGATCAGCGTATAACTGATGGCCGCAATTTCTTTTTAGCTTCTCTAACTACACAATTCCATATTTAACAAGCCTACAAGCAATTCACGATATGTTGTCTCCTAAATTGTTGCAAAAACAAAATAATACTAATAATAATAATATACATTTGATACAAATTCAATTTGGTAAACTAGTATTCGTTGTTGTGTTTAATGATGGCTTATGTTAATTTACTTATCTTATTTACAATCAACTCAAAATCCATATGATATGATAGCAAGCTTTTGAAACAAGTTTTCAATAATGAGCTGCATAGGCTTTTGAATACTGTCTAATTTTATAATTTTTGTACCCATCAAAAAACTATTTTGCGTTTAAAAGCTAAGTCATTAAATTTAATAGTCTGTGCTTTCTTGTCGATGAGATTCTTCTCCAAGAAATTATATATTTCTATACATATATATTTTGTTTTTTTAAATGATATTTGTGTTGCCGATTTGCAAACGTCTTTGTAATTGAAGCTTTTCAAGCTTTTTATACAACCTCCGCCTAGCTGCGACATCAACATAAAAGTGTTTATCTAAACTAAATTAAACAATTGTCTTTGCTTTTTATATGATATAATGGCGTAGTCTACAAGGAATTTTCGATAAACATAAGCCTTGAATTACAACTAATTAACAATATGACTACGATTTGTATTTAAAACATTCTTTTCTTTATACATATGAGAACCAAATAGAGACCTATTGCAATTGATAACAATTAAATATAATAGAAAAGAGTTGTGCTTCTTTCTGGTTAATTAAACTCTAACCTAAACAATTTCCAACAATATTGAACCGAAATTTGACTTTATAGCTATGAGTATTCTTAGATCTTTATAGTACGACGGTTGAACAGAGTTGGCTTATGCTCTCGAGCTATCACTGACTGGCAGCTCAGCTCAGGAAATATGAGTGGATTTTACTCTTGCCATTTTTGCTGATCGTTGCGATGAGACCTGAAGGTTAAAACAGAGCAAAAGGTTGTGATATTATGTTTCGAAATTTAAGTATTATATTAGCACACACCTTCATTCTCTGAGGCTCTTGCCACGCCCATTCGCTCAAGTAACCGAAAGAGTGCACCCAAATTGGAACGATCATCCATGAATCTATTCTCCAAACGCACAACGGCAGATTTTTTGTTTTTGGTCTGCGTATGCCAGACAAGGATCTCGGTGCAATTGTTGCCACGAGGCTCGATCTGATCGATGCGTAGTCCAATGCTGCGTAAGAACAAATCCTCCTCATAGCCCGGCTTATAGGGCATATTGACATTTGGATATTGAGACATATAAGCCAAGTTCACAGCGAAGCCAGCCATATCGACAGGCCAGCGTCGACCCGCCACCCAAGAGTCCAGAAAGGCCACAACTTTACCCTGATAAATAGAGAATATAGATTAATTTATGATAGATTGATATTGGAATTATCTCGTATTTACTTACATCACGCACCACCGGTCCACTGATCGCATATTCCGCTATCAGTCCTACGGGAAACATGGAGACACGCTGTGTCTGCCTAATTTCCGAGAATAATCTTAGATCATACGTATTGTCATCGTCACCAAAGTAGAGCACACCATTCGTTAGGTTATGATGATGCAGCCATTGAAGAGCAGCGCGTCGATTGGCCACGCCCCTCGGCGCTGGCTTCACTTTGCGGAACTCACTGGGCATGGGACTGGCCATATGCGTATAGGGAATACCTGAGAAAGTTGATAGAATATATAAATTAACTTAAACAGAAACAGATAGTTTTTGTCGATACATAAGAGCTAACGTAGAAACTATCTAACTTTTTATTTGAACAAACTAAGAGATAATATATCCAGCTAGTAAATAAATATTTATTTCTGCACATTGACAAGATAATATAGCTAGGTATAAATAAATATTTAGTCTGAACATAGAAATGATGATAAGCCAAGAAGTAGTTGTAGTAGAAGTAGCAGTAGCAGTAGACTATTTTCAAGTCAAGGGTAGACTTGTTGACATAGAGCTAAGAAATGCTTTTAAATAGATTAATTTTTACCGATTGCAATGGAAGTCTCTTACAGTTAGAGTAGTAAATCGAATTTCTATGTTTGGTGATGTTTAAAGTGAACTACTCTTGGAGTAAACTACAACTCTTGGAGTGAACTATTATTAATGTAAACTAATCTTGTAGTGAACTACTCTTGAAGGGAACTACTCTTGGATTGAACTATTCTTGTAGTGAACTACTTCCAAAGTGAACTACTCTTGATGTCAACTACTCTTGGAGTCAACTACTCTTGGAGTGAATTATTCTTATAGTCAACTACTACTAACTCCAAGAAATGAACTACTCTTGAAGTGAACTAGTTTTGAATTGAACACTACTCTTAGAGTGAACTATTCTTAGAGTGATATACTCTGGGACCGAACCTTTCTTGATAAATTATGAATTATTCTTGGAATGAACTACTCTTTGAGTGAATTATTCTCGTAGGGAACCTCTTTTGGAGTGAACTATATTGAACTAGTCTTCTAGTGAACTGCTATTATATTGAACTAGTCTTGTAGTGAACTACTCTTAAGGTGACCTAATCTTAAATGAAAATATTCCTGAACTAAACTACAATTATGGTTTTACCTACCAAATCCATTTATTTGCGTATCCAGAAACGTATCACATCCCTCCCGATCATTGGCCACCAGCCAGTGGAGTCTAGGCACATGGAGCAGGGTATACGCGAGTCGAGTCAGTTCGGGTATTTGCTCGCGTCTGGGATATGTGGGCGTTACGAAATAGATCACAGGCAGCTGGGCGTAGGCACTACGCGGCTTATCTCCTATATAGAGGCGACGATCCTCATGGCTCTCGCTGCAAATGTGCATCGATTCATTCAGAGCGTGCCCCGTTGTACTACCTGCAAGAAGATCAACTGCGAAAATTAAAATAGAAATTTCTATTTATGTGAACTGCCTAAAATTAGGCAATGCTAAAATTGGGCAAGACTTCTGTGTGTTATGTTCGAGCAGCCCCACTGTCGTGACCACTGGCCTAGAATAAACAGCTCACGAATCGCAATTAGCGCAACACTTTCCTTCTTTTAGCGCTCAAATATTTTGTATTATTATAGCACATAGTATAAATATATATAGATGTGCTTAGCGAATAACATTTCAAGTTTGTTATAATATTGAATCCGTCTGAGACTACAAGCAAACGCTATTTATAATTGTTCTCATTAAGTGTATAATACAATTGGCCTAGCCCAGATATTGCTCTATATATATATATAAATGCTTATATATATATATTTATAAATTTGTGTAATCATTAAGCGCATTTTCATTCCATTTAATTTGTTAAACTATCCGTAATCGTTTGACAATATTGAGTTAATTCCTGCATTAGTCATGTCTCTTCCTACAATCCTTAACTACATGTGATAATCTGTAATGTCGATTAGCTTCACATGTACATCACGTGGCTAATGACGCAATAGCACTAAATGCCGTCATTCTGTCAATTGTTATATGATATAGATGGTTGAAATACTCGCAAATGCAGTTCCAAAACTTTTGTAATAATATTTTGTATGCAAGCCGTTATCTAATGAAAATATAAATAATATAGAATGCAATCTGAGAACCCATAATAAATATATAAACATATATATCAACCTGATCGTGCTTAGTGTTAGTTTAGTTCCTATAAAGCTGACGCATTTCATTTAACAACTTTTTTCGTTTCTTCTACCATATTTAGCCAACTTACATTATCATTGACTGTAAATATATGTATGTATTTATCTATATATCTATCTATATATGTACTCATATTTGTATTATTAGATTAAGAACTGCATTGATAAGCTCACAAGCTCTGATAGCATAAGTGCAATATCAATGTTGGGGAATGCAATTTGTTTTGCTTTATGAAAACCATTTCAGCTGAGTAATTTCTAAAGGTATATCAAATAAAACTTGAACTTGAACCAATTGACATTTAGGGGCGTGATAAATCGGGAAATACGTTTTTTTTTTTATAACAGAAAAGCAATTATTTAAGGTGATAGCGACTTGAAATTGAAAATGTATACGCATCTAGACAGTGCCAGACCAAAAGTATATAGTAGATATATCTACGGCCATTGGGCGCGTGGCAAGTCTGGTAAAGCTATATTCTACACAGCTTTAGAGCTACAGCACTAAGACTTAATATCTGATTAACTTTTCAGATTCTATGCGGAAAAAGTTAGATATTCTAAAGTTTTAGATATTCTTTAATTTAATAGTTTAATAATTGTTTTACTGTTGACTTTCTCTATAAATTTACCAAACAAATTTGGGGGGAAATCAAAATTTGATAGTTGAGTCACTGCAGACTACCTCTTTAGATTGTTATAGCTTTCTACTATATTTATATATATAAATAAAATTATATATATTGGAATAGCTTAAATGTTGTATAAGTATAGTTTACTATTTATAACAATTTTTTTTTTTGGAAAACAATTATCTTCTAGCTAATTTCGGATTGCCTCTTTAAGCCCTTCCATTAAAGGCAACTTATCGCTAAAAACATCAAAATGAAATTCAATTACGTAATGGAATCTTGCATAGCTCAGTTATGCACAGGTATATTAATTCAGCTGGCTTCTGTTACACATATATATATGATAAATTAGCGTTAATGTGTTTTTCAATCTTCCATAACGTGGAAAAAAAAGGCCCATTAAAAAAGTCCCTTGATATATCTATTGGGTCGAAAGCACGCAAAGCGCCACGGCCCAAGATATGTGGCTGCCGATAACTTTCACATGTGCATTAACGGTAATAGGTATAATTGTTCTGCCTGGTGGTGGTCGGTCATCTATCAATATTGGACAGTTCGGTCAGGTAGGACAGGTAGGACAGGCGGACGGACGGACGAACGGACAGACGGACGAACGCTCACAATGTCATCCTCTTGCAATGGGGGCTCAATTTAATAGCTAATTAAATATTGACTTTTCCCATGAGACGCTCCGACCGTGCCCCCAAACAATGTAAACAGAGCGCCGCGCCAAGGGGAGCCCATTGTCAGAGGCCTGTGCCTGTGCCCCTTGAGTCAAGTATTTACCCTTATATTGTATAAAGAATCAACAATTTGCGCATATCACAGACTTCTTTAAATCATAGCGTCTGCTCAATTATATGCCAACTGTAAGTCTGTTCAAAACACTTGTGACAAACACCTGATAAGACGTATATATCATTAAGTTGGCGTCGGCTGGACTGCTCTAGTCGAGCGTGCACAACTAGGAGATACTGTGACTAGGTGTTGTTGTACGATAAAAAATTATTGAAATTATAAATCTTGACTATGTGAAGGTGGAGGACGATAAGCTTGTGTAAGATCTCATTATCTGTCTATACTTACTAGAAGCTACATAGAAATGTTTAGTCTTGGAGCAATGCTCAGAATTTTCATGTAATAATATATATTTCACAAAATATATATTTGAATTTTCTACAAACAAATCATTATGATCCATTAAGAGTAAGCTGTATAGGCTCTTCCACACTTTCTCTTGCCTGTTACATACATACTAACATAATCATAATACCCTAAATATAAAACTTTAGGGTATTAGACCAAAAAAAAAACCCAATATATGATAATTTAAATGATTAATTCCTTCAGTGCAAAGGTGAGCACATTTCGTAATTAGAGTGATCGAAGCAGTGGGAGTTTTTTCCCCAATCACTTCTTGCATTTGACTTTTTTATCGTCATAAATTTCGGTAAAATATTATTGCTATAACCTCTTGAGAATTCTAATTGAATTGCAGCAGTATTTGAGTTTCACATGATTCAGTTCGATATTTTGTTAAATTTCCCAAACATATATATGTCGGTGTTTATAAATCAATAAAAAATATGAATGAATCATGTTAGTTCTCCGATAACACTTGAACAATTGCAACTTTACGCTTAGCAATCAGTTTCAAGTGCCAATAGCAATTTATATATATACATTTTTTTTTTTAATTTACGGTTGACTACGATATATAAACAGCGTTTAGCTTTTTTACCCTGTTCGTTAATGAAAAATGTAAATAGTGGAGCGAATAAATGGAATTGAATTTTGTATACCGTGAACCCATTGAAAAAGTGGAAAATGTTTGTATCGGGTAGAAGGCGTGGCGTGGTGTGGCAAACCCCGTAGAGTATATATGTATTACTGATCCGGATGGGATGAGTTGATGTGCGTGTATTCGTAATAAAGTAGCGATCTCGTTAACTATTAAAGCTGAAGACTTCAAACTTTAAATATATACGAGGCACGCGTTTATCATTTTTATACCCTGAACCCATTGAAAATGGGAAAACAGGGTATAATGGTTTTGTTAAAATGTATGTAACAGGCAGAAGGAGGCGTGGCAGACCCTATAAAGTATATATATTCTTGATCAGCTCGACGAACTGAGTCGATATAGCCATGTCCGTCTGTCCGTCTGTCCGTCTGTCCGTCCGTCCGTCTGTCCGTCTGTCCGTATGTATGAACGCGTCGATCTCAGAATCTATAAGAGCTAGAGACTTGAAATTTTTTATGAAGATCCGTGTATAGCACGCGCAGATCGAGTTTGTTTCAAAAAATCGATAAATTTGATCGTTTTAAAGTTATCGATTTAAAACGTTATCGAAATGCTGTTATAAATTTCTATCTTCCACATCTTTAGAGCTAGATTCTCCAAATTTTGTATTTAGTATAATGTGGAGTTTATACTATTTTGATTTTTGTTATATTTTGGATGCCACGCCCCCTTTCCTTCCCTTCCCCCCAAATTTGTAAAAGCCGTATTTCAAGTACTAGAGACTTGTGCTTTGGAAAATATACACATATAAATGATATAATCACGCTCTGAAAGTTTGATTAAGAAAGTCCATCTTCAAAAGAATTTATTGAACAATTCATTTCCCATAGTAAAGCCTATGAGCGCAGCCCACGCTCAGTCGCTGCGCTAACTGCGCAGTCAGCAGAGCGCGTGCTTATGCGTATGTGTATGTGTGTATGTGTGCGCATGTATTGCTTGTATATATGTATATATTACATAAGCATAGAATGTTTGGAGTATCGGCTCCTCGCAGGGTTCAGGGGATCTCCTAGTCGGGTAACGCCGACTAGAGCTTTCTTACTTGTTATTAATAAATAACTTTATCATTTTTTAAAGATTTTATTGAAAAAATTAATGGGATTTTTTCTATGGAAATCAAGTAAATGAGTTTCTAAGGAAATTAAATATTTTTGTTCTTTACTGAAATTGGCACAATTATTAGCCTAAATTATATAAGAATGCAAACTTTTGTTCAACTTTTCATCAATGAAAATGTTAATATATTGAAATAAAAATGTTTATATCTATATTTAAAACACTGTTTCATATATTTAAAAGACATTTCCTTTGATATAGACAATTCTCAAATACTTTATACGTTTAATAGACAATTTCCTTTGTTCTAGCTAATTCTTAAAGACTTTATATATATTTGTAATTAATAGGAAATGTCGGTCAAATGAAATGTTTTGAATAAAAGATTTTATGAAATATTCTTAACGTTTTCCCTATTATACTGTAAAACTTGATTCATTCAACAATATTTTATCAGCGCTCACAATTGCATTCAGTGCAATAAATTACTTTGCATATATACAAAATATTAGTCATTTGCTCTGACTAGCTCGGTAAAGTCCACAAATTATATATTTGTTTTCATTTTTTTTTTATTATTATTGTTGTGATTTTACTCGATATGCACGTGCCATTGCCATCAATTAGCTAAATCGCGTGCAATTTTAATGCCAACTTTTGACTGAATAAATACATATGTAAATACACAATTTAAAAGTCGTAAAATTTCTGTGCACACAATTTGAGGTCGTGGCGTGTCCTAAGTGCACGGCACTTGGAATACAAAAGTCATGCCAAAAACTCATGGAAATTTTTTGGAGAATTTTTGTCGGAAAAACGTGAATTTGCACTTGCCCAACTGAGATATATGTGATAAGAGCATTAAGTGCAATCGATCGACTGAGAGGCGAGCATGGAAACTGGAAACTGGAACTCTTAAAAGTCCATTAACTATGCCATCTTACAAAAACACTTTGCATCTACAGCCTCTGTTGCCGACTGTGCACAAAACTGCAATTAAGTCATTAAGAGAGAAAAATAATAGTAATGTGTATTCGAGTCGTTGTTCAACTGGGAAACAGTTGACAGTTTCCATTGTTAATTGAGACAGAGCACTGAGCTGGGGCTTGCTTTAAATAATCAACGCGACTTTGTTCCAGTTAGTTAATGAAACTTTGCTCATAAATAAGTTTTGTTTACAAATTATATATGCATATAGGTATCATGCTAAAGAGCTTGTATTCACTTATAGTTTTTATACCCTGAACCCATTGAAAATGGGAAATCAGGGCTTAATGTTTTTGTGAAAATGTATGTAAAAGGCAGAAGGAGACATCGCAGACCCCATAAAGTATATATATTCTTGATCAGCTCGATGAGCTGAGTTGAAATAGCCCTGTCCGTCTGTCCGTCCGTCCGTCCGTCCGTGTGAACGCAGCGATCTCGTAAACCACAAAAGCTAGAGATCTGAAATTTTCAGAGAATACTCGTCTATAGCCTACGCAGTACGAGTTTTTAGATTTTCGATAACTCATCCCGTTTCCTTATTATCGATAAAATTCGATAACTTTTCTTCCGTTAAGCATACCTTAAGAGCTAGAGACTCCAAATTTACTGTGTAGATCCGTGTAATGAATGCGGACAATTTTTAATTTTTGGATTTTGGATGCCACGCCCCCTTCGCCCCCAATTTAAAAAATTCGTATTTCAAATACTAGAGACTTGTGCTTTGGCAAATACGCACATATGAATGACATCATCATGTTGTGAAAGTTTGATAAAGAAAGTCCATTTACAAAAAAAGTTATTAAACATTTAATTTCCCATACAATAGGCATATTGCAGCCCGAGCGCAGTCGCCGCGCTGACTGCGCAGTCAGCAGAGCGCGTGCTTATGAGTGCGTGCGTATGCATGTGTGTGTGTGTGTGTGCGTTGCTCGCAATATTTCTATATCTAAAAGAAGCATAGCATTAGCATGTTGGAAAGATTGGCTCTTCGCAGGGTTCAGGGTATCTCTTAGTCGAGCAGTCTCGACTAGAGCACTTTTACTTGTTTTAAAATGTGAAACTCGTTTTTAGGGAAATACGCAAAAATTAATTGCATATGGGAAAAAACAACTATAAAGTTTAAAGATTTAAATGAAAATTACTTATTAGTTTCACAGACTATCTTTGTATCAAACAGAGTGCTTGGGTATTGAGTGTCCGACTTGCAAATACCTGGTACACAATGTTCAGTTGCAATTATACATAAATATCTAAGCTTTCTTCTTTGAACACATAATGCAATTGATTTTGTATAAACAGGTGCTTAAACATTCTGTATTTCTGCTTATTATACTTAAGCTCAAAATCGTTTCTTAAAGCATTAAATTCTTACATTAGCTATCAAAACTTGATTTGATTAAGATGAAGTTAGCCAACCAACGTTGTTCTTAATCTAGTTCGTTTTAAGGTTTTCAGTTCTTGTAGTCTCTAAGATAGATATTCCTTCTGCTTGTTGCATATATTTGTACTGAGTGTTCGACTTGCAGATACCCGGCACCCGTCGAATTGTAATTACATAAATATTTAAGGTTTCTTCTTGGAATTTGATATTTTATAAACAATATACAACTTAAAGATTCCGAATTTCTGCTTTATATACATAAGCGTAAGTTGATATATCTAGCTACGTTTAGTCTTAAAAATCCTGAAATTCTTTCCTTAGCTGTAATACTTGATTTGGTTATTAACCAGTTCGTAATCTAATGATTGGAATAACTTTCACCTTAGACTCATTCCTTTTAGAATCTTCAGCTCTAATAGTCTCTAAGATAAATACTCGTTCTAGCGCTAACAATAATACCTTATCACAGTCTATATTTTTAGGCTGATTTAATATTTGCTCACAAATTACGTGTGTTAATTATTCATTAAAAAATATTTAAAGTTCAAAGTTTAGAATTTTTTAAAGTGCGCCCATAAAGAACTTGAGGCAAATTCTGTTGTGTTTATTTAATGATTTCTGCTTTTTGTTTTGTTTACATTAATTGAGAGCATTGTTGTTGGCCAACACAAGAGCTAAAATGGATTATATCACACAAGTTGTGAGTTCTGCGAACTGACATGGAATCTATATATAAATTATGTCACTCATTTCGGGTGTAGTCATTTTCTAAATATTTGATGATTCGATTTATTTAGACGCCACGCAATAAACAAACATTCCAAACTTTGGATTTTCCGAGATTTTCCCATTTAATAGTTTTAATAGCCCATTTGAGCTTATAAACATCAAAGATGTTTTACGGATGCGAAATCGAAATAGAAATCGCGTGCTGATGCACCTATATATAATGAAAATCGATCAATCGATGTGTGACCCACAACAAAAGGCGAAATTATCTAATAAATTACGTATAAGAAATTAAAAGCAAAGAGCTGGAAAATGTGGCCTTGGCATGCACCGTGACTGGAAAATTGTTGCACGAAGATGTGGGCTGGCCAAGGGGTGGAGGAAGGGACGGAAAGGCGGAGCAGGTGGGGGTGGTGTATCGATAAAATTTATTGCTGAAAGAGACAATGCTTAGCAAATTAGGCCAATTACTGCTGAATAATAAATACTAACAACAGCAGCAACAACAACAATAACAACAACAACAACAGTTAATAAACCAACTAAGCAACTAACCCAACCCGTCAGCTTACGTGCAATGATTGCCCCAACACTTGCTGGGCCTAAACAACGTCTGAAGGGGGTAAAAGGGTGAGCAAAGTAGGAGAGTGAGAGTGAACGACATTGAGCGAAAGGTATGAGAGGCGGAAGAAGACAGGGAGAGAGTGAGCGCGCGAGAGTGAGAAAGGGAGACAGAGACAGAGAGAGTGTGTGAGTGGCGTTTGAGTGTCGAGTGTTTGCTCGTTAGCCAGTTGTTTAGTTTACTTGATATACTCTTACAGCATGAGTAACGTAGTTTTCCTATGAAATAGGTGAAGCTTTTAGACTATAATCATTATTTTAGCTTAATTTGTTAAAAACTTTGCGAGATTTAAGTCGAATTGTAGCAATCAAGAAAATTAGAACTGAAACTTTGTTTTAAATTTAAATGTAATTAGATATACAGAATATCAGAGACTATAAATATAGAAAGTTGACTCGATAGAGCCCTTCAGCTTGTGCTTAGTAACAATATTATTGTTAATTAAAAAAATATATATACATGGATAGTCAGTTTTTTATGTTCAATCCATTTTACTTAATCATAAAAAAAACTAATTGAAAGTTTATATATAAATTAATTTCATTCTAAAATTTAAATTTTTAACTAATCGAATTTCTGACTTATTAAAAATCTTTAAGCAGCTTCAATCTAGAACATTAACCAATTTTGTTATTTATTTTTTCTTAAATATCTTTGAATGTGTTTATAGAATAGATCAAATTCGTTGGAAATGTTATCAATCTATTTTGATTATAATCGAACTGAAAGAAAATCAAATATGAAGCTGCAATTATTTCGTCAACCTTGAAACTAGCTCTTAACAAAATATACTAGACACTATCAAACTTTGATAGAGTATTAACAATGCGACTTTCCGCGATTAGATTTTATAACATTATTTTAATATTGCCGCTTGGTAGGTGAGGTTATGCCACAGCGACCTATAAGTTAGCTTTATATAAAACTCTCAGAGGAGCACGCTACTAAAAAAAAAAGTCATAAAAAACTTCATAAAACTAGAAATTTAAGAGCAGGCATACAAATCATGTCATAATACACATTTAAAGCAAATTTTTGTAACATTTGCTTCATATAATTATATAAGCTGATTTATTTGATATAATTTCAATTATATTTATATATATTATATAAATATATTGTTATTTCTGACATGCAAGCTGAATAACTACAAACAAATATATATAAATAATATAGAACAAATTACATTTATCTCTTCATGTACTTAATTTTAATTTATATAAGATTTAATAATATAAAATTAATTACATGAAGAAGATAGAAGATAAATGTAATTTATTTTATATTATTTTAAATATATATATTTATTATCTATTTTAATTGCTCTTTGATTAACATTTGTGAAATATATTTAAATATTAATATACATATATCTAAATATATTTGTTTATTTACCTTAACTCCCCGCTGAATCTATCTATCTATCTAGCGTCTAAATTTTAAATCTCTAAACTTTCAACTAGGTAAAATTTCGGAAAATATAATTATTTCTATAATTTTATTATTTATTCTAAATATTTGTTATAATTCAAATTGCATTATTAACTAATTAATTTATTTAAAATTAAATAATTTGCAATATAACAAACGACAAACTCGACTAAACAATCAAAACTCCCCAACGCCCGTGTGTAGCGCAGCAAACCGAAAAAAAGTGAAAGTCTTGGCTTAGATTTGCTTTTAAGGCACTCGCAGAGGTTGCAACAGTTGCAGTCCAGTGCCAGCAGGAGGAGATGGTCAGCAGTGGGTCAGCTACGTACGTATAATGTAAGCAAGTTATGTATGTATGTCTCTGCGTGTATACGTATGTGTACATATGTATAAAAGCTGGAAGCGAGTGACGAATACATCATGGGGTAGTCTGTATGATAAGACGAGCGGAATTGCTCATACATTTAGGTGCCTGATTAGCTGGTCGTTCACTTGTTTCCGTTAAAAAAAAAACCAATAAGAAAAACACAAAGAAACTAAAAGCAAGCACAAAGAAATGTAAACAAATTACTTCGAATTTGAGTATGAAGTGTGGGGGGGATGTGAATGCATAAATGGAGTATGGAGAATGAAGATTTAGGCTTACGTATGCTTCCATGCGTGCTCTTGCTTAGTATGGTCGGTTGTAATGGATGATAGTCAGCTGTCGTCAGCCGCGACGTCTTTAAGCTTAGTTTTATGTGCCGCCGCTTACCTATGCCGCTGCGCGGGTCGACGTATCCGTCGGCATCCTCCGAGTCTTGCGACTGTGGACTGATCGCAAAGTAGATCAAAAAGCAGATTGGCAACAGGATCAACATAATAAATAAAAAACGTCGTATGCCGGAGTTGGCAGCACGGCTAAAACGTGGCGCCGCCATGCCACCAACAATCGGTGGCAATTCGTCAACTAGCTGCGGATGATAGCGTATCCGTCCGTTTGACTGCACGTCCGTTTCGATTGTCCAACGTGGGAGCAGCTCCTCGTCGAGATGGTCGACGAGGTCGTCGTCGTCGTCGTCCTCGTCGTTCCCGTTGTCGACTGCGCGTAGCTCGAGTGGTTGGTAGTGGGCACTTGGCATTGTGCAGCTGCTCTAATGCGGCGCACAGCAGCTGTCGCAGCAGCTTCCAATGGGTGGTAGTGATGGTGGTGATGCTCTTGGTGGTGGTGGTGGCAACTGCAACTGCAACTGCGGCAGCTGATGAAAGAGCAGGCACAGATGACGACAGCGCCGGGCTGTGTTTGCCATTTGTGTGTGGACCTGAACTTCGTTTTTTTTTTTTTGTTGTTTTTGTTTTTTTGGACGCTGCTTTTGTTGCGCGTTTCAGCGAATCTTCTTCTATCAGTCGACCTATCTATCTATCTATGTATATATACATATGTGCAATTATACAATTCGTTCATAGCTACGCGTCGTTCATTGCGTCTTTTATGTTAATCTTTGAGAATTTGTATATTATTTTCTTTTTATTATTGGCCAGTTGTCGCAAAGGTCTCTATATATATATATATTTTTGTATATATGCAAAAAAAATCACATAAGCTCACACAATACGAACGCACAAAGACACAAACACACGCGAGTGAGAGAATGCCGCATGCTTTTTTAGGTGCTCAGCGAGGAAACAACAACAACAATAACGACGACTACTGAAAAAAGTGTTGCTTAATATTAAATTCTATTATTTATATCGCCTGCTATTCGCATTCGCCTTTTGTTGTTGTCTCGATGAGTTTGACAGCAACACTGACGCAGCCGATGGCAGACAGAGCCCACTTTTGCCTCACCAAGCGCACTTCGCTCTCTCTCTCTCTCTCTCTCACTCTCGCTCGCTCGCTGACGCTCTCAGTCGCCCACTATCTGGCACAGCTGCTCTGTGGCACAGGGTTGCTTTCTCTTACAGTAGTCGTTGGGGTTAGTGTCTTTGCTAACAAAATCGTGTCAGTTTCGTATTGAATTTAAGGCATTTGGCGCGCATTTGAAAATGAGAATTTACAATTTACATGTAAAACAAGAACAATGAAAGTGTTAGGTAAACTATTTAAGCACAAATTTAGCTTTTTATAAAAGAGAGAGTTTTATTAATTTTAAGCAATTCATAAATGATTAGAAATTTAGCGTTAGCAATTTGAACAAGTAAGAACGTTGGAGTCTGGCGCTACCGACTGCGGAATACTCATTCACGCCCGCACAATTGGTTTGTACATACATAATTTCTTGGAAATCAATAGAGGAGATCAGCAGTAACATCGTCATAATCAAAATTTTGATTTTCTCACTGAGTATCGGAAAAACATACAGTTTTTCCCGATTTGCCACGCGCCCAGTGGGCGTAGACATATAATTTTTGGCCAGTTCTTAAAAGTAGTGAAGGGTAACGTAAGTGTGAAATTTGGATGCTTACACTCAAAAAATGCAAAAATTACAGGGTATTTTTTGGCCGGGCATGTCCCAAAAGGGGCGTAAAAATTATTTTTGGGTCATCGATAGAGAAGCTCAAAAGTAACTCAACCAATTTTGAAGCTTCTAGCTCTAACTGTAGGAGTTATAAGCTTTTGCGGTTTGCCACGCCCATATGGGCGTGGATATATCCGCCATATCTTTTTCATCTTGGGTTGTCAACATGAGTAGACATTCTAAATTGCAACTCTATAGCACTTTTAGAAGTAGAGTTTCTGAGATATCGGAAAATGCATTTTCCGATTTGCCACGCCCCTCGTGTTCGTATCGGGAAAATCTTGACACTTTATAATTCGAGGGTATACACGAGTATATATTCCAAATTCCAAATCAACTCTCTAGCTTCAAAACTGTGCAAATGGTTTGCGATCATACGGACAGACGGACGGACAGACGGACGGACAGCGTGACGGACATTTCACTTCCTGAATGAGTATAAAAAGTGTATAAGAGACATTGATGTGTGTATAAAGTTTGTTTATACAAATTCAACTCTCCAAAAATATAAATAAATTAATTAGAATATTTCTATATACATATATATCTGCAGATATTTAACTAAAATATTCTTCTTCTTCAAGAATTGGTGCATATATATATATACATATAATTGTATATATGCAACTATAATTTAATATCTCTAACTTTAAGCCAATCAATTTGTATGCAATAAGACTTTCTTATCAGAAATGACTATTATTTTCTTTTCTGGTACAATTTGTAGACTTCATAAACTGTCTGACTATCTTATCTAATCTGGAATAGTTGAACCTTACCTATATAGTAACTGATAGTTAAGTTAAGTTTCACTCTCTTTGACATTGAGCTTGATATTAATTGATAGAGTAAATATTGAAATAAGAAAATTCGAATTTGTTTAAAAATTTATTTATTTGTTTTGCTTTTTCTGTTTGCTGTTTCTTGTGAACTGTTTTACAATGCAATTGCGTTACAAAAACGAACCCGTCTTAATTAGTTTAGTTAATTAAAGCAAATAATTTTCACATTTTCCTTCTTTTTTTTTTTGTATGTTACATTTAAAGCCACTTTTGTATTTATTTGAATTGTTTGTTGATGCTGCGCTGCAGAGTGTTGAACACGCCAAAAATAATAAGTGAAATATAATTGAATGCATTTAATCTGAGCAAATCAAAGTGCTGGAATTAATTCGATTAGGAGTGTGTGTGTGTGTGTGTGTGTGTGAGTGTGTAAGTGTATAAGTGTGTGTGTGCATTGCAAACGTAGCAAACTTATGGAATACATAATTAACTAAATGGTATAAAGAGAACTAAGCGAATTGTCTTTTCTGCCCGCTGCCGCTGTTGCTGCTGCTCGACAATCCATTTTTACAATAAACAAAACGAAGAAGACGAAGAGGCATTGAGGTTGAACTTCTATTGCATTTGCTCTTAGATGTGCTTCTGAATGGTCTCGGCCAATCGGCTGGCATTGGCGCCAGCGAACTCGTCCACCTTGACGGAGTTCTTGATGAACAGGAACGTGGGCATGCTGGAGATGTTGTATTCCATGGCAATGTCTTCACACTCATCAACATCAACCTGTAGAGTAGAAAGTATAGAATTAGTTGAATTTCATTTTTAATCAACTTTCATCAAACTTTACCTTGATTACAACAATCTTTTCGGAATACTGTTGCGACAGCTCCTCCAGCTTGGGCGCAATCATCTTGCAGGGTCCACACCAGGTGGCAAAGAAGTCCACAACGACCAGCTTATCGCCCGCATTCGTCAGCTGTGTCTTGAAGTCGTTCTACAAATAATAGAAATAAATATACATATATAACATATTTAGTCACGCATCGATTTTACTTTTCCTTAATGGGCTAATTACATTATTGTTGGTATGCATACATAAATAGAAATGTATATATAAATATATATATATAAATATATAGAAATATATTTACTAAATATATAAGGGCTTAATTCGAGGTCGAAGCGTAACGCTTCAAAGGTGCGAAAGCGTTTTACATAATTTCATTTTGATTGTTTGATTCATCGAGGGTTTTATGATTTTGTCAAGCAATAAATTCTTATACATTCTTTATCTATTAAGACTTAAGAAGTACAATTTTAATCAACGGGAAAATTAATTAATTAATTAAATTAAGTTATTGTAAGAAGAATACTTTTTTATTTTTCATGATTTCGAAGAGTTTTTCTAGAGTTTTTTACAATAAACATAATCCAATTAAGATTGCGTTTCTATATTAATGTGGGGATAATTTTTTTTATTTTAACTAAGGGTAAGGCAAAAATTTTGAAATATTACTTTTAGTCCATAAAATTATACATATTCTAGATATGAGTTATGAAATAATATATATTCTAGATATGAGACATAAGTATATATATATAAGTTCTTGCAAAAATAACTTTGCCATAAATTTGATTCTAAAAGAGTTTAACAATGTTTTAAAAATATAAACAAAATTTTGAGTATACTAACAATAATAATACAAATAGAAAATATAATATATACCAAGAAAAATGTGTTGAAATCTATAAAACTATAGACATATATATCTATCCTTCATATCAGTCATATACAAGCATATTTGCATAAAGAACTTTTTGTTTTGTATTATATTTTCATATAGATAGTTTGATGCATATCAGATCATTTAACTATATATACATATAAGTTAAAATAACTTAATTGATAGGTTTATAATTCATAGGAACATAAGTTTTTTCTAGCATAGACAGTTTTTTGGTTTATTTAATATATCGCAGCAACTTCAAGCTTTACTACGCTGAAATATCGTAGCTTATCGAACTAATATATATATATAATATAGAAACAATTAAATCCCTTGAAATGCAAGATCATATAACTATATCAAATAGCTTTATAGGCTTCTTATCGTATTATATGCACACATATTTTGCTTAAGATATCTCAGGTATTACGCGCTGGCTTTGCAACGCGCCTAACTCAGTTAGAGAAGCGTTTCTTATCAGACTTATTATTACTACTACTATAGTGCCATGGGAACTATTAATCGTATACTAACACTTTAGAGTCCCATGTTCTCTAAGTTGTTACTCTGTATTATTCTATTAGTACAGCTCCTCTTATAGCTGCAATTTCTTACATTACAGTTACTATCAGATCGCTATATCTACAAGCTGTTAAGCTGTACTTTCTTATAGTTTTATAAAGCCTTTTGATAGTAGTGCATATTCCGATTATGTTGTATATTATATATTATATATAGTTCTTATCACTAGGGGCCAACTTTGTAGTCTATTGATTTGTTTTTGGTTAGCTACTGTAGCACGTTGCTCCTTATCAGTGCGTGCTCTAACAAGTGTGATAAGCACGTTTGGTAACCCCGTTTAGTGTATGAAGTAAGGAATGCTATTTGCAGCATTTCTATATACGTTTAAACTATATACCAAATATACATATATGTATTTGTGTGTTTGTGTTTGTGTCGCTCACATTATATACAATTCAACTTTTATCCTCTTGTATCTTTTTACATTTACATATTTGTATGTAGACTTTTACTTATTTGCTTAGCCAGTGAAGCGTTTCACCCTTGTTTCGCCCAGCCACGTGGATAGCGAGCCATTTGCTTAATTGCTTTATCATCGACGTGTCTCATTTGAATTGGACTAGACCACAACTTAACTTCTGACCTGAATCGAACTATGTGTGTATATATACATATATATAATATATATATATTCGTGCAGACATGCTTAAACCTATTTCGCAATATTTTCAATATTTTGAATTAAATTCCAAAATGTTTTTGCATTTCTTGAACGTGGCTGCATTTAATTTCAATAAAATTCTTAATGAATTATTTTTCTATATATTTTTATACCCTGAACCCATTGAACATGTGAAATCAGGTTAAAATGATTTTAAATTTTATAGATCTCATATTTTGCAAAGCATTTTGAATGAAAAGCATTTAAGCTTTTATTTCATATACATTTATAAACCACAAAAATTCAAAAACATTTATTTTCCTATAAATATTTCATGCTTTTCGTATAAATTTGAATAAAATTTTGATTGGAATTCTTATTTTAGTTAAGATCTTCTTGAATTACATTAGAAACATGATTATTCAGATTTTGTTGAAATTTGGAAAAAAAATATTTTCAGTATGTTAAATGTTGGTATATTAAATTTTAGAAAAATTTTGAGTAACCTAATTTATTATATATGAAAATAAATTCTGAAACATTTTGTTTGACCTAATTTTCTCTATATATATATATATATATATATATATATGTTTGATTGAATTAAATCAGACTACATATGAAGTAAATTTCATTTTTATATCTTTTAAAAAATTTAGTATAAATTCAGATATCAATATTTTCTTCTATATATTCTTTGCCTTTAAAAATACATTTAAAAATCTATATAAATTTCATGTTATTCAACTCAATCGAAATACAAGTTCTTTTGAGTAAACACATTAAAAGCTTTCAAAATATACAAAAAATCAATATAAATTGTTTTCACTATTTATATATCACGGTTTTTCAGTTAAATATAAATTCAAAAAAATATTTTTAAATATTTATTAGTTTAAATTGAACTGAAAAACATGAAATATTAATTTGATAGCATATATAAATATATAAAAAATTTGATCTTGAAATACATTCAAAACTTGTTTTTTATTAAAATGATTAGGTCAAATACTAAATGAGATACATTTTTGTATTCGAAAACAAATCAATATAAAAACAATTGACATGTAAGTAGGCGTTTACTGTACTCTGTTGTGGGCGTGCAACAACTAACTGTACTTTCACCTAAACATTTGCATTGATTAGTCTTGGTCCTAGTCCCGCCTCTGTCACGTTCATTCGAATGACCTTTTATTAATTGCAGTCATTTACAGCACGATATTCCATGTTCTTGGCTGAATGATTCATTGTGTTTGAGTTGTGGCTCGAATTGTACTACTTCTGACCGTTTCTACAGTTAACGCCAGAAATGACGAACCTTAACGGCTAATACATTCATTTGATGTGGGCACTGTGATTTCAATCTCCTCATTATTTTAATTAGACTCACAAAACGAAACTAATATGCAAAAACATTTGGAAACCGGTTGCCCCTTTGCCAATGCCAATTTTATTCATTATATATATAAATTTAACTTGTTTTCGCATGTTTTTTGTGTGTTTTTGAATGGAATTTGGCTACAATTCCAAGCTGCCTACACAATATCTAAAAGCGAGCTTTGAGACATGCGAATGATTCATTTATTTCTGTTGATTTATCTTATCTGATTGATTGAAGATTTTACTCACGGCATCTTCTAGAATTATCAATGAGTAATATTTTATTTTCTCAATTATAAATTATTCAGGAATATTTGTTCATTTCATCACTAGTTTGGAATGGTTGAAATACTACTAAGTGTACTTGAGGGCTTATCAGAAAGTCTTTCTGGTTTGTATTTCCTCAAAACTACAAATGAGTCGAGAATGTTCGCAAAATAGTTAAAAACATAAGAAATCTGATTACACATCTTATGGGTTGTTCTATTTTTATGCTCTTGACTAAATATTATGTTTGAATGTTCCCAGAAAATATCATGAATAGAGCTTAAATTTTAATAAATTTATGTTTATATGAGAAATATGTTTTTAGGTTTATAAGAAATATAATAACAATAAACAAATTATAATTAGTAAATAATCCTAAATTAATAAAAAGGAATTTTTTTTAATAAAATATAATATTTATATATAAATATATATTTGTATATAATATAATAATTTTGTACCGTGTTTCAGACTTAGTTTATAATATATTCTTAATTTCTTAACTTAAAACTAACTCTAGAGCACTGTACAATATTATCTAGGTTGACGAAATGTTCTTAAAAGAAAAGAATGTTATCTGGGTATTTCATAAATTAAAATTATATATATAAAAAAAATATATAAAAAATAAATTTCACAAAAATTTAATATTTTAAATTTTTTATTTTAGTTTTAATTCTTTTTATATTTAATTTTTTATTTAATTTTTTTTTTATATTTTATTTATTTATTTTTAATTTTAAATTAAACTTTATTTATTATTTGCTTTTATTATTTAGTGACTTTTTCTAGAGTATTTTAAAAATTTTTCAATAATAATAATTAATTTTCAAGTATATCCAATATTTGACTAGAATATTCCAAGAACAATTTCATAAGTTAATGACATTTAAATCATACATATATATCAAAACGTTACAAATAAACGCTAAAAACAATATTTATAAATATAATTAACACAAAATATATTGCAAACTCATTTTTATTTTTTATTTTATTGAATAACTAAATTATTTATAGTTAAGTCTTTTGTTGTTGTTGTAAACAGGTTTGTTGACAACGTATAAACGTTTAAAACTAAGTTTGTTCAAGTCATAAATATTTATTGAAAACATGAGCTAAAGGAATTTTTTTACTATTCTCATTTGTTATTGTTAATATGGGAAGTGCAATGGGTAAATAATTGCAACAGCTGGCACAATATTTTGTGAACTCAATTATTATGAGATGAGAGAGCTAATTAACAACATTTGATCATTGCTATCTTTGCTGGCATTTATGTTTTGAAATAAAGTTTGTGTTTCGAGAATTTTAACTGAAATTAGAAACCGGATATATGCTATCTTAAGTACTAGCTGACTAAGAGTGATCTCACTAGCGTGAATCGTAGTCAATTTTTTATGACTGTTGCTTAAAATATCTTATAGAAATTATTTTTGAATAGTTTTTAATAGATATATATTATATGATATATTGTAATATTATATTATATAGATTATATTAAACATTTTATATATTATATCTTATAGAAATTATTTTTTAATAAAATTTAATATATTTAAATTATATATATTATATTATTATATTATATAGATTATATTATACATTTTATATATTATATATTATAGAAATTATTTTTCAATAATTTTTAATAGACATATATTATATGATATGTTATAATATTATATTATATGATATATTATATTATTATATTATATGTTATATAGATTATATTATATATTTTATTACTATTTTATTTTTAAGGCACTTGTTTATTTCAATTAAAACATTATTTTTAACAATTTTAATTAGTTTTTTCCTCATTTTTTCTGGCAAAAACAAAAACATTCCCATTCAAACCTAGATAAGTTTTTTTGTATTTCAACAATTCTTAACCGCAATAAAAGATATTTTATATATAATATATGCATTTATCTATATATATTTATACTCATTCACAAAGTGAAATGAGTATATTGGTTTTGTGCAATGTCCGTCACGCTGTCCGTCCGTCTGTCCGTCTGTCCGTCTGTCCGTATGAACGCAAACCATTTGCACAGTTTTGAAGCTAGAGAGTTGAAATTTGGAATATATACTCGTGTATACCCTCGAATTATAAAGTGTCAAGATTTTCCCGATACGCCCACTAGGGGCGTGGCAAATCGGAAAATGCATTTGCCCATACCTCAGAAACACTACTTCTAGAAGTGCTAGAGAGTTGCAATTTTGAATATATATTCGTGTTGACAACCCAAGATCAAAAAGCTATGGCGGATATATCTACGCCCATTGGGGGCGTGGCAAATCGGGTAAAACTGTATCTTCTACAGTTTTAATGCTAGAACGCCCAAATTTGGCACGTAGGTTACTGATACGATCCTATGAAGATCGACCAAAAATCTGTATATCCACGCCCACTAGGGGCGTGGCAAATCGGATCTGACTATATAGTGATTTTTCAAATTGTGTAATATTTTGAGCACTATTGATGCTAGAGACTTGAAACTTGGTATATATACTCGGGTTGACAACCCAAGTTGGAAAAGATATGGCGGATATATCTACGCCCATAGGGGGCGTGGCAAACCGCAAAAGTTTGTAGCTCCTACAGTTTTAGAGCTAGAAGCTTCAAAATTGGATGGTAAGTTACTGGTGAGCTCCTCTATCGATGCGCCAAAAATAATTTTTACGCCCCTTATGGGGTATGCCCGGCTAAAAAATACCCTGTAATTTTCGCATTTTTTGAGTGTAAGCATCCAAATTTCACACTTACGTTACCCTTCACTACTTCTAAGAACTGGCCAAAAATTATATGTCTACGCCTACTGGGGGCGTGGCAAATCGGGAAAAACTATACGTTTTTCCGATTCTCAGTGAGAAAATCAGAATTATATACAGATATTACTGCTGATCTCCTCTATTAATTTCCAAAAAATTATATATGTACAAACCAATTGTGGGCGTGGCAATGGGCGTGATCTGTGGGGGTGTGAATGAGTATCCCGCAGTCGGTAGCGCCCGACTGCAACGTTCTTACTTGTTTTCTATATGTTTGTGCAAATGCTATTTAAAAGTTTTGAAGCATTTATTTTACTTTATGATCTAATAAGAGCTGTCTTTGTGACGTCAAAATCTTAGTTTTTTTTTGTATTGCTTGCCCATAAATAATAAATACATGCATTAAGCTGACGCAATACATTTTGAATTTCTTTTATATTTGTTAAATGTCAAAAGAAGGTGTTTAGTTAAACCGGTTTTAGTAGCTGACGCTGGCCCGCCAAAAGTGATTAAAGGGTAGTACGCAGGCCAGTACACCCTGTGTGCCAGCTACAGCCACAGCAAATAAAAATATTTTTTTCTATTTTTTTGTTTTTTGTTTTTTTTTTACTGATAAATGAAATGCAAACTCATCGTGATGAAAATGGGGTTTGTCTAGTAAATAGCTTTAGGCTAGTGTGACAATATATAGATATATAAATTGTATATATTTATATATATATATATATTGTGGTTTAGTTGTTGTTTCACAATTCTTATACACACACACACACTTGGAGAAGGCATAAAAAATTGAATTTGCCACTTTCTATGGCGACGCGTTGGCTTTCAATGAAGAGATGATATCATTGTCATATACTGGTTTTCTCTATATATATATATGTATATATATATATATTTGTTGTTTGTGTGAAGCGTATGGCAATTGGGGCAAACTATCGTCGAAATGCGAGTGGGGCGAGCAGACGTGCTGGGCAATGGGCTATATATTTTGCACATTACTTAACCTAATGAGCGAACGCAATTACAATAATTATATTACTCACCACGTCTGTAACTGTGTACACCATTTTGTAAATAGTTGTTGTTGTTGCTGTTTGTTGGTTAGGTTAGAAGGTGTAAGAACACAACCGGTAAAGCTGTCTGATGAAGTTTTCTTAATTACCGAATAGCCGCACTCGGAGCACACGCAACCAACTCGTGGGGATTTAATTTAGCGAATGCCAGTACCAAGCGCAGGCATCCGCTGTCATATATGAGCGGCGGGAACTCACCACGCAAAAGAGCGGGAGAGCGTTAAGGTTTGGTGTGAGCTGGCAGGGCTGGTGAGTTATGTAGCGTGTGGTGCAGTCTGCAGTGGTCACATAATGATTTAAATTATATGTCAGTTATATTATTAGATCTTGTGGCAAGAAAATTAAATTTTAAGAAATTAATTTTATTAAATATAAATGATTAATTTAATTTAATTAAAAATAAATGTTCATTAAATATTTATAGAACATAATTATGAAGTACAACTCTGATATGCTTTGGTTTTAAACACACCAGATGGCGCTATTTAAGCAATGTTTATGTTTTATTCGATAGATGGCGCTAGCTTGCGTTTGAGGCGTTAGGTCTTTGGGTGCCAGGTTGCTGAGGAATTTCATTTAGTTTAATTGCTTTTGAGTTAAGTTTGCTGCTGAGGTAACATTGTGTGTGTGATTGGGATTTTTCTGTGTAACTAAATTGTCAATTAAAATTGTAAAAGTAATATAAGCGTATATTATATCAAGATTTCGAAATGCAACTCTGAAATGCACACCAGATGGCGCTGCTGTCGGTCATTTACAATGTTGAGGCTCATATGCGACAGATGGCGCTTTGGTGTAGGTGTTAGGCGTAAGGTCTTAACCACAAAAGTTATTTTGCTATGAATAATAATATAATAATAATAATAAAAAAATATAAAATATAAATAATAATAATATTAAAAATATAAATAATAATAATAATATAAATAATAATAAAAATATAAATAATAATAATATAAATAATAATAAAAATATAAATAATAATAAAAATATAAATAATAATAAAATATAAAGAACAAAAATAATAATAAAATTTAAATAATAATAATAATATAAATAATAATAAAAATATATATAATATTAAAATATAAATAATAATAATAATTTAAAAAATAATAAAAATATAAATAATAACAAAAATATAAATAATAAAAGTAATAATAAAATTTAAAAAATAATAAAATATTAATATTAATAATAATAATAATATAAATAATAATAAAATATATAATAATAAATAATACAAAAATAAAGTTATTTAATATAAATTACTAGATAATATATGGTTATTAATTGCTAATTCATAAGTCGCTTGGTTTTTCTCTTAATAAAGCTATACAAAAAAGGCTCATTGATGTCAGTTCTAACGAATTATGATTATAAATCAAGCTTTAAATATAGATTACCATTGAGTATAACCTATATAATGACCACACGCACTTACAAATCAACATTTCTTAATAATTTATTTTTGCCAAAATAAGAAAACAACTACACAATGCTATATATATAATCATATATATATATATATTAAATCTAAGATTTCAAATCTTAAGCTTAAGAACTATGAGTAATGCGACGCCTTTTTAAGTACTTATCAATGGGCCGCATGGGCGGCTGCTTGTGGGGGTGCGTGTTGCGGCGAATGATGCAAATGATGATGATGATGATGATGATAGGTGAGCGTTGGTGCTGGTGGCGCCACAGCTGAAGCAGCAGCAGCCACAGTGCCGCCAGCGGCAGCAAATCCATTCGCTGCTACCGCCATCTGTTGCTCATAGTTGGCATAATGATCGTAATAGCTGCCATAGCTGCCATGCTCGAGACTCGGGTTCATGCCACTGCCGCTGCCAGTGCTAATGGCGCCACTGTTAACGCTACTGCTGCCCGGCGCTGTAGTGCCAGTATCAAAGTAGCTGACGCCGCTGTAGCTATTGGCGCTCTCATAGTAGTGCGCGTGTCCGCCGGAAATGTTGCCGTAATGCTGCTGTTGCTGTTGCTGCTGTTGCTGTTGCTGTTGCTGCTGCTGATGCTGCAGCTCGTAGTCGGACTTAGTTGACTCACGCTGGTAGTAGTAATCGTAGTTATCCTCCGCATAGCTCGCCACTGGCTGCGTCTCCACGGTCGCATTGTACTTGATGGTGGGCGTCGTTTCGCTCTTGCAGCCCAGCTCCAAGTGCTTGATCTGCGAATAGTTTATAAACTCTGGCTCCGGCGTAGCCAGCTGTGGACTGGACTCGTAGGCCAGCTGGCAGCTGCCATTGCTGATTGCATTGCTAGCATAGCTAGACGGATTGGACTGGATGGGATTGGCCGGCTGATAGGCCAGCTCCGAGATGCATGTGTAGGGCAAACTGGGCGATTTGCTGGGCGCCGCCGTTGCGGCAGTGGGCGTGGCATGGTATATGGGATAATTGTAGGTAATATGCTGATGATTTACGGTGAACACATTCGCCGAGGATTCACAGTTCGCTGGCTCACTGACATTGGCCAGCGGCCAGGAGCTGCTCATATAGTTGGAGGACTGACTCAGCTGATGAGCGCGCGTGCTCTCCTCCAGATAGCTGCACGTGCAGTGGCTATACGTGGTGCACTTGCCACAGGCTAAAGATCAGGGTTTGTGATGAGTTGGAGACAAGCTTTGAAGGTTTTGGTTGACTTACCATTAAACTGATATATCTCCAGAGCTGAAGGGCCTAGCGGTTGGCTGGCTGTGGAGCGCTTGAGCACCTTGCTCATGAGATTCTGTTGCTGCTGTTAAAGAATCTCAATGAATGTTTGAGGAGAGATGTCGTCGAACGTAACTCACCTTCGCTTGCTTCACCAGTCCCGCTATGACCGACTTCTTGGGCACGCTGTTCGACCTGCTCCCCGTCAGACTGGAGTTGGCCTTGCCGCCTGTTAGGGAAACCCGTCCGAAGGCTCGCTTCGACACACTCGAGTTCTTGGGATCGGGTCGCAGATGATCGTGCACGCCCTTGGCCTGAAAGAAGATTGCATTGCCCGAATGCCGCCAGAAATGTGTCACCGGATAGCCGCAGTGGCCGCGACAGGGCTTTATCTCTAGCCGACCGCCGCGGCAGCTCTTGTTGGGGCACGCCTTGCCCTCCTGTTTGCGTCTCGCCTTATCGCATATGGCCGGGCGCAGATTGATCTTGGTGCCGTTGGGCAGCGTGCAGTGCTGCGAGCAGACCAGTACTCCCAGGCAACTCTTCTTCAAGATGTTCACGTTGTGATTGTTGGTGTTGCGCATGGCCCAGCCGGAGATGTGCTTCTTGGCCTCCTCGTTGTGCACCGAATAGACCAGACGCACATGCCCGTCGCTCCACTCGCTGAACTCGTCGAACTCCATGTCGGCCACCTGCGGCACGATCGCATCATTGATGTCCCAATCTCGTTTGCTCTTGCTGCTGCTGCCTCCATTGTTGTTGTTGTTGCTGTGCGTCGACATCCCGCTGGATGCTGCCGCCTGCAAGTGGCTCTGTTGACTCTGATGATGGTGGTGCTGATGGTGGTGCTGCTGTAGCTGTGGATGCGGCTCTGATTGTGAGAGTTGTTGGTAGTGCGCCTTGAAAGTGTAGCCATTTCTGCAAGAGATTCAACATCTGTTCAATTCAAGCTAATCCTTATGGTTTTCAGATTCACAATTCAGATAAGATAAGATGTGAGGGAAGTCAGTTTAGAGTCAGTCGGAAAGTCTGTGCGTGTATATGCTTGACTACAGACACTAGCATATATAGCTGATAGTTTTCCAAGACTGATTAGCTTTATCTGCGGAATTAAGAATTAACTCTAGCTAAGATTCAGTTCTGGGAAAAACTTATTCAATGAAGTTAGCTATAATAGGCATCGTCTTTATACGTTCTATCATTATTTGCTCCATAATTTATATGATAATAGCAATTGCATGTTTTATGAAAGCAAGTATCTATAAATTAGTAAATAATTGAAAATTTATCAATGCAAAAAATGCGGAAATTCTTATTTAAATATTGAATCTATATCAAATATATCATATAGATTCAATAATTTAATAACAAATTCCTCATTTGTTCCGTTAACAATATTTAAATTATTACATATTATCAAATACACGATATGCAAGATTTTTGGTCTCGTTAAAACTTTTCTTATCTAAGGAATAATAGAATAGATATACGTAAGGGTTGACGCTGAAGTTACTTAGATGTATAAGCTGCGTAGACCCATTTCAAGCATCATAAATCATCGGTTAAAATAGTAGGTAAAGCATCTGGCATAGCTATAAGAAAGATTCCTTCTTTCTCTATCTTTTCTTAAACATATTTTCAACAGCTTATGAACTTAATCAAAATATTGGAGTAAGAGCTTTACTTATTACATTTTGAAATCAGGGTATGAAGTGTTAAGCCTTACTCTAACTCAATACGATTTATTAGCTCCACATTCAAATTATAAACTGATTTGCTTTATATATAAATATATCATATTTTAATACATTATATATTTTTATTCCTTTAATATAGCCTTTTTGAATAGCTGGCAAGTATGACCCTTAACTAAGTTAATCAAAAGTCTATATTTCGACAACAGAGAGTTAACAGCATTAGCAATAGTAGTTAATGATCCTGAGTGTGAGACAGAATGTTTGTTATGACACTATTCTAATTTAAGAGTTTCGAAACTTGAGTTAGTAAAGTCAGCTACTTGATTGGAATTTCTTGTGTTAGTGTTAATATTAATAAGAAAATGAGTGATTTGGTCAGGGAGTAAATCAAGTGATGTTATGAGCTGAAATGATTCACTTGTTGGTCTAGCTATATATAGTCCTAAGGAAATTGTAGAACTTCTTTTAAAGACAAAGATACAGCTTAGTATAAAAGATCTTACTTATAGTCAATCAAACCATGCCGCATTATAAAATCAGGATCTAGAACTTTGTAATACTCCAGCTTAAGATAATTAATCTACTTGTTTCTTCATTAAGTATTTAACATTTAGCTAGACAACTTTATAATGCTTTCATACTATTCGTTTTTTTATACACTTTTCAGTTCATCATTAATTTCAAATAATTAAGCAAACGAAAGAGCAATCGATTGAGGCACAGTTTGTGGGTAAGCTTTAACTCTAAGCATACATTCAATGCGGGTTACCTTAGGCTTTAACTATAGGTACTCTAAACTAAAGCTGAAGTACTCTAACTAAAAAGTTCTTAAGCTCAACGAAATGCACTTGACGTTTATCTTACTGCCTTGGTCAACGCTTCAATCTAAATTACTCGACTAAACGATTCCTATGAAATGTTTTGGAGCTTGGTTTATGATATCGTCGCGCGTTGCGTGGGTTCCGAGACAATCAAATGAAATGCCTGTTGGGTTTATGCGTGTCATGGCATACATAATTCTTCGGGGCGTGACATTAAATGGTCAGAGTAGACAGCAGATACCGTTAACATTAGCCCAGTTAAGGAATCAAGTAATGCAAGCTGCTGCAGCACATCGTAATCCGAGCGCCAGCTAACAAAATTATTGGCACTTAAAGCGCCGGCGCTGTGACTCATCAACAGATCAACAGAAAGAGAGAGGGAGAGGGGAAGACTCCGAGTCGTCTCGTCTAGCAGTTGACTGATCCATGAGTGTGTCTGTGTGTGTGTGGGAGCTCCACGTTTAGATTTATGCGGCAAGCGTTTAGTGGGCCTCTCGCTCTACAATTAGCAATAAATTTGTCGAGGCAGCGCGCCTCATTAGAGGGCGCCCTGTTGTGGGACCCCCAATCATCATCATCACAGACGCAGGTCTCAATGCTCGCTCCGGGGCCCAACTTAGAACCTAGCTCGTTCGATACTCTTGATTTTGTTTTTATGTCTACTGGGAAGTCAGCAGCAGGCCCTTCAGGCAGGCCCTATGATGATGATGATACCTGATCATGAGCTGGGATCAAGTTGGTGGTCCGCATTGAACCTGTTTCACGTGTGGCTCGTTTGTCGCTTGTCGCTTTGTTTTGGGTACGTAAATTGACTGCTTGACACTTCGTAGCGCGCTTATCTGATTGTGATAGCCGCACTTCGTTGTTCTGAGCCGACTATAATAACTTTGTCACCTACAAAATATGTCTATATACATAACTATATGCTTGCTCTCTCTCTCTCTCTCTTTCTTGAACCCCTTTCACTGGCCCAGTCAGCCCCCGCGTTGGGCCCTAGGTGTTTGTGTGTGGTCTATGTTACCCGCGGCGTGTTTTTGGAGTGTTATTAAGCCTTCTCACTCAGTCTCTCTCTCTCTCTCTCTCTCTCTCTGGCTGGCACAGGCTAGGCTGCTCAGCATGATAATAAAGCGCTTGAAATAATTTAAATATTTTTGTGCTTATTTCGATGTTTTTCTTTTTATTGTTATTTGTTTTTTTTTTCTCTCTTTTGATTTCTTGTTATTTTTTTTTTGCTCATACCGATTTATTGCCTCAACTCTGAGACCTCTTATCATAGCGTTTCATAATTAAGTTAAATTCCTTAAGATTCCTCAAGTAATTTTTGTATATGTTCAATTGAATTCAATGCGAAATTAGTTCTAATCTTTGGAGTCGTCATAAATATAGATTTGTTATTGTTTTTTAGAATTTTAAATTCTTTTTCCATGCATAAATAATTATTTAATTATTATTATTATTTAATATCTTAAATATTTTTGCGTTTCAAATTGTTTTTAAAGGTGAATAGCTGTTGAATCTAAGTACTTAAAAATACTTTTCATCTTTTGTGGGTTGTATATATAGTATACATACATAGGATATAGAATAGTTCTTAAATCTGATTTAAAATCTATTCAAAGTCTTTAAATAATAGCAGTAATAGATCCTGTGTGTAATTTACATCTCTTTTAAGAAATTTCCTATCTCTGTATCTCTGTGTTTATCTCTGCAAACTGTTTTTATATATTTTCAATAATATTCATATACGATTTCATTTTTCGATCGCTCTTTAATCTTTTAAATATTTTATCTTGCATACACTATCTTTTCTTTCAACATCTAATGATAATTCATAAATCAATAAATAATAAAAAAAATAGTTTACATCATTATAAATGCACTTAAATTTTAAAGAGTATTAAAGCATCGGCTCTCTCGAAATATATTTATTCTTGCAAATTTTTAAATATTATTTTTAATGTGCAAAATATGTGGCCCAATACCTCGAAAAAAACTTTAATTATATTTGCTTTGTATTTAAGATAAGAGTTTGAACATAAGAAAAAAAAGCAATAAATAACAAAATTAAATTTATTAAAATTTGTGAATGTTTTAAATATTAAAAATTTTTTTTTTTAATATTCAAACATTTTATAAAATTTAATTTTCTTTATTTTAAATAATAATAATAACAAAAATAACAAAAATTTCTTAGAACTTTCTTGCAACCAAAATCATTAATTTTTAAGAATTTATTTATTGAGTAGATTGGAAAAACCCTAAACAACAACAACAACAGTTGTTGCTTTTGTGATTATTTCACAATTTTATGGCTTAGCTGGAGATTTTTTTATTGATTTTTTATTGGAATTAAATTTCTGATATATATATATATATATATATATTGGCAATATTGCATTTAGTGCTTATTGAAAACAAATTATTTTAAAATTACATTTGTTATCTTAAATACATTTTTTTTATTTACTCTGCTTCTGCTGTTTCCTTAACTTTGTTATTTGCACCCGCAGTCGCAGTCTCAATTATTTAACCACAACAATGTGTTGATTTCTAAATATAACAAATTCTGTAGGTATTAAACAAACTTTAATAAGAATTTAATTTAATTAAATATTTAAAGTTTAAAATTTTTTGTGAACTTAATTTATTGGAATTATTTTATCTTGAGCAGAAATTTATTTTTTATCATATATTTTTTAAAATATTTTTTCTACAAAAACTTTTAACTATTTTGTGAAATAAAATTCGAATTTTCTACAGAAATCTTAATTTGTATTCCTTATCAAAAATGTATTTTATATACATATATATATGTATATAGCTACGCTTATCTGCACTTTTGATATCAGCTTAAACTATTCTTTTGGAATTTCGAAAAGTTTTTCAATAGTGAAATAAGCGAAATGCCAATCGAATATGTTTTGCTTTTTTTCTCTCTAAGCCTAATCTGTATCTTTCTCTGACCCGAATTCCTAACAGAATTTTAAAAAAATTAATAAACCAATAAATTATTTTTAACTAAAAATATTTATCATGATTAAATACGTTTTTTTTTTTTTCAAACTAAAAAGAGTTTTTGTTGCATACAGCCATCAGCAGGAATATCAAAATTTCTTTTTGTACAAATTTGAAGATTTAGGAACTCTAGATATCATAGCTAAAGCCTAGATTCTAAGCAGCAACAGGGTATGTTAATGCTCAGTCGACACGACATGATTGCTTGGGTCTCATTACTGATTACGTTTCAATTGAAACTTTTTATCGTCAATACGTCAATGTGTGCTTAAATATGTTTCTGGAAATGCCCTTGTCTGGCGTCGAGGGACTTGAGAGGCTGATGCCATCGATATATATGCATATATATATATATATTTATATATGCCAAACAGAACTTACAAAACAACCATATTCCAAACAAATGTGTTTAATCCACTGTATGTTGCGCGAGTGTGTATGTGTATGTGTGTGTGTGTGTAACGCTGTTTTGTTGCCCGATTTATTATCCAATAGTTGAGCTCTTGTCAAACTGTAGGCACTTCACAATTGCAGCACTTGGCCATTATAAAGAAAATTATATATATTGAATGGCGTTGACTTCCGTGGCCCTTAACACAATTGTATCTGTATCTAACGGATAGATAGCAAGAGCACCACATATACGAGTAGCAGTAGAACACAGACCGTCGCTAGTTTTGTGACAATGGATGGATGGCCCGACGACGACAACAATGACGACCTTTCACTGTGGCAACCTGTGCGCGCGCTCGCTCTGTGTGTGTGCAGCAGGGCAAAATGTACGTATCTGCCAGATACAAAGCAACAAAACATAAAATTGAGCATAAACTTCGGGCTGTGAAGACACAAAAACGACGCTGCCAGCCAGCCAGCCAGCCAGCAAAGTTTTGTCAACAATCAAATGATATTATATGCCTGGCTCCACCTACAAAAAGACAACAACAACAACAATAGCAGCTGAGAGACTAGCGGATAGAGACCCATTGGACCCATGGACAGACCCACCCGCATAAATTTGGCAAAAAAAAACTCCACAAACGATGATGACGACGACGACGACGTCGGCGCATAATCAACAGCCAAAAACTCCACGAGCTGCAGACAGAGCAACAACAGCAGCGGCGGCAGCAGCAGCCGGCGTCGCAGCTGCCGACGCTACGTTCGTATGCTCATTGCAAATGATACGAGTGTCTCTGCATGTGTGTGTGCGCGCGCGCGCTGACTATTCCAAGCTGTTTCCAGTCGTCGCTGATTGGTCGGATAACGCGCACGTACACACACACACACATACACTCAAAGGAACGCTAGCTCAGTAAAGTGTGGCGAGCGTGTGTACAGCCGGCATTGCTCATTATCTGCTTAAGTGCGTGTGCGCCTGTGTGTGTGTGTGTGTGTTTTGAAGGGAGTAAGAGTCTTTTGAAGTATCTCTTGCATGTTGTTCTCGTTGTATAATAATTATAATGGAAAATGTAATTATTTACTTATGATTCAAGCTTATCAATTGCTTTATGTTTTGCTTTCGAGGCAAACTTGAAGAGCTATAAAATTATTTAATCTCAGTCTCTCCCGCTCCCGCTCTCTCTCTCTCTCTCTCTCTCTTCCACTCTTTCTCTTAAATATATATTTTTTTGTTTTGCACAATCGATTGTAGGAGAAATGCTGGAAATGTTAAATAGAAATTGCTTTAAAGTAGATGAAATATGTACAAACATATATGTATGTATGTAAAGAATTGTATAACGCTTAACAGACGACATATTTCATTAGGTATTTGCATAAAAAATAAATATAAATAAATTGTTTATATTTTTCTCGCCTCTCGGCTTTAAACTGATGCAGTCTTAATAGTCAAAAATGCCACAAAAAATATATATATTTAGAAAATTCTTTAAATTATATCAAGGAAATTCTAAATACCCTTAATATAATTTAAAGAATTTTTTAAATATTTTTGTTTGGTATTTTTGACTAAAAATAAATATATTATTTAAAGTATTTTCTAAATATTTCGTGGCGAAATTTGCCATTTTTGACTTTTACTATTCAAAGAATTTATTTATTTTATTTATTTATTGAAATTAAATTAATTATATAAATTTTTTGTGTCCTTATGCAATTCTTGCAATTGGAGTTTCGACTTTATTATCTTTTCTACTATGATAAGTTAAATTTTTATGATATGCACTGCTTTTTGCGTTTTAAAAAATGTATGAAATAGGGAACAATTTTATTGCAAAAAAAACCCTTTCAAAGAATTTTGTATTCTAAATATGTCTAAATATTTATTATATTTATCTTCACAACAAATAAAACTACTGAATTTTACTATATTTTCTTAATATGTGTATGTGTGTTTAGTATATATCCACCCAAGAGAATGTAAAAAGAATATATATAAAATATGATTTTAACTCTATACCAATAAATTCACTAATGAATAAATTACTAATAAATATGAATAACAATATTTAGAAAGTAATGAAGATTGAATTTTAATGATGCATGTATATCAATAATGTCTTAGGCATTATTAGTGAAAGCCATATTAGCAAAAGGCTTACAAATTTAATTAATACATTAATATATATGTATATATCTAATAAAATTGTTTATGGCTAAAAAGTAACCATACTTATCTTTACTCTCGTTCGTAGTATTATAATTGTTATAAATTATATGAAACGATCTATAAATACTTAAACAATACCTAAATATTGAAAATATTTTCGATAATTCTTTATATTCCTAAACAAAAGTAAATATTTATATATATACTATATATTTTTTTAAATATTTATATATTTTTTTTATATACATATTTATATATTTTTTATATATTTATATATTATGTAAATATTTTTTTAATTAAAATACTCAACTTTATTTTCATTTTCTTCATATTTTTATTTTTTCAATTTTTAAAAATATTTTTTACGATATTTATTTTATTTTTTTTTATTTCAATCATTTCCTTCTATAATAACTTTAAGCACTGGCATGTCGTTCTGTGAGTTTCTTTATTTTGTATTCCAATATTCAAATTGAGTACTTAAAGCAAATCATACACGACTTGAAGTCGTATTTCAACAAACAGCAACGTAAATTAAATCATTTTCGAATGCAAATCTGATTTGCAGTTGCGACTGGGCGATTCTTCAAATCGATGAGCGCCAGCGCCATTAACTGTGTGTCCGCCCAACAATTTCTTAAATGTGCCAACTGCCAATGGCCAAAAAGAAAGAGGAAAACAAATAAAAAAAAACTGTACAAAAAAAATAAGCATAAACAAATGAAAATAATCACATGGTTAGCAATGCATTGAGAACGGAAATTGTGAACGGCATTTGGGAGTAATGAGAACGGAGGAGTAGCTGAGGCAGATGATGTTGAGAGCTGTCTCTCTTGTGTTTTCACCTGATCGGCCCGCATCGCCATTTAGGCCAAGAGTTACAAAAATAAAACAAATTTATGCGTCCAGTTGGTTGGCTAACAATTAACCAACCAAGCCAAGTTAAATTTCAACGACGCCCTTAGACAATGCCCAAGGCGAAAACCACTTGCCATTAGCTCATGAGCAAATAGGCGTTAAAGTGAAAATTGAGCTGCCGTTGACAGGAAATGCAAAGAAATGCGGCTGCTGCTGCTGCTGCTGTTGCTGCTGCTCATTGACTGTGACCCATAATTAAAAGGGCAGTACGCACTCACCTGGGCTGATTATACGGGATTGGGCCTCAAGATGTGCGGCAATGGCTTCCACTTCTCTTGGCCTGTTGGCCCGACGATGTTGTCGCTTTAACGCTCGACTCGCCAAATTATACGGGTGACAAAAACATATTTCAACGCAACAAAAATAGTAAAAACACACATCACACACACACACACACGCACACACACACACACACGCACACACTCGTACACACATTAGTTAACAACTCGTGAATGTTTAGTTTGTTGCAGCTGCGCTCAGGTCTTTGGCTTTTCGCAATTAATTGCTTAACATTATTATAATCGTGCCTTGTTTAATGTAGATACACTCGGTGTGGTCCATAGACTCGTAACCCCAACCCCAACCCCAACTCTAACTCCAACTCCAACTCCAGCTCCGGCGTAGTCTCCAACAGTGCTTGGCCTGGCTGTGCGCTCTAATGAGCGCGTGCTCTTTAGCTCCAAAAGCTCAAGCTGTTCCAGCGCCCAACCAAACCAAAAGGGCCTGTCATTGAAGACGCCAACAACAGCAAAACAATAAACAAAAAATACATTTATTAAAAAAAGAATAAAAAAAAAACTAACAAAAATTAACGAAAATATTTCGATTTTTTAGCGCATCAAATTAATCATTGCGCCGTTAAAATAAATAAAAATTGGTATAGTTTCAAATGGTTTTCAAGCGCTTTTAAGCACAAATATTATTAATTAATTAGCTTCGATATGCACTGAGAGAAAATTTTTAATTTGCAAAGCAAAGTAAATTATAATATGACATTTAATTATTTAATAAATACAAAAATACTAAAACAAAGGTTAAATATATATTTTTTTAATGTATTATAAAAATTAAAAAAATTATAAATTATAAATGGAAAATAATTATATAAAAAAAATATTAAAATTAAAAGTTTTTTGCCATTAAACAAATTTTTATAATCTCCTTAAAAAAAAAAAAAATTGTAATATTAATTATATTATTTTATATAATAGAATAATTTTATTTATACAATTTTATTTTAACAAAAAAATATTACGTATCTTTAGAAACTTAGAAAAATAACAAAAATTATTATGTTAATGTTTTTTTTGCTTTGGTTAGCTACAAAAAAATTATAAAATTTATTCAAAAATAATTATAAGAAAAATGCATTTGTATTTCATATATTTTATATATTTAGTTTTCGCATAATTGACTTTATAAGCATAAGCAAAAATTAAGTGGAGCTCAGAGTGTCAACCAGATAAGTTTTAATCAACCTCGATTTATTAAAGCATATATATAATATATAAAATATATAAATATTTCCTAAAATAGAATTTTATAATTATAATTATAATATAATTTAAATTGTAATATTTAAATTAATTGTTATTTTAATTATATTAAACTAACTTCATATACCTCACACTTAAAACATTTTTGATTACTACTACCCTAAATTTTCTTCAAGTGTATCTCAGTCACAGCAAAAAATCATAGACAATCTTCAACAAAATAAACCAAAGTGTGACTTGTGGCACCCAACAAAGACAAAGACAAAGACGAACCAAAGGCAATTTTTCCATTAACGCAATTAATTGGTCGACGCGCTGGGCGGTCCACTAATAGATCAAGGGAAACAACAACAACAATAGCACCAAGAAGGTATTTTAAATGCGGATTAACATTTTGCCTATTGACTGATTAATATTTTACACAGACACACGCGCACACACACGCACACACACTCGAATCACCCACAACAACTTTGGATTTTTTTTTGAGAGGCCTTTTGACAAATGTGCTTAAGGTAAATGCTAATGGATTTTTGAAGTTCAAGAGTCAGTGGATTGTGACCTTATAAATGAGATCGGTTAGAAGTCAATTACAAAAGGCGCGATGTTCTTTTCCCTCTCTCTCCCTCTCTCTCTCTCTCTCTCTCTCTCTCTTTCTGTTTGCCCGCAAAGAACCTAAAAGGCTTTTTGATTATAAAAATTATGACTCATAAATTTAATTTTATGACTTCTTCTTTCACCGAGCCGAGCAAAAAGAGCAGAAGGTGCCAAAATTATAGAGCTCGTGTGATGTAATTTTCTCACATAAGCCTAAAGAGCTGCTGCAGCAACTGTTTTGGGGCCAATTGTTCATCAGGCAAATTGGCCGAGACCAAGACCTGAGAAGACCTCATCGAAGCGTCGCTGCCGCTGCCTTGCACTTTAATCAGTTAAATGAACTGTTGAAAATTTGCCACATTTGCGGCATAATGATTTTAATGGATATGTTGGAGGCCAGCAGCAACACGCGTCGCCTCTGTCGCCTGTTTAAACAATGAGCAGGCCGCAGTCCCGCAGGCAAAAGCCATTTGACACTAATGTGTTTTGGGGCCCGAAACGTTTGATTATCGCATCTTTGCCCATATTGCATATGGCCAGGCATGTCAAGGAACTCGGGCCTAAACACCGGCTACCCATCATTACGGGAATGCGACGTAATATACTAGTCTCTCCTTAGCCCAACTGTTCATATGCAGTTACACGCCCGAGGGCTGTGATTCAAGCCGCCCCGTGAACTGTCAGCTCAATTTGTTCGCTTTTTTTTTGCCAGTTTTAATGTTTTATTTTTGCTCAGCCTCGGCTTCATTTACATATACATATCTCTTTATATATATATATTTGTGGCAAGGCAGACCCTGCCCTTGACCTTGTCTTTTAGGCCTTTGCTCATTCAGTTGGCTTATCTCGCAAATGCATTCATTAAATTTGAATGCCTCTGTGCTCCAGCGAGCCGAGATACCGCGATAAGATAACAAAGCGATACGACTACTGGGTGGCTTTTTGTATGGATTGGAGTTGGCTCATCATCCAGTTCAGCTTGGAGTTCATATTTAATTGAAGTCGGTCTACGACGACTTTGAAATTGAAATTGTGATAAATATTCTATTTGATTGGTATATTTGGAATTCTGTATCAGTCAATGAGTGCTTCATAAATTTGTGATATTTAACTAAGTTTTAGCAATTCAATTAATATAATAATCAATATTGAAAGTGTTGGAATACTTGCCGAAAAACAAGTATATAGCAATTTTGTTGTCTGGTAGCAGCCCAGTCTAGACTTCGAAAACTGCTTTGAATAAATGAAAGTCATATAAAGAATAATTGGAAATAAGAAGGAAGAAATTTAAGAAAAAAGACATATATGTATAGTATAGAATGGAAGTTTTTATCTCACGTTTTTATAGCTTTTGCTTAAGGGTTACATAGTTAGGCATAGAACGAAATATAATAAATATAATAGAACGAAATAAATAAACAAAGTTTTTGATTAACAAAGACTAAACGAATATTAATGCAAATAAAAGCATTGAAAGCACATCAAAGAACAAATTGAGAGCAAAATAAAAAATATAAATATAATATAAAAATATAATATAATATTAATATAAATATAAATATAAATATAAATATAAATATAAATATAATATAATATAAATAATAAATATAAGAAATAAATTGTATTTGTATTTTGTATTTACAAATTAAATAATTTATTTACTAATTTTATAGTCACTGCATAAATATAATCGTATTTACTATATAATTTAGGTCGACTTCTAGGAGAGCTAGAAATAAATATATTTGCTATTGCTATAGATGCTGATTAGGTGAAAGTTTGCTGCTGCCTGTTGAAGATATCTTTTCAGTTTGATTAAATTTATTAAAAAAAAATATAAAATAATATAATATAATATATTTAACGTAAGAAAAATAATTGAAAACATTAAAAATAAAGATGTTATATTTTATTTATTTTATTTTTTATTTTATTTACAATATTTTCAATAATTCATTCATTCAAACAACATTAACAACATTTTCATTTAAAATCTTTTTATAAAATCTAAGAATTAAATTTTTTAAAATATTTAGACAGTCTAGGCAGCAATATTCTAGCTTCAAATATACAAAATTTCTTTATTATTAATTATAATTTTTTTAGTATTTTAAATGCTTATTTAGTTAAAATTTATTAATGACATAAATCAAGATGATCTGTCACATACAGCTGTCGAAGAACAGTTCACTCCTCACTCACTCCTTAGTTCTCAACCAGGCCAATCAGGCCAAGCAACTAAGCAAGATGTGAAATCTGGACACAATTATTGACTTTATCCCGCATATATGTGCGCATACGGCAATCAAGTGAGCAGAAGTAGCGTAGCGCCAGGCCACATAAGTGCGACCGATCCAGACGGCAAGCCGCAGTCGCAGCCGCACCGCATGACCTACGACAAGGAGCGAGCAGTCGGCCAGTCCGACAGTCGCTTAGGCAGACGCCAAAACTGAACGGTTAATAAATATATACTATATATATATATATATATATATGTGTGTATCTCAATACCCGTTTAACTTAATTACGATTATGATGACGATTATGATTATGATGGGCAGTCAGATCGACGACGATTATAGAAATGAAAAGTGCCACTGCGAAATCAAAGGGATCACGATCACGGCTTACTTTATTTTAACATTCAATTAATGTGCACAGAAGGTCGGGGCCAACAACAGGTGGTACGCAGCCACTAAATAATAATAATAATAACAATAACAACAACAATTAATTGAGCTCTGAATGCCATGAGCACGTAGACGGCACGAGTTAAATTCTCAAACAGACCACGAAAAGGAAGTGGCAAAGACTGCGGCAAGCCGCCAGACCCAGCTCCAGCTAGCAGCTCCAGCTAGCAGCTGCTGCAACGCGACGTTGGTTATGCAGGCGGCTGCTGCTGTTGCAGTTGCAGTTGCAAGTGGCATATACAGATTTACATGCTAGGCAGCGCCTCGAGTCTGCGGCACGTGCTTCGCATGGCAAAGGTAAGCAGACAGAGCTCGAGCTCAAACTCGAGCCAGTTTTATTTAAAGGTGCAAACTAGAAACTCCCACGTTCATTTAGAGAGAGGCTCGCACACCCAGCCCACTCGAAATTGATTTACGAGCTCTCGAGCCAGATCCCATTATCAGCATCAACACAGAGATAACTGCGCATCGAAGAGCTCATCAAATGATCAATCACTGTGGCAGTTCCTCCGTCTGTCTGTCAGTTTGTTGTGCCTCGGCGAACAAAGAGTGCGACAATTGCCTTTGACAGTTTTTACCGTTTGCCAATTGTTGTTTAAGTCGCGCCTGTTTACTCGATCGGGGTGGATTCCACTTATAGAGTGTGAGAGCATCCATTTCCGATCTATACACTTTGCATATGCTCATGGGAGAAGACAGAGAAAGAGAGAAGCAGCTGCTGATGTGCATTTGATATATGAAGTGACTTTAATGGGATAAAAATACTTTGGATAAATATAAGAAAAAATGTTATACTTTCTACTTAAATTTATATAATATTTATAAATAAGTTTATGATATGTGAATTTTAACTCCAAATATTTTTTTTTTAGCATATTTATGTAAAGCTGATAAAAATAGTTTTTATTTTATTAACTCTAACAATCAGCTTAGCAAAATAATATAAACTTCTTTCCTATTTCTAAGAATTGTATCAAAATTGTATTAAATATTTATTTATTTTTTTAAATTTATTTATATATATATATTTAATTTATATATATCTATATACGAGATCTACGAGATCTTATCGGCTTATCAATAACAGACAAAGAGAAAGAAGAATCTACCCAATGAGCATAGCACAATAGCATAAAAATAGTAGAAAAATGGTATAAAATATAAAAAATAGTTGAGATCTTGAATATATATATATATATATATATATATATATATATATATATATACCATTTTTCTACTATTTTTATGCTATTGTGCTATGCTCATTGGGTAGATTCTTCTTTCTCTTTGTCTGTTATTGATCAGCCGATAAGATCTCGTCCAACGATTATGCAAACTTTTTTTATGCGGCTCAGCAGCACACAATCACTCTTAGAATAAGCTCTCTTAAATTTATCTTCTCTTTTGAATTAACCTACTCATTCACTCTCAAAGAATCTTTAATATTCTCCTGCGCTCCATACTTATATTCTTTCTTATATTCTAACTTCTATTCTTTGCTCTTCTCTGACTGCCCGAAATTTCTCTGCTCAGCAATATTTGTAACTGAATATGTTATGCTTTTTTGATTATTTTTAGAGTGATCTATATATATTATTGGGCGCAGCAACACCTAGTTTTAGTATAATTAAGAGTGGCAATTCGCCAATCCATAGCATGTAAGACAACTTGCATATCATTAAAGAGATTTCAGCAACTTGTCCCGTTTTGCTCTCCGCCCTTTACACGCACATTCGTTCTCACGACGCAGCGGCTCAACTTTGATAAGCCGACGCTCGTAGATCAATTGAGGCAGTGCAATTTTGGGCAGATGCTCGTGCCCAGCAGCTCTGCAATCACATACAAATATACATACAAACATGCATTCAAGCATATTGCACACGTACGAACATATGTATATACATATAGAACCAATTAAATAAACTGGTGAATATAGAAAATATACTTTTTTGTTCTATATAAAGAGCTATTCGATAAATCTCGATAGCTCAACATATATATATATATTGATTTTTTTATTATATATAATATTTTTAAAATTTATATTTCCTTTATCTACATCTAATTTCCCATATATTATCCCTATACAAATTTTTTATTTAATTACAGTTTATTCTATTTATTGTTAAGAGATTAAGCCCTATGTTATTCAAGTCAGTTTCTCTTCTTTTTTTTTAACTTTCATCTCTATACAGGCATCTATAATAGTCTCGCTGCATAAGGGCACTCGCGTAGAGCCTGACAAATGCAAGTTGTTAATTTGGTTCATTTTACTTTTACCCATATATTTACTCATAAAAGTTATGCATATCTCTCTCTGCATGCCAATTTGTAATGCGCTTTGCCATAAATTTTCGCCAACATATTCGAAAAACCAAAAAAAAAAATAGTTATCTGTTGTGTGACGCGTGCCCAGGTGCCACGGGCAACGGGGCACGCTCCACAAGAGCATAAAACCTGGAAAACAAATCCAACTAATTAGCTGGCATTCTGATGACAACAAAATTCGCGGGCGTATTATCAAATGCAAATTGGCATAAACTGAAAATGGAAATGGCACAACAAAAGTTGATATTTTTATAGAAATTTGGAATGGCAAAAACCCTAGTCACGATTTTGTGGGCCATAAATTACTAAAAATCATTTGGCCCAGAACGACCTCTTTTGCCCAGGCACTCGAAATCGAACCGAACCGAAAATGCCGCAATCGCCAAACATTTCATTAGTCAATGTGCATTTACCGTTGTGTTTTTTGCGAGGGGTGGTTCGCTGATCCAACCCCTAGTATTAGAAATCCATTGCAAATAGAATGCAATGCTAATTTCAGAATAGACAAACGCCTCGCGCCCGATCTAATGATTATGGCTAATAAATTATGCGCTTTGACAATCGTATAGATTTTTTGTTTTTTTTTTGGGTAAACACTTCTTGGCCTATTCCATATTGATGGCAATCTCTATTAGATGGTAACTAGTGCCTGGTTCTAGTGAAAGATATCTTTGCAATCTCGACCACACACAAACGCCTTTGGCTTCTGGCAATATGTCAACATTTGCCAGCTAATTAAATCGAAATTGAAAGTTAAAACCAAAACACTTTTTAATAGGAAAAACCCACAAAATCACCACGGGCACACTTGAGCAACGACTCTCAAGGCGCGGCAGGAGTCATAAAACCAATAACACACACACTCACACACACACGTACACACACACACACACATACTAATGGCAGACACTGGTTTGGCCACTCTTCACACCTCACGACAACATTGCAGACACATCCTGTGGCGCATGGCAAGACGTCGTCTGGTCATTAGTGTCTGAGTGCAGCACCAGAGGCGTCTGCATTTGTGTCACCTGCCGAGCTCGTAGCCCGAGCTAGAGCTGATGTTACAATTACCAGGTAATACAACGAAGACGACCACAGAATGTCTAACAACGGCACAGCTTGCCATGAAGTGTGCTCTGTGTTATGGCATATAGCTATTACCTTGGCTAGCAGTGCTGGAGGGATCGCAGCTGAGCATGGCAACTGGTGTAGAATGAGGTCATATCATCAATTATGGCTAGAGCTTCAGCTATAGTGTACGAGTAGAATTCTGTCGAAATGACTGTCATTTATCCTCAAGAGCTTGCAGGGCATATAAGCCTTATTGAAGTCCCTACGGCAATGGGTTAGGTGTAATCTTCAAGTGTTATTTGCAGAGCTCAGAAATACGGTACATAGTGAGATGTAAACTTTATATTCTTGGTAGTTGAATATGATATGTATAATAATATATGACATTTAAACTGTTTGACTTGTGGATATGTTGTATATATATTTGTTATACAGAAGTTTCGCTTATTTAACTTAACTGTCAAGTTTGCTTTAGAACTGTGATATATAAAATTTTCTATTTGCCATGCCTCCAATTGTGGTAGATCTATTATCTACCTATATTTTATATCTATTATCTACCTATATATTAGTCTTGGGTCTTGGATTGACTACACGAATATATATTCAAAATTTCAAGACTCTAGCTTTAATAGCGCTGAAACGGTTTGCCTTCATACGGATGGACAGGCGGACGAACAGCAATACGTACATCTCAGAAAACCCAAATGCTCTTTTCACTTAGTGAACGAGTATCAAATGTATAAAAATATTTGGTTGACATGCATATAAGAAACTCCATGTGAATTATAATATAAGGAATATAATTTAATTTAAAGAATTGTAATATGAACATATTTAAATTAAAGTGAATCAGAAAAGTTAGCTTAGTTAATGCTATATCTGTGCACAGAACACAATAATATAAGAGAAACAATACATTTTGTTCTACGAATAATATTAAAAAATATAAATATATGGAAAAAAAAAATATAAATATATAAAAAAAAACATAAATTTATTTAAAAAATATTAATATATATAGCAAAAATATATAAATATATAAAAAAAAATATAAATATATAAAAAATCTAAATTTATAAAAAAAATATATATTTAAAGATTATTTTACATTCTAGATTATAATGATCTACAAATATCTATGACTTATGAACATACTAATATTCAAAGTATTTCATACTATACTTCATATGAAAATTGAAATGAATTGAAAAAGCTATGAATTTTCATTGAATACAGTTTTACCCTAACTAGAACTAATAAGATGCTAGAGATAAGAAATATATATAAATATAGAGTTATTGCCAAAAACCTATATATTCTCTCAAAAAACACTCAGCACTTGGTTCTCACCATCTCCCACATACATCTCATACCATCCTTCTCCTTACAGTTATGAGAAGAAATAAACCTTTGCGTTTCTAGCTGAGCTCAAGAGCTACCCAACAAATAGGTTTTCACACTTTAAAGTAGGACAAGCAGCAGCAGCAGTTGCTACCAAGTTCCTTTCATAATGCCCAATATAAATCCAATTAGCACGCTTTTTGTCTGTCTTCAACCAACTGACAATTTATGTGCGTTGTCCTTTGAGCACGGCACAGAGTAAACCGAGATGTCGGGCATAAAAAAGGAAAAAGAAAAGGAAAAGGAAAACAAATAAGGAAGAAGAACAAACGGAAGAGCAGCACAAAGGAACACTTAACGCACTTCAGCGACTTTGGTCTCGGCTGGATCTGGCTCTGTGGTCTTTGTCGAGAGACTGGGCACAATGGGGTGTGTCATCATCATCGTCTTGTGCTGCAGAACTTTATGACTTGTGCTCACCTTTAATGCTCAACATTAAACGCTATTAGCAAGCATTTAGGGATCACTTTCGACTGTGAATTCGGCTTTGTGTTTAGTTTTTTTGGGTAGGTCACAAAGGTTAAGCCTGAGGGAGGGTGTTTAAATGCGCTGTTAATCTAATAAGCCGCAAGCACGCAAACAAGTTCACGTGGGAAAATTGGAGCAATAAGAAATTAATAGACAATGCCCAACTGAAGTATTCGTATCAAAATGTTGCGTGGGCTGCAATGGGCCAATCGGCAGATCGGTGCCAGGACTGGGTGTGTGTGGGAAGAGCTGGGAGTACGTACGGTCAGAGAGACAGCGTGTTAGTTATTTATGGTTAACACGGCCCGTCGCCAATTGGACATGGGAAGCAGCTTACAGAACAAGGAAGCAACAGCCAACGCCCACGTTCAGCTGCATAAAACAAATCTCATCAATTCGCAAACTTTATGTGACCATAAGCCAGACTCCATTGGCGGCTATAAAAGGCTGGAGCTTTACTTCCAGCCTCCACAGTCTTATTTGCATAGTGCGCAGAATATGTTGCAGCCTCTTGGATTTCTGTTCCTGCTGCTGTTGGGCAGCTCGATTTCTGTTTTCCAGAATAACAGCGAAGTGGCCAAGGCACTGGATAATGAGGATGATGATGTACCCATTGGCAGCGATAAGGAGCTCTCGGATTTGGTCATCACAACGGCTTTGGGTAAAATCCGAGGCACCATATTGCCCTCGCAAGCGGGTCGCAACTTCTATGCCTTCCGGGGCATACCCTATGCCAAGGCGCCCGTTGACAATTTGCGGTTCAAGCCGCCGGAGCCCATTGAGCAATGGTTTGATATCTTTGATGCCACCTTCGATGGACCCAAGTGCCCGCAGCCGGGACTTTTTAGTGAGGATGTGAGCGAAGATTGCCTTAGGCTGAATATCTACACCCGTCAGTTGCCCAGCGAATCTGAACCGAATCCCAAGAAGCCCGTCATAGTCTTCATACATCCAGGTGGCTTCTACTCACTGTCCGGCCAGAGCAAAAACTTTGCAGGTCCGCAGTATTTCATGGATCGTAATCTGGTGTTGGTGACCTTTAACTATCGGCTGGGCACATTGGGCTTCCTGGCCACAGGCACACAGGAGGCGCCCGGCAATATGGGCCTGAAGGATCAGGTGCAGCTGCTGCGCTGGGTAAAGCTGCATATTTCACGCTTTGGCGGCGATCCAAATGCAGTCACAGTGCTCGGCTATGGCGCTGGGGCCATGGCCGTCACCCTGCACATGGTGTCGCCCATGTCACAGGGTCTGTTCCAGCGAGCCATTGTGATGAGTGGAGCTGCAACGGGTCAGTGGTCGTTGCCTGAGCATCAAGTGGACGTGGCCAAGAAGCAGGCGGCACTGCTGCAGTGCAGCACGGAGGACATGAATGAAATGCTAATTTGTCTGCGTGAGGTGAGCTTAAAGAAAAAGACGTTTACAGCTAAGCAGGTGCTAAGGGTATCTCATCACTAGAAACACTATTTGGAGTATGCCAACACCCTGCCCCGCATGTTTGACTTTGGACGCAACAATCCGTTGATTTTGTGGAAGCCCGTGGTGGAGCCAGACTTTGGACAAGAACGATTTCTCATTGAGGATCCCGTGCGCAGCTATCAGAATGGCAACTTTATGAAGATACCCATCATAACGGGCATGACCAAGGATGAGTTTGTGGGACCAGCTATATGTGAGTGAGAAAGGGGCATTGAGAGAGATTCCATTCAATTTTTGATTTCCTCTTAGCCATATTGCAAAGTCCTTCCCTGCTCAGCGCTTTCAATGACAACTTTGAGGCCTTGGCTCCAATATGTTTCCTCTACAATGCCAGCAGTCCACGTGCTAAGAATATTAGTCAGGAATTACGTCAGTATTATTTTGGTAATCTGCCGCTCGAGGCAAACAGCTCGCTGCAGGCTCTGGCCACACTCTACTCGGATGCCCTGACAGGCTTTGGCATACATCGGTTTGTGCATCTGGCTGCGCGTGCCACGAAGGTGTATCACTATCGTTTCGCCTACCAGGGCGGACGCAGTCACATTCACTATCCCGAAGAAGCACCCTATGGCATAGTCCATCACGATGATCTGATGTATCTGTTTGTGGAGCCCTCGATTAGTCGCATGTTCACGGAAGACGATGATGAATTTCACATGGTCGACTTGATGACGCGCATGTTCGCTGCCTTTGCCTACAAGGGGTTTGTGAAGAGAGCTTTGACTGTCAAAATCTAGATTAAAATGGATCTCCTTTCGCAGCGACCCCAACAAGCCGAGCGATGAGAAATTGCGCGACATTCGCTGGCGCCCGTTTAGCTTCAAGAAGCGCTACTATCTGGACATTGGCGACGAGCTAATCTTGCAAGAGGGTCTCAATGCGGCACGTTATGAGATCTGGAAGCGTCTATTTCCCCTCAATTGGCGACGTCAGACCAAGGAGCGCTGGCTCAGTCAATATATATGAAAGGGTTGCAGCAGAAGTTTTTGTGCACAACTGTACTTTGCTAGTTTCAGTATCATAAATACTAAATGCAATTTGGCATTCGAAATGTCTGTGTTTTTTTTGTCTGTTTAATTCTGTGCAATTGTCTGTCCCTCAGATGTTGCTTGTTTTTTTTGTCCGTATTCCAGTTGCCAAGTGATAAACCAATTGGCATAATTTTCAGTTCCAATTTGATGTGGTGTCTCCCTCAATGTTGTTTATGTTTTTTTTTTGTAGGTATGCGTGTCATCACTGTGTGGGTGCATATATTAAGTCAGTTCGAGTCGATAGCATTGGTACGTGTCGTGCATTATGGGCTGCTACTGATCGCGTGCCAGGCGATGCACTGAGAGAAACGAGGGTGAAGTGTGGCGAGAAATATTTAAATTACTAAAAATTTAAAAAGCTAGCTAGAAATTTGAGTAAAGTTTTGGTGTAGGATATGATATAGTCGAGGCAGATTGGAGTATTTCAGATTTTATCTAAGCACCTTAGCCTTGTCTTTCTCTGGACTTCTGCTGCTTGAAATCCATATGTATGATTAAGGTCTTGTTTTCTTATAATCACTCTCAATTTGTATTATAGTTTTTCATATTTAATATAAATAAAGCATATAGTCTGAGCATATGGCAAACTCTATAAGGAAGCTAGATCATCTATAAGATGATCTCTAGCCAATATGAAGTAGATTATAGCCATATTTAAATATATATTTGATTGTTGGCTAGAGATCTTCACCTATAAGATGTTGGCTAGAGATGATCTTATAGATGATGATCTCTAGCTATCTAGTGATCATATTGTAGATGAAGATCTCTAGCCATCTAGAGATCATCTTATAGATGAAGATCTCTTGCCATCTAGAGATCATCTTATAGATGAAGATCTCTAGTCAATACTAAAATGTATATTAAAACATTTAAATATATATATAAACATTTTATATATTAAAATATGGCTATATATTATTAGTCAAAATCTTCATTATAAATTTATTTCTAACTATATAAAAAACTTATAGATATATATATATTTATATATATAAATAACTCTTAAGAAGAAGAAGTAGAACTTATAAAACATCTTCAATCTTAAGCAACTCTATTTCCTCTTTGAACAAATACCAAATAGCTTTGATCACTCAACATCTATTGAAACTCCACGACAGATATACTAACCACATATGAATAACATCATCATCATAATTTTCTTCCAGTGTATGCCTCTCATTCAAGTGCCGCAAACAAACTCTGAAAAACTCTGCCATTTCTGGCTCTACACACAGATGTTACGAAAGCTATTGTTGCTTTTGTGAGCCGCTCGCAACCTATTTTCATTTTTATTGCTCTTATCGGAGTTTGGTTACGCTTGACAGCATGACAATGTCAAAAGCGAGCAGCCAGCTCATCATCGCCCCATATATATATATATATATATATCGTATTGGAATTGGTATAGAGAGGGAGAGAGAGAGAGAGAGAGAGAGAGGGGGGAGTGAGTCCTGTCGGAGTCATTAGCATACGGCAACACATGACGCTTAACATCCCAATGCCAATTGGCAATTGCCGACAACTAGAATTCCAGCACGAAATGAGTCACGCAAAGAGAGAGAGAGCGAGTGATGTCCTGTGAGGGTGTTGGGCCAACCAGTTGGAGATCTGCAGTTAATATATTAATATATGCAAATTGCCAGGGTCTGCGGTTGGACTGCACTATATCTGTAGCAATAGATCTGTGTACCAGGGTAGCACATTTTGATCGTTTCCACTTTAGTTTTAATTGTTTGGCTTGTCAGCACAGCATATGCTAACCTAGGTATGCCTCGCTGTCTGTCTGTCTGACTGTCTGTCTGACTGCCTGTTTGTTTGGATGGTTGTCTGCCCAGCAACACGTTTTCATAATTTGTTAGACGCGTCGTGAAGTATGGCAAAATTTATAAAAGAGAAAAGCAGAAACTTGGCTGGCAAATGTTACCAACTGACTGATGCTCGTTTAGGGCTTACAAGCTAAAGTTAAGAGGTTTCTTCACTGAAGTTTATTCAGTTTATTCATCGAAGATTCAATGAACTTTTCCGTAAGTTTAATAAGTCTAACTTTTGAATTGAAAATTAAAGTGAAAATATTTATCTATTTATTTTATAAAATTAGATATAATTAGAATTAAAGTCTAACTTATTTTAACAGCACTGGCTACTAGGGCTTTCGGCTTAAACTTATCCTATATAAGCTAATATATATATACATATTCACAATTATTTTTGTTGGGGACTAGATGAAGTGAAAATATATATATTATAGTCTAATATAATATATAATAATATATTTTAGATAATCAATCTTTTAATACCTTCAGAGATTCTAGCTCTTGGACTATGAACGATATGTAGTCTTATGATTTTGCAGCTAGTTTCCTATAGTTAAGATATACTTTAACATTTAGCAGAAGAGAGCATCTATAAGTATAGTTGAAATATACATAAATTAATATATTTTTTAGAATTATTTTAATTTTTTTATATTAAGGAATATTGAATATGTTATTTCTCTATTTAATATTATTCATATAACAGAAGATTGAATATATATTAATTATATATTATAATTATATTATATATATATTATATTAATAATATTTTTACTTTGTTTTAAATTGAATTTTGTAAATATTAATTTTAGTCAATTTGGTTGGGTTTTACAGGGTTTCGCCATTCTGCTTACTGCTTCTCCTTATGAATTCATGCATTCAACACTGCCAGCTGTGTTCTGACAACGAGCAAGTCTAAACCTTAATATAAAACTTAAAACAATAAGATTATTTACTTCATTATATTATTATTAAATCATTTTTCTATAAATACAATCCATTTGTCAATTGTAGAAAACCCATATACTCTTCTTCACTTCATAAACCACACAAAAAACTTTACTCGTATTGAATTGGCATTCCAATTTCCAACGAAATATTTCGAGTTTCGCACAGATTTCGATTTCCGCGAAATGCAGCGCAAATAAAGAGTTCCCCCCTCAGTTGCAGTTGCCATCGCCGTTGCCAGTTGCCAGTTGCCAACTGCCAACCAGGGGCACATATCAGATGCAGTCAGTTGGAGCATGTGCCTGCTGTGTCCACAAGCAGACGCACGAGTTGCTGTTTGGAGTTTGCGCAGTTTTTATTGACTGATGGAAATCGCTCAAACACTATTGAAAGTTCGGCCACAAAATGTAATTAGATTTCCAGGCACAAGAGTGACTCTAGCTAGCTCTGGCCAAGTTCGAACCGCAAGCAACTTCCTTCTGTGGTTTCTCGGTGTGTGTGTGTGTGTGGACGGACGCGTGCTTGGAACTCCTGCTGTCAACATCAATGCGCAGGAATCTCTTGCGCCTTACAATGAAGTTGTCTGCGCAATTGACGTGCGATAAGGCTGGCCGGCAGGCGCAAGTTCAACTAACCTCATCGTCGTTGCTACGAAAAAAACAAAGGAGTCTCTTACATAGAAAAATTTGCAGAAACATCACAAAACTCATAAATAACATAGGCAGCAACAACAGCAACTGCAACAACAACAACAAAAACAACTACTACAACTGACTATAGACTAGATGCCAACTGTTTGCCAGAAAGTGTCCACCACGCTGTCTCGCCTCTGGGGCCTGTCTGGAGCTGGAGCTCTTTGACTTTTTTGGATCTCGCTCTGACGATAATGTGCATTGCATTTCACAATTTATGACTCACTCGGCCATTCGATGTGTTGAATCCTGGCTTGCAGCAGCTATGCCAGCTATTTATTGGGTTAAGCTCAGCCTCAGCAGATGGCCATTGGATTGGCTTACATAGTTCCAGTTAGCTGTGGGTGTGGGAAATGCGCCAGCCAGCCACAGATATTTGGGTGAAATATTGTTGTGGGTGTGAATGTGTGAGAGTGTAGTGTGTGAGTGTATATGAATATAAGTGGGTTAAATCGAGTAAAGAAAACATCAAGATGTAGCTGGTCATGTTAAGGTGTGAACTTTGAAAGAGAATTGAAAGTGAGTTATATGTAAAATATGCATACAAGAGCAGTCGACGCGCGACTATAATATACTCGTAGTTTATTTATTTTGTTGTTTGAGATTGTTCCAAGTCAAAAGTTGGAAATCTAGATTTTGAATATGTATGTCAAATCTTGAAGAAATTTGTATTTACATATAGTTATGCTAGGTAGACTAGGTAGACTAAACCAAGCAGAAAAACTTTATACAATATGGAGTTGAATACTCAGAGTTTGAATATGTGTGTCAAATCTTAAAGATATTTATATATACATATTGTTGTCCAAGGTAGACTAGCTATGCTTTTACCTAATCAGAAAAAAAACTTATACATAATTATAAAAATATATTTGCTTAACGCGAAAGTTTCATAAGATTAACTCTTGATTTTGTGTACATACGTATATGTTTAAGTTTGTTTATGTATAAGAAAACAAAGAAATTCTTATCGGTTCATTTCGATTAGCAGTTTACTTGAATGTTTTGCGTATTTATTCATTTTGTATAGTTCGCAAAGGAATGTATCGAAAGTTCTTAACTGAGCTCAAGTTGAAACATTAACATCTTTATAGTGGGACAATTCATTGTGCCCAACTAAGAGATATTCTTTACTCTGTACTCCATTCCGAACCTACAAGTTTCCTTATCAGTTGTAAAATATATAAATATGTAAACGTATATAACTTTAAGAATCAATGTTTCGTTATTAAGTAACTTCGAGTAAGTTATACTTGTTTAGAACAGGATTACATAGTTGTTGACTATTTGGCTTAGAAACTCAGTCATCTAAATATAGAGGTAGCTAATCAGTATTCTAAGAATGTATAGAAAGTTATGAACTGAGTTCATATTTTAGCTGAAGCATAAACTTCCTTACATTTGGATAAGTCAGACGACAAAATAGAGAAGATAGCTTAGCTGGACATAAGAAATATCCTGTACTTTGCTGTACTAATCCACTGTTCCGAACATTCAATATCTCAATGCTTTTGCAAAAATGTTGGAATAAAATTCAATGTTGCTCTTCTGAGTATTCTCTATACTCTAAAACAATCCAGTCAGCTATTCTTCTTTATTTATGTTGTATGAATGTTTTGAAAGTTCGGAAAGGTCTTCATTACAAGTCAATGTGCCCAATTAAGATATGTCCTGTATTCTGCTCTGAGCCATAGTTCCAAACACTACAGTGTCCTTATCAGTTCTTATGAATCGTAAAGAACTTTAAGTTCAATATGGCCTTTCCTAGTATTCTCTAGAATCTATTCTCGCTACACTCGCCTAAAGCCCACTTACTTGTTGACTTGTTTGGCTTAGAAACCCAGTCAGCTACATCTAAATATAGATCTAGTTAGTCAGCAATTTCGAACGCGTAACCGCAGCTACCTAAACAAGCTTATCCACAAGCCCACATGCCAAATAATACCCTATTTCTTTATTTAAAAAAGAATAGAAAAAAACACATAAATGTATATAGAAATTTCTTCTTATCAGCATATAGCGCGTGAGCTAACCGAAAATGCTTGGCCCACGGCTTGTGCCTAGGGGTTGCGGGGGTTGGGCCATTGAATTGGAAAATGACTTTTCTCTAATTAGCATTTGGCTGGCAATTGCGTGCGGCACGTGGGCGCTAACTGGCAGTCGGTAGTCGATGAAAACATGTTGATAAGCTCGCGAGAAAACCATTAGCCAAGCCAACGCCAACGCCAACGCCAGGCCGAACTGGGTGAGTGCTCATCATTTTTAATAACTGATGCGATCCTGTGGCGTGGCATAATACTATATTGAAATGTCGAAGCAGCTTTCCAGAGTGTCGCGTGCCGATCGCAAGCTGAGAGATGGAAACTCATCTCATGCTGTGGGCTGTCCGACGAGTTGATCTGTCAGCCGAAAAGGACCTTCTGCCTGCTGTTCAGCCGTCAGGCGCGCCGCGACTATCTGAGCATCCACGGCTCAGTTTTGTCTGTTGTCATCGCGGCATCGTATTTCAATAATAGTTTTAGCTCAACCATGTTTGTTTACAGCTTTCAACCTTTAACTGATGATGGATCATGTTGCACGGTGTCGCTTATTGACTAACTGACAGTGGGCTCGAACCACTCAACGCTCGTAGAGGGGTGGATTTTTTTCATCAAACTGATGTGGTATGATATAAGATGCATGTCGTGTGGTACTTGGAATTTTACTGGCCTGGAAAGCTATTGAAATAGTAAATTGCAATTTTATAATAACTAAAGATTAAATTGGTTTGTGAATATGTTGTAGGTTATTAAACTAAGGTTTAGAATAGTATAAGGTATAGAGTATATGGTGTAGGGTATAGGGTGTAGGGCATAGGCCATAGGCTATAGGGAGTAGGATGTAGAGTATAGAGGATAGATGATACAGGATAGAGGATAAAGGATAAAGGATAGAGGATAGAGGATAGAGGATAGAGGATAGAGGATAGAGGATAGAGGATAGAGGATAGAGGATAGAGGATAGAGGATAGAGGATAGAAGATAGAAGATAGAAGATAGAAGATAGAAGATAGAAGATAGAAGATAGAAGATAGAAGATAGAAGATAGAAGATAGAAGATAGAAGATAGAAGATAGAAGATAGAAGATAGAAGATAGAAGATAGAAGATAGAAGATAGAAGATAGAAGATAGAAGATAGAAGATAGAAGATAGAAGATAGAAGATAGAAGATAGAAAATAGAAAATAGAAAATAGAAAATAGAAGATAGAAGATAGAAGATAGAAGATGGAGGATAGAGTATAGAGTATATATAGAATATAGAATATAGAATATAGAATATTGAATATATATAGTTAGTATAGATTATAGACTATAAATAAGTTGTTAAACATTATTAGTACAAAATTTGGTCTCTTTGATAGAGCTGCAACCATAATATAATTCTTAAATAATTACAGCTTAGCAAGAAATTCAAGATGCAGACGAAGCAACACGCAATTTCAACTTTTACTAAAATACAAAATTAATTTATAAATATATTATGAAATTAACAAGGAATGTATGATAAACCATAAAAGCATATATACTTCTGTTGCAGAGTATATTTATTTAATAAATTTGATCAAATAACAATTTGATATTAATAATTTGATTCCGATACAGAAATCAGGTCATATTTGTCAGCTTAATGTATGTGTTATAGTATATGTTTCTACTGATATGTATTTTCGATTTCAACGAATAATTCTTGAACACAAAATCAATTCGCTTGATAAAACAATATTTTGTACGTGGCTCAGTTTCAGCTTGACTTGTGGTTTTATTGTGTGCGTCTGACTCATTATATATCGGAACATGGCAATTATGAGTCAGAATTATATAATTTAATGGTCATAATAATCTAACTTATGTATATATATAAATAATATTTGACTTAAGCTATCGTAAGACAGTTTTTATGGACAGCCGTGTGGAGCCCTCGCATTCCTGAGCCCGCGAGTTATTTGTTTTAGTGAGTGAAGGGTTCGTCGTCGACTAGAGGGCACTTTAATGAGCATGTCAAAATTTCTACTGGTTGTCTATCATATCAAACCGCTCGTGACTGACAAATCGTTCTGCCATGTGAAAGTTGCACTCCGAACTTTGATTTATGTTGGAGCGCCTCTCCCCGTCCCCGCTCCAAACCAGAGAAAAACCAATTGATAAAACGTTAACTGTCAACAGTTTAGTGGCCATTTAACTAATTGCTCAATAAGGGGCGCCCAGGCTGAGGAATGGCTGGCATCTGGCTGGTACCTGTTCGCAGTCATACCATTAGGAAGTTCCATTAGAACAAGTGCAACACATCAGCTCAGCTGAGCTTGTGGGGCATGCAACGACAACTGGCCCCAAAGCATTTCTCAGGCAACGACTATTAATCAAAACTGTAGCATCTATGAGCACCACAGCATACCAAAGTCGAAGAAAAAAAATACAATTTCATTAATTGTAGCAAAGCGTAGAAGGAAAAACCACACCCGCATGCCTTTATGGAGAGTTTCCCACGAAAGCCACGCGGTGGCCGCGGCAGTGGCTACGGCAGCAGCAGCAGCAGCAGAAGCAGCTCATCAGAGTAGTATATTGACCAAGGCCCTCGGTCTGGTCTGGCCTGACCTGGCGCTACATTAGCGAAACTCGCGACCCGTTGAAGTTCACTCAGGTGGTTGGCACAGAGCATTAGACATTTCAGGCACGTAGCTTAAAAAAAAGAAGAAGAAGAATGTGAGGTGAAAAATCCATGAGGAGCTGGAGTTGGAGTTGGAGTTGGAGTTACGCGGCTGCAGTTCACGTGAAGACAGCTGCCGATTCCACGGCAGCAATATGCGCCCTCATATTGCAACTCGCTGCTCAACGACGGCAGCAAAAGCAACAGCAACAACAACAACAACAACAAGAGCAACGTCAAGCACGTAATCAACTTACAACACATCGGCCTGGCCTGGCATGGCATGGCCTGTCTACCAACCAGTCAGTCCGACCTTCCGTCCGTCCGTCCGTCTGTTTGCCTGTCTCTCTATCTCAAATAGTAAACATCCAACATCCCTTTATGACATAGCGTGGGCAAAATTGCAACACTTTAGAGCGTGAGAGGGAGAGAGAGAGAGATTGCCAACCCCCGGAAGTTGAGACCAGGCCAGGCCAGAGCGGAACCAGAACCAGAACCAGAAGCCTATTGAGGGTGCTCGCTCTAATGTTTGGTTTCATTAGTCCTAAGCGACAAATCAAACAGTTCTGTGGCAGTTTCTATTTTCTATTTTCTCTTCATTTTTTTTTTTTTGATTTGTAATTTTTGGCCCGTCCGTTGTTTACACTCATTAGTTGGGCTCTACGGATTGTCACACCCTCTGCGACAACTACCATACGTTCCACTTCCACTTGGGCCTGGGCTTGGGTTAGAGGGTGAGCGGGTGCTCGGCTGCTGTGGGGTGTTGTTGCCATACAAAGCACATTAATAATCACATTTGACAACAGCAACAACAACAACAACAACAGCAACAACATTGACAGAAGTCGCTTTGAAAAACTGCAAACAACAAATATTTGCACAGTTTTGTGAGTGTGCAACAAACAATTTGGATCGGTTGCGGGGGGCACTTAACACGCTTGTAATTATTGGGCTATTTGGGCGAGTTTTGTGGTGCTGTCGATGATTGCGCTTTTTTTATGAGTTTCCTATTGCCTGCAGAGATTATCATCAGTTGAACCACTTTGAGTGGGTGGAAACACACACACTTAATTGGCCACAATGTGAGCTGTGATTGATATGGAATTGACTATGGAGGTAAAGTTAATAGATGATTGAATGTTTTGAGTTAATTAGATGTTGCTAAGTCAGATTATATATAAGTCTTATATATTACTACAAACAGGTATGCAGTGGACCTTTAACTCACAAAAAACTTTTGCTTAGACTCTATGCTAAATTCTGAACTCTGCGTAGTAAATTAGATACTTATGCTGTGAGAGTCTAATTTCATTTGCTCTTAAAGGGATTATAACTAATTGTCTAATGGATAACAATCACATTGATTGTGCTTCTAGCAAATGGAAAACTTTGAAATTTTTCTTTGTGAGGAATATAAATAAGTCTTTGAAAATGAAAAATTAAGCCATACCCGATAAGAACATATAAAAACTTATTTTCTATGTTGCATATGTAGAATGTAAGGTTTATTGCTCTCTAGAAACAATATTTTGCTTTCTGAAAAACTTCCCTCGCTGCCTCGAAAATATAATCCAAAGCCGTCGTATAATGAGATTCTAAAGTAACTTGAATCATGCCTTTATTGAAAACTATAAATATTTTAAAAGCAAGCTACGATAACAATAAAATGCACTCCCTCGCTCTCTTTCTCCTTTTCTCCCTTTCTTTCCCTCTCCCTCTTTCCCCCTCTGTCTCTCTCTCTCTTTCCCCCCCTCTCTCTCTCTCTCTCTCTTTCCCCCTCTGTCCCTCTCTATTTCTCTACCTCCCTCCCTCCCTTTCTTTCCCTCTCCCTCCTTACCTCTCTCTCTCTCTCTTTCCATCTATCTCTCACTCGTATTCTTATATTAGTAATATTGCCATGAAAATGGCTATGTAAATTCGTTCATATCATTTTATAAAGTTCTCATGAAACTTCTTCCTTAACGGCTAATCTTCTACGATACGTATTTATATATCTTGAATATAAATTACACATTAATAAGACTTAATTATTGTACATTATTCATATTGATATTATATTGAATCAATCAAAAACTCTCTAAATAATCAATAATCAATGCTAAAGAATACATCTTAATCTAAAACGAAGTCATCCTCCCTTCACAAACATATATCACATACCTGTTAGGCATCCTTTGTAGCGCTTAGTCAATCTAGTTACCATAAATATCGTCGTGATTTAAAGCCCGATATTAAAAGCAGAGAGTGAGGGTGGTCCCATGTGCTCCATGTGCTCATCAGCATAAACATTAACGCCATTATTAACAAGAGCCCTAAACAACAACAACAACAACAAACAACGTGCATAATTATGATTGGGTACCGGGTTCCCCAAAAACACAATCGTGTTCTGGCTCTTTGTTGTTGTTGTTGTTGTTGTTGTCGCTGTCTGTCGCCGGGGCTTCAAACAAAAGCGACGCTATCAGAGCGAGCGAACAACAAAAGACACTCAAACGGCGACCACACACAACACACATAGAGAGCGAGAGAGAGAGATAAAGAGAAAGAGAGAGGAACAGAGAGAGAGAGAGGCACACATATGCTCTTCACATATACACATACACTGGAAGCTGTTATGGAGTAGCTAGCCATGTCGCCTGTGACAGACAGCGAGACAATGGCGAATGAAATGGAGCGAGTGGGGGAGAGCCGTCGTTAGCTCATGTGAGTGTGTGTGTGTGTGTAGTTGTATTTGTTTATCGAATAATCAAATTGTTTATCGGGCCCAACTAAAAACGTGGAAAAAGCAACAACAAAATTGGCGAAACAATTAATTTTCAAGCCGTTTGATGTGAACAACACTTTCACCACACACAAGCTGAACCGGGGACAGGGAGAAAGCAGTTGGTCGGAGTGTCCTTTTGGCCTGTTCAGTAAATTGCGTTTGATGTTTGTTGTTGTTGTTGTTGTTGTTGCTGTTGTTTGATTTGGGACTACGCCTGAGCCTGGGAGCTGCAGCAAGTGCGCGTCGAGGACAATCATTAATCAAGGCAATTTACATTTGTATAAATATTTAATTAAGCGACGAGATTTGTTGCGGCCCATGTTAGCTGTCAGTTCTCAGGCTACGGCTGACAAAAACTTGTAGGCGCCAGCAATTGAAATTAATTAATTACAATTTCAGGATTATTTCGTAAGCATGATTTCTGTGTGTGGCGCTAACAAAAAAAAGTAAAGAAATTGTATGACTGAGAATGTTACAAATGTTTAAAAAAGATTAGAGAGTAAGAGGGGATTGAATTTTGGATATAGAGTGTATCAATAATGTCTTCGTACAGCAGCAACTTTTAATTGATACAACTTATATATCGAAAAAAAATTTTGAAAAATTGTTTGACATTTTTATTAACTCTTTAATTATCATTATTTTTCACAAATTTCTAAAGGACATTAATGAAATTATTAATTTATTTAGATTTTTGCTGGTTTACTTCGATATAGCAATTATTTTTCATAATAGTATTTGTATTTACATAAAATAAAACATTTAAATTGTTTATTAAATTTTAAGCATAGTTCGAAGACTTTAAGAGCTAGAGAAAGAAATATATATATATACATATATACATATATTTATACTCATTCACAAAGTGAAATGAGTATATTGGTTTTGTGCAATGTCCGTCACGCTGTCCGTCCGTCTGTCCGTATGAACGCAAACCATTTGCACAGTTTTGAAGCTAGAGAGTTGAAATTTGGAATATATACTCGTGTATACCCTCGAATTATAAAGTGTCAAGATTTTCCCGATACGCCCACTAGGGGCGTGGCAAATCGGAAAATGCATTTGCCCCTATCTCAGGAACACTACTTCTAGAAGTGCTAGAGAGTTGCAATTTGGAATGTAGACTTGTGTTGACAACTCAAGTTGAAAAAGCTATAGCGGATATATCTACGCCCATTGGGGGCGTGGCAAATCGGGTAAAACTGTATCTTCTACAGTTTTAAAGCTAAAACGCCCAAATTTGGCACGTAGGTTACTGATACGATCCTATGAAGATCGACCAAAAATCTATATATCCACGCCTACTAGGGGCGTGGCAAATCGGATCTGACTATATAGTGATTTTTCAAATTCTGTAATATTTTGAGCACTATTGATGCTAGAGACTTGAAACTTGGTATATATCTACGCCCATAGGGGGCGTGGCAAACCGCAAAAGTTTGTAGCTCCTACAGTTTTAGAGCTAGAAGCTTCAAAATTGGATGGTAAGTTACTGGTGAGCTCCTCTATCGATGCGCCAAAAATAAATTGTACGCCCCTTATGGGGTATGCCCGGCTAAAAAATACCCTGTAATTTTCGCATTTTTTGAGTGTAAGCATCCAAATTTCACACTTACGTTACCCTTCACTACTTCTAAGAACTGGCCAAAAATTATATGTCTACGCCTACTGGGGGCGTGGCAAATCGGGAAAAACTATACGTTTTTCCGATTCTCAGTGAGAAAATCAGAATTATATACAGATATTACTGCTGATCTCCTCTATTGATTTCCAAAAAATTATATATGTACAAACCAATTGTGGGCGTGGCAATGGGCGTGATCTGTGGGGGTGTGAATGAGTATCCCGCAGTCGGTAGCGCCCGACTGCAACGTTCTTACTTGTTTATATATGCCTGAGCGTAATCATCTATTTTTCGACTAGAGCACTTGTTCGGCGCAGCAGCTAAAAATCACTCTCTCTTATAATAAGCTCTCTTAAATTTATCTTCTCTGTAGGTGTGTGGCGCTCATTAACTCTTAGTACACTCAGGCACATAAGCAAGCCTATTCAATATTCTGGTGCGCTTCCCACTTATAACTTCTATTCTTTGCCTTTCTCTCTCTCTCTCTCTCAGCCCAAAAATTATCTTCAAGCGCTCAGTAGCTGTCTGGAGACAAATAGAGTAATTCCTACATTAACGCCACGGTCACAGCATTAAATTAATAAATAGTAATCTAATTGAACTAAAGAAACAAATACTTTATTTAGTCTTCGTAAATGATTGAAGTTAGAGTTACGGAAAAAGCTCGACAACTTCCAACAGCTCTCTTAATACTAACTGGCTTCAATTTTATAACTCAAAATGTTTAACTAGAGTGAAAAATGAGTGAAAAACTAGTGTTTCCTGTCTGCACAATAAAATAAATTGATTTAAATTACAAGAGTGATGAATCGACAAATATTTTTAAGTAAACTTTTTAATTACAAAATACTCATATATTTTAAAAGAGTCCCTAAACTTTTCAAACTAATCTAATATATAAAAATTGTTTAAAAATCTTCAGCGTAAATTACTATACAAAATGTATTTTCACTTGCTTAATCGCTTAAGTATTTCCTCTCTAATTCGAGAGAAAAAGCTTCAATTGCTACGAAACTGAATTTCCACGAATATCAATCGATTGCTTCAAGGTGGCGGCTGCAAACGACCACAAAAACACACAGAGAGAGAGAGAGAGGGACACCAAATAAACGGCGTTCGAAATTCACTTAAAATGCCAAACAAATATATTGTTTAACAAATTGAAAGCACACTGCGCCGGCTGTCAGTGGTTGAGGCTTCCCAGAAAACCAACAAAGCCGTTGAGCATGCGCAAAGGCTCGGCACTCGGCACTCGGCTCTCCACTCTCCACTCTCAATTTGTATTGTCATTAGCGATTATGGGCCAGGTCCTGGGACAGCGACTGGGGCGTAATACGATATGTTGACAAAACGCACAAATACAGTTCAGACAGACACGGCGATACGGACAGACAGACAGACGGACAGACACACGCACACACAATTCGATCGCTGACAAACCTATAAAGCATTTCGAACGGCGCTACTTCAAAATTTTTACTCCTTTTTGCGTCCAGGCGTCCATTGTGCACTCCATAAAAATACGTAATCAAAACCGCGCAGCCACAAAAAAAAAAAGAGAGAGAAGAAGGAGATGAAAAAGAGCAAAGAGCCCAACGGGGCAAGCCGATTCGATCAAGGACCAGGTTTTCATTTGAAATACATATGTTTGAATGTCTGTGGCGCAGGCGTAACGAAAGTGAAATCGAGACAGAGAACCTAACCGGCAGCTGGAACACCTTCGCCTCATCATCATCATCGTCATCATCATCATTGTCGTCGTCATCATGGCCGTTGTTGTGTTGTTAGAAACGGCACAAAGAACCAGTCGAAAGTCAAAAGGGGCACGCGCTCTCAACGCTCTTCAGGGCTCTTCAACCCCGGACCTGGACCCGAGCCTAGGCTCGAGCTCTGCAGACATTGTGACTGATCGGTTGGTCGGTCGGGTACTGTGTCTAGACAAGCCGCAGACACAAGTTTAATAGACTTATTGTAATTGAGTCACAAAAGCCACACTCGAATATATCGAATCACAACTCTTTCACATTTTCATTTACATTTTCCAGCTGCTCAATTGGAAAAGGTGTTTGGCTTGGTCCTGGCTATGTAGGGGCGCATTACGATTGAGGATCGATTGAGTTCCCTATTCGAATGTAATTTTACATGTGACTTGTCACTTTAAAAATTGTTGTGAAAATTTAATTAAAAATGTTCGGCAAATATTTTGCTTGTTTCTTTTCACTTTTCACTTATTTCCATTGTATTGTCCGTCCCATTCTAGTATTTTATGTTCTGTGCTGTCATGTGATGCGTTTTGTCAAGTTGACTTGCCCACCTTTTTGCGGCCTTTGTCCCAAAAGAGAACACGACACAATGCGTATAGAGTTAAATGTTTGCTCATGCCCTCTCCCCCAACAACACACACACACTCACACACACACACACACACACACATATGACAATATATTTTCCGTGTACATGTGTGTGGTTGCTGGGTTGGCTAACAAGTTAATTTTCCATATTTTCTTTGGTAAAACTTTGCACGAACTCTACATCAAAGTCATTATGTGGTCGTCTTTGTGTGGCTGTGTGTGTATGTGTGTGTGTGTGTGTGTGTCTGGTGGTTTGCTTGGGTCGTCCTCGGTCCACGATAAGTAAGACAAAGGCGAATAATGAGCAAAAAGCCTGAAAGGCAAAAGCTAACGGGCTGGAAACTTTAAAGCTCGTCGGCCGCAGTTGTTTTTAACAATTATCAGTTTTTATATTAATTAGATTTATTACATATAGAACTAGTTTAAAGAAAAGTTGCAGGGGGAAATGTTTATCAGCATATTTTATATAGAAATAAATTTTTAAAATTTTTCAATTTGTAAATTTAGTTAAATTTACTTTTAATTATATAGAATATATAATTATTGGTAGTACTAAATTTAATCTTAAATCATCGCCCTGAAGTTCTAATCGTCTTAGTCTATATTTAAGATAGAAAAGTGCTTTCAGTTCTTACACTATTGTTTTCATTTCGAAGCTATAACGTATACTTAATATTAATAGTTATGGATGCACAGCGAAAACCCTATTCTATGTAAAATAGATGAAACTTTATTGAGTTGGTTAAGTAGTTTAACTATGACACTTTTTGAAAACAATGTATTTTAGCTGTTCGACAGCAAAGTGGATATTCTCTGCTTGTTTGGGTGTCTTCTTCTTCTGATTAAATTAATGATCATAAATGAAATATATTCTGTAGCTCACTCTATTAAGTTTATTTCGCATATTTAATGCATAAATGTGCTCTATTGTATAAGTTATATATTGTATTTGATTATATATTGTATTTGGTGGCTCGGCCGACAAAGTAATAGACTTTGATCTTTACAATGAGCTGTATTAGGCAGCGTTATCTGCCTCTGCCTGAATTCAAATAAAATCTAAACTTATATTTGCCTAGCTCTAAGCTATCGTTGCTGTGCAGGTTGATGATATGATGATATGCTGACCCAGCGCCAGGCACTCAATGGTCTGGGTGCATCGTCAGCATTATGGCAACATAAATAATGCCAAATGCTTAATTTGATTAACCATGATTAAATTTCATAAATTATATTTTTTAATACTCTTTAAATTTTAAAAATAAATTTTTATACACAAAAAATTATAATTTTAAAATAAATTTTAAATACATTAAAAAAAAAAAATTAAAAAAATCCTTATAGTTTCAAAATGTATTTTTTTATACATTATTATAACTTTAAATTATATTTTGTATCAATTTTTTAGTTTACAAATATATTTCTTTTATACATTGTTATAGCTTCAAAATATATTTTTTATGCTTTATTATAATTTTAAAATATATTTTGTAGATAATATTATAATTTTAAAATATTTTTTATTTATTTATATATATTTTATATACATTTATTTATTTTTATTAATTATTAAATATTATTAATATTGTATTTCCCCATGAATTAGTTAATAATAGAATAGAAATAGAAATAAAATAGAATAGAATAACAGAAGTATTTATATTTACTTTAATCAGTACTTCATACAAATATGCGATAAACATATCGTTTCCCACCAATCTCTATATAAACGACAAATGAACTCTCTGATGTCATTGTATCAACTTGTAGACGATTATTTATATCAACACGCAATCGAGATAAGAGAAACAAACAGTAAAACAAACCCTTGGCCAGCAATTATTTGCAGCCCTAGCCATTTGAATGGCTGGCGATAATCCTTTGCCAACGCCCTCCTCATACATATGTCTGAGATTTTTCACGCAAGAGCAAATCTCTTAAATGCTGCCAATCTCGAATGTCAATAGCAGCGCCAGTCGCGACCTCTGCTTTGGGGGCTGCAGACAGCAGTGTAAGGGGCGTGGCACTGTGTGAACCTGTCAATACCAAAAAATTATCACACAATTACGATTCCTTTCCCCAAAAAAAAAGGTCAAAAGGCGTCGCCTTAACCCAACAGCGAACATCGTTTAAAGACAAATTAATGTATATTTAAGCTGCCTTGTAGACTAATTGCCCAAAGGCCTCGGCCAAAACAAGCTCCACAATCACGCACACACACTCACACACACACAGGCACACACACTCTCTCACATTGAAAATCTCACGCCTTTGTTGATTAATTAATCAAAGTAAATAGCTGCAGCGAGTAAGCGACGTCATTAGCGTAATCTAAACGGCCTATTGATAAGCTTTTTCCACACCTAATGGCTACATTAATTTAGAGAACAGCCCGAAGAGCAGGGCCACGCCGACGACAAAGGCGAGCTGGAGTTGTCTTCGGGCAGCGCCATTCGAATTGGGCGTGGGGAAAAGCTCATCCCAGACGCTATAATGATCAATGAAGTCGGGTGGACCTAACTTGGTGGCCTCATCATTATAGAACATCTGCATCTGTGTAGCAGTGCAGGGCGGCCAATGAATACTAGAGTTCTGCAGGGGCTCACTGAAAAGATCAAAATTGAGATCAGATCAGCCATTCGCTTCACAGTGTCTTATGCACTGGGCTTACCCCGTATGGGCAAAGTGAGCTATCCAACCGGTGATGCGTTCCATCATGAACACATCTGCATGATCGGGACTGAAGATTGTGCCATACCACAAACTGGGCATTACATACTGCCAGTCATCCGCATGGCCCACTCCACTGGGCATATTGTCCTTGTTCATCGGCGCCGAGACACTTCGCTGTCCTATATAATCCATGCGTGAGTAGTAGACATTGGTGTGCTTGCTTGCTAGCTGTACGAGTCTATAGACACCGTGACCTATAATGCCATCGGAGAAGATCTGTCCGAATCTCTCAATATTCGTGGCGTTCAGCTCGTAGACATCTCGACCCAGATAGAAATTCTTGATGCGTCTGCTCTTTCCCACATTGTAGTCAAACAGGAAAAGTTCCGGCGCATATTCCTCAAAGTGTGTTATGATATCGTGCAGCAGCAAATCATTCCCAAGATGTCCTAAAAGAAGTTCATTTAAAGCAACTCAAACTCAATCAACTCTCGCTTACCTAAGGTGGTAAAGTCCAGCTCGTTGGTGGTGTAGCTGACCATCAACGGCACCCGGTTAAATTTGCCCTTGTCTATCAGAGCACTGGGATGCTTAAGCAAGAACTGTTTATCGATTTCATAGTTCCACTTCATGTTGACGAACTTGTACTGTTCCCAATCACTGCAGACGTCGATGATGCTATGCCAACTGACATTGCGTAGGCATTCCGTCATGTCGAAGGAATCGTACATGGGACAGCCCAGCTGTCTAGCCAAGATGCGTGTCCAGAACTCATTGTGTATGCTAAAGTGATTGGTTGCCGAACCGCTCATGAGGATGGCACCATGGAATAGTCCGGTGGACATAGGCGAGACCAAATGTAAACTAACAGCCATGGCGCCTGCACTCAAGCCCAGAAGCGTAACCCTATCCGGATCGCCTCCAAAGCGGGCTATGTGCGATTGCACCCAATCCAGTGCCATGATCTGATCCAAATAGGCGTTATTGCTGCCGCCCAGGAAGCCCAAGGCGCCCAGCCGATAATTGAAGGCAACCATGACTACATCGTGTTCCAGCAGATACTCGGGTCCAGCCTCGTATTTGCTGTGACCGCTGCCCAGGACATTGGCACCACCGTGTATATAAACAATCACGGGCAGACTGTCAGCTAGACTCTTGGTATAGACGTTCAGCTTAAGACAATCCTCGCTCATCAACTGTTTGATGCCTGTTTGCGGACATATCAGCGAATCGGAGGTGGCCTTGAATATTGTATCTCCCCAGGCCTGAATGGGTCGAGGTGGCAGAAATCGCAGCTCACCCACTGGCGGCTGAGCGTAGGGTATTCCACGGAACGCATAGATCGTCTTTTTGCTAAAGCTTTTCATTGTGCTACCTTGGATGCGACCCAAGCTGGTGCTCACAATCGGTGCGGTATCGCGCGGCGTAATGCCAAGGCTGAAACTGGACTGGAGCAGCACCACCACCACCACCATTAGCACCAGCACCACCATTTGCCAAGTCATATTTCTTGCTCTCACACGACTTCGGATTTCTGATGAGAATATTTTACTTGATCGATTTTATTTATTCTTTCTTTTGTTATTTCGCAATTCGTTTGCTCACCCGACTATTCCTCTGGGTGGTGCGACGCACCCGCATGGAAGATCTTTCGACACTAAAGCGTGCCACGATCTGAAATTGTAACTATAAACTTCACACGGTCTGTATGCTATCGCAAAGTAGCGGTTGATAAGTTTATTATTGGCATTTGATTAGCTTGGCGTTAATATGATTACAAATCGTGTTGTTCTCTCTATAAAAAATATTTGATGACAAGCGAATAAAAACAATTTAAGCTAAACAGTAGGCTAAAACTAATTTTGAAATGTGAGATTACAGGCATAAACTAAAGCGAAGAGAGAAGAGAACTTTCAAATTATATCTTGAATTTCAATTTAGCACTTCAATATGTAGCTCTTGGCTTATGGACATATCCCACTCTAAACTTATCTACTGACTTTTTTGTGTTATCTTAAACTACATTTTTCGTTCGTTCAGGAAATTAATCTGAGCTTTCTTTTTGAATATTAAAAGCTATATTTTATTCATAAATTGTTCCTTAGCAATAAGATCTATTTCCATCTTACAAGAAGATTGTTAATAAGGCTTTTCTTCTTTTTTTCGATTCGATTTTCTTTTCTTCTCATAATTTCTGCTTTTTGTTCCTTATACTCCTTTCTCTTCTTCGCTTTTCCTATATTTTCAAGTCAATTTTCTTTTTTAATTTCTTTGTATTTTCTTCTCTCCCTCTCTATTCTGCTTTCTTCTTGCTTTTTATAATTTTGTTTCTTCTGTTCTTTTACCAGGTTGTAGTCTCTTCATTTTTTATCTCCACTCTTCTATTCTCTTCTCTTCTACCGGGGTTTTTCCTCCTCTCTCCTCTTAATTTTTATCCCCTTCACTTTATTTCTTTATTCTTCTGTCCTTTTAAGAAAGACAGAGAATCGAAAAGGAAATCTATTCGCTGTCTTTCTCTTTTCTTCTTGTCTTCTCTATTCTTCTTGTCTTTTCCATTCTTCTTGTTTTATCTATTTTTCTTGTCTTCTCTTTTCTTGTATTTTCTTTTCTTCTCTTCTCTTTATTCTTGTTTTCTCTATTTTTGTTGTATTTTCTTTGCTTCTTGTCTTATCTTTCCTCTTTCTTTTCTATTCTTCTTCTCTTCTCTTTTCTTGTATTTTCTTTTCTTCTCTTTCTTCTTGTATTCTCTATATTTGTGTCTTTTCTTTTCTTCTCTTTCTTGTCCTTACTATTCTTCTTGTCTTTTCAATTCTCCTTTTCTATTTTCTTGTCTCTTGTATTCTTCTTAACTTCTCTATTCTTTCTGTCTTCCCTTTTCTTTTTATCTGCTCTTTTCTTCTTGTCGTCTGTTTTCTTCTCTTCTCTTCTTTTGTCTGATTGATGTTTCTTGGATACTTTATCACTAACGTTGGTCAGCCATAGCTCTTCCTTCTTTCAAAGTCCCATCATTGGATATTCTATTAGACTTCATTCTGACCTTGGCCAGTCACATTCGCCAGCAAATCCATTTCAATTGAAACTTATTGCTTCATTGAAGTATTGGATTGAGTTTCGCAGCCGTTAGAGACACAGCGCCCTTTCACTCTAGCAGCACGGATGGTGCTGATCCTACGCCCGCAGATTTTTTTTTTTAGAATTTCGTAGGTTTTTCTCATGCCTTTGGCAGCAGGCAATAGCAATGGCAATGGCAAATGGCAGCAGCTCGCTGAGATTTAAATTGATTTCCTTATTAGTGCACATCCCTCTTGTAATATTCAATTAAAACTACCCACGACGTACTCATAGTCGCGTCTATAGCCGCTCATTGATTGATATAAGCCGAGTGGTAATTACTCGGGTCCCCGACACTTTCCAGCACTCTGATTTGCCTGGGCAAAAGTGAAAATTATGGCGGCGGTGCTGTTATTGTGTGAAAAGCTGACAATGACCTTTGTTAAATAAATTAAATTAATTATAGCAATGGCGGGCGTCGCCAAGAAGACGTTCGGAAATGAAGCAACAAAGCCAATGGTCGATAGTTCATTTAAATAATTGTCATGAACAAATAGAAATATTAACTGAAATTTGTATACTCTTGAGAATATTATTGACATGTGATTTCAAATTAAATATTTTCATATAGGACAATTCGTTTCAATTTACCAACTCCGGACATAACTCTGAATATACTCTCTAATTATAATATATTTTATAGATATTCTAAATATAATACATTTTATATACATTCTAAATATAATATATTTTGTATATATTTTAAATATAATTTAACTTATACATATTTTAAATAAAATATATTTTTTTATATATATTCTAAATATAATATATTTTATATATATTCTTAATATAATATATATCTTATATATTCTAAATATAATACATTTTATATATATTCTAAATATAATATATTTTATATATATTCTAAATATAACATATTTTATATAATATATTATATTTTATATATATATATATATATATATATATAAATGGTTGGGCACTCGAAGTGTAACCTACTCAAAAAGTCAACTCAACCCTGTATATGTATGTAAACTCTATTAAAAATATATTTATGTATTTACTATATTAATATTTAATAAATATCAGGCATGACTTTCTATAAGATAAGCTAGTTAGATAAGCTAATGTGCATTACAAAGAAATAGTCAATTGATACCAATTTAATCGCCATATCTAAAGAGTATTTAATGCTCGGCACCCTTATGCATATCCCTACTATAAGCTCCCCTTACAAGTGATCTATATTCTTTAAGCAGCTCATCCACAGTCTCTTTTATATATATACAATGTTAAATATCATAACGACATTTGTTCACACATCGGCGAGTCTCAACATTTTAATCAAGAAAATAATTCACAGTTACCCCAAAGCTTGGAAATTGCGACAATCTGCTGCTGCTGTTGCTGCTGCTGCTGTGGAGTGAAGCTGAAGCTGTAATATTCCAGTCACTTGAGTGCCCATGTGCTCAGCGTATCGCCACAGGAGCTGCCCAAGCAGCGACCACCGTGCACCACCGTGCAACATCGGGCCTCAGTACTCCAGTTGTTGCAAATATATGAGTGGCCTCTTGACAGACATCGTCATCATCATCATCAGCAGCAGCAGCAGCAGCGGCAGCAACAGCAGCTCAAACTGTGCCACTTCAGCGGTTATGTGTATTGTTTGCGGCAAAGCCGCGAAATGCTGAAGCTTCCTGTGGCTTGATGACGTCGCGCACCACAAACCACTTTGGCAGACATGCAAAAATTTCTCACGCATCGTTTGCAGATGTTGCGTGTACTGGAAAGAGACTGGTCAGAGGAGAGAGTTTAGGAATGAGAGCTGCTTAAGGAGTGTCCAGAATAGCATAGAGAATGATGAGCTAATGATAAGTGGAATGTTGTTAGGCACCTAATGCTTATGATTCAATATGAAATGTGAGTTATAGAAGAGAAAGTCTAACTGTGAGCTATTAGCTAAAAGCATCCAAAGCTAATCCTAAAAGGCAAACATGAGGAGTATCAATGGCATCAAAGCATGTCGAATGTCCTTAGGTGAATAAAATGGAGTAAGCTAACATAAAGACTGCAGATATCACCTAGAATTGTGCTAGTTACTATCTGTAGGAGTCTTAATGAATAGCAAAAGCTTATTAAGTCTCATGATATAACAATAGGAGCCAAATTTTCAATGCCCTTAAGGGAATGCATCGATAAGTCTTGGCCGCATTCAATGCTCCCTGCAACCAGCTAAGATAATCCTAACAAAAACCTAAAATGTAGACAGAAATTGAGTATGGAATGCAAACATATAGAGTAACTGAAGTAAATAGAACAGAGATGTATACCTAAAAGACAGTAAAGTCATATGGAAAGTTGCCAAATTCCAGCATAGGAAATATAAATATTCATTCAGCATATCATGACATGAATTGTGCTCCCTATGAGCCGCCCCTCACCTTTCTTGACCCGATTTACAATAGTGTATAATACTAATACTTATGACCTTTCATAACCGCTGGAATGATCTTTGAGCACATGCCACGCCCTTGGTGGCCTTAAAAGATCGATTTCATTTATGTCAGATTTGGTAATTTGTGCAGCAGCTGCCTTGGGCCACTAGAAAACGCATTTGTGAACGCAAATTGAAGATATTTTAATAAGTTTTGTGCTCCGATATTTAAATGACATTTGACAAGTTGAAAGGAAACAGAGTCGCAACTCTCAAGTGACCAACATGCTGGCCCCGAACAAAGCCAGAGAGAACGGCCACGCCTCAATACGCAACAATGCATGGAAAGGAAAGGAAAGGAAAACTCCAAGCAACTACAACAGCAACAATTGCCGAAACGATAAACCACTTGAGTAATCAATCAAAGCGATATGATGCTGCCCAAGCACAGGCCCAGGCCCAGGCGAGACGTCGCGACCTCTTGTAATGAATATTTAAAGATGGAAATTATCGCATTGGTATCGTGTCGTGCCAAGGCTGGAGAATGGAGGCAGTACTATGTAGGGACAGGGGTAGTTAGGCATTTTGCATAAATGATAGCGAAACAATAGACCAATATCCTAAGGCATTCGTTCGTTGCGATAATTTGAGCACAAAAGTGCTCAGCTCCGAGCAGCATATTGCGTCTAATCTATACATGAATATTTCTTGTAATCAATACATAAGAACCGAATCCACTGAAAGAGAGAGAGAGAGAGAGAGAGAGACGTAGAGTAGGGCCACAGCCGGAGTTTCTTCTTTTGAAGATCAGCGATCCTTTGGCTCAAGTGAGCAAACGCACAAAATGTGAAACAAATAACAAAAGCAAGCACCGAGCACTCGAACCACACAATTTTCGTGGAGGGATCGAGAGAGGCCAACGCTGCCATTGTGATATTGTAATGAGCGTGACGTCTTATTTGTGCCAGACAAGGATAAGAGCCATGGCCACGAAAGGGTCGCCGCTTCTCGAACTGAGCTGATCTGAACTAAGCTTCCCTTATCCACACAGTGCCAAGAATTTCACACCAATGCGCACACATTGTTGTGTAAATAGGACCTAATTCTTACTTACTTATTGGTTAGCAGTTGAAGAGTTTCAATCAAAAGCTTTTCTCAAGGCTTCGCACACCACTTGGCTGCCCATAAAGCGGCGGTTTTACTTTGTCTTTTGAAATACTTTTATTACTTATTATGTGGCATAATAAGCTTATCAGATTTGTCTTTGAAAATCTTTTGTTTTCTGTTATTAAAGAAATGCCAATTTTCTTAAAGTTTTGTTCATATAAGTCTGTATTCTGGAGACACTCTAGTTCAGTTTAATAGAACTAGAGAAATAATTTAGACACCAACTGCAATCAATGGTAATCTTACAAACAAATGGTCAAAAGGGGCATATTCAATACACATATGTGTGTATTTGCCAAAGCACAAGTCTCTAGTATTTAAAATACGATTTTTACAAATTTAGGGCGAAGGGGGCGTGGCATCCAAAATCCAAAAATTACAAAATCTTCGCATTCATTACACCGATCTACACAGTAAATTTGAAGTCTCTAGCTCTTACGGTACGCAAAAGAGAAGAAAAGTTATCGATTTTTATCGATAATAAGGAAACGGGATGAGTTATCGCGTAGGCTATACACGAGTATACTCTGAAAATTTCAGATCTATAGCTTTTGTGGTTTACGAGATCGCTGCGTTCATACGGACGGACGGACGGACGGACGGACAGACGGACGGACGGACGGACGGATGGACGGACGGACGGACGGACAGATGGACAGGGCTATTTCAACTCAGCTCATCGAGCTGATCAAGAATATATATACTTTATGGGGTCTGCCATGTCTCCTTCTGCCTATTACATACATTTTCACAAAAACATTATACCCTGATTTCCCATTTTCAATGGGTTCAGGGTATATCAAAACCATTATACCCTGATTTTCTATTTTCAATTGGGTTTAGGGTATAAAAATATTTCTTGCTATTGAAAATTAAAATATACCCAAGCATAAGGACTCAGCTTTGTCAAAGAAAATAAATTTAATAAGTTACTCTTTATATTCCATATATACCCATTCCGATATATATTAATATAATGCCTTTAGAATAATAGAATGCCTTTAGACAAACTAAATGTTCTCTGGCAACTAGTGGTTAGAAGAACCTTTTGTTGTTTTCGAAGATTTGCTGTCTTAGCTTGACTCCTTAGAAGAAGTCTTGCATACTATGCATAAATTATTAATATAAATTTACACATTTCTATATAAATTTATGTTTCTGTTCATTATGATAGAGACAGTTACGCTGCATATATACATTCTCCTACAGCTCTTCAAGAAGTTTTCCAACTGCAACAAAACTATGATCAATTTGATTATACTGTTATTTCCACAATTAAATTTTATATATTATTTCTTTGCCTTTATTTGCTGAATGGTTTTTCTTTCTCTTTAACTTCTTTTTTTGTTTTTTAATATACCATAAAAATTTCAATTTCGTCGCCTTAACAAACACAACTTAATGGTTCAACATGCCAATAAACTGGCCAGTTTCAAATTTACAACTCCAATTGCCAAGTTATACAATAAGAATTAATGTGCCCCGGGCCCAACCCTCAATTGGAAGAGCTGCCGCCTTCAGCTGAACAACAAAAACAAAGAAAAAGAAACAAGTAAGAGTGCTCTAGTCGAGGCGGCTCGACTACGAGATACCCTGAACCCTGCGAAGATCCAATCTTCCCAACATGATATGCATATTTTACATATACGAATATTCCGAGCAACGCACACACACACACACACACACACACACATGCATATGCACGCACGCATAAGCACGCGCTCTGCTGACTGCGCAGTCAGCGCGGCGACTGCGCTCGGACTGCAATATGCCTATTGTATGGGAAATTAAATGTTTAATAACTTTTTTTGTGGATAGACTTTCTTGATTAAACTTTCACAGCATAGTTAAGTCATTCATATGTGTGTATTTGCCAAAGCACAAGTCTCTAGTATTTGAAATACGAATTTTGCAAATTTGGGGCGAAGGGGGCGTGGCATCCAAAATCCAAAAATTACAAAATCTTCACATTCATTACACGGATCTACACAGAAAATTTGAAGTCTCTAGCTCTTAAGGTATGCTTAACCGAAGAAAAGTTATCGATTTTTATCGATAATAAGGAAACGGGATGAGTTATCGAAAATCTAAAAAAAACTCGTACTGCGTAGGCCATAGATGAGTATTCTCTGAAAATTTCATATATCTAGCTTTTGTGGTTTACGAGATCGCTGCGTTCATACGGACGGACGGACGGACGGACGGACGGACGGACGGACGGACGGACGGACGGACGGACGGACAGACGGACAGGGCTATTTCAACTCAGCTCATCGAGCTGATCAAGAATATATATACTTTATGGGGTCTGCGATGTCTCCTTCTGCCTGTTACATACATTTCACAAAAACATTATACCCTGATTTCCCATTTTCAATGGGTTCAGGGTATAAAAAGGGCTATGCGAACCCTAAAACAAAACTTTCCATCAATATTTGTGGCAGGGTCTCTGCTACGTATTTTCGCCACTTAATTGAGATTAATTGAAGATCTGAATAAACAGCTTTTCAGCCATTTTGTTTATGGATGCGTTTTATGTGCACAGTGGCCGGACGAGGAGGAGGAGCAGAGTGAGAAATATTATTAATAATTAACAAAAGGGCACCCCGAAAAATAGTCATAGAGCAGCACAGAAATTTTATTAAATTAAATTGAGTGCGATGGCGTGCAGTGGCGGAAGCCCAAATGTATCTGTAAGATACATGCATGCAAATCAAATATTTGTTGAGCCGAGGTTAATGCACTCGTCTCTAGTTATGGATACATTGTGAGAGTCGAATATGTAGACTGTGTGTGTGTGTGTCTAGCCCTTAATTGGCCTATTGGGCTGAGCGTCTGTCTGGCTAGGCTGTTAATAGATTTTGGTTGCTTTGTAAGTCACAACTAGCTATTTAAGCTAATTGACATTCAAATGCAGTTGAATAAACTTGAAGAAGTGAGAAAAACACTTTGAGGGGAATATAAAGTTGCATGAGTTGCATGAATTGTGCAGTGCAGAAGTTAGAGAGTATTTGAAGAAATTATATTAGTATATCTGAGTATATATTGAAGTAAAAAATCATTACAAAGAGAGAGAATATTCGAGCATTTGGTAGCTGTTCTCGTCAGATGAGCTGGCTAAGCCAGACCAGACCTAATGTGATACAAGGGCATACAGCACAGTCGAGTTAAAGTATAGGAATATTGGCTCAAATACCAAGCTGCAGCTCTCAATAAATGAGTTACTTTACTATACTCCATAGATGAATTAGCTCAATAATGAGAATTCAAGCTCTCTACGTCTAGTGTCTTAATATATGCTATGATCTCAGCTAAATTGATAGTTTCTTAGTATACAAACAAAAATTGCCACTTCGGGGAAGGCGTTTTGAGTCAATTGAAGACATTAAGAAAAATTCGCTAAAGGAGCTGAAGGCCATCCCGACGCCGGGCTACCCAGCGGGCCATGGATGACTGGGTTGTTCGTTGGAATATTTGTATCGGCTCAAAAGGAGCCTATTTTGAAGACGATTCCGGATACCTGTTATACACAATGTATAACTAAACTGCCAATAACAATATGATTTAGTTTTAGTCCTTGGTAGATGTCTGCGTTGTCCTGTTTAGGTCTGTCATTTAGACTCAGCAAATTAAGCAATTACAATTAGGTATACCTGATAGAAGATACAGCTGGGCGATCGTGTTAACTTGCTCATTGTAGAATAGTCGGAATTAGTTTAAAATGTGTTAACTCTATCCCATACTCCCAACAACAACAACAGCAACATTTAGTTGCATTCATTGTCGAATTATTAGAGTCAGCAAGTCAAGCAACATTTATACAGATACAAATACAGCTGGGTGATCGTGTTAACTTGCTGTTCGTAGTCGGAATACACTTAAATGAGTTAGTTTAAAATGTGTTTACTCTATTCCATACTCCCAACAATAGTTGCCTTCATTGTCGAATTATTAGAGTCAGCGAGTCAAGCAACATTTATCATCTCCGTGGACAGCTTTCGCGACCATCATTTATAAATTGCCCGATCGCGCAGAGAAACGCTTGAGTAAATCCATTTAATTGCCGAATTGGCAGTTTGTTGCTGGCTTTAAACTCTCAAACTGATGATGATGATGCGGATGATGCTGATGTCCGTGTAATGTGCCGGGCGTGCACCCCGTTCGCTAGCGGACGTGGTTCGCACTCGTGTAAACATGCGTTTGTCATTAGACACACCGGAAATATTGACAGCATTCGACACGCGGCACACGAGCAGCAGTAGCAGCAGCAGCAGCAGCATCAACTCTTGCCACTTTATGTGGCATTTGATTTTTAAAATTTGCCAAAAAAGGAAACGTTTTCAACTGCTGTAAAGAGTCCGGCCCAACTTTTTGCTCTTCTGCTTGAGTAAACAGCGCGAGGGACAAAGCAAAGCAAATAAAAACTAAAGAATCAAAAATATAAAATAAAATAAAACTCTTGCGGGGCGGGGGTTGTTTTTTATTTTTATTTTTTTTTTTTTTTTTGGCACGGCGAGGGGCGCGCGTGTGTCCTTTGTCTCTGCATCTTTGTTGTCCTGAAGTGTCCTTACCATGCCGAATTCTCGAATCTTTTTTGCCCGTCTCTCAAGTACCTGAAATTTTACAGTTTTAGTTGTTTATTCCCATTGTTTCGTTTAAAGTTTACTAATTAGATTTTATTGCGTAGCACGAATCGCTTTGTAGCCGACGGCAAGTGTGCCTAATTCGCTTTTTTATGGTGTGAAATGTCCTTAAACATTAGGGTTTACCTGGATACAACAAAAAAAATATAGATGATCGAATATAATTGATGAAATATTGACATAATATTATCTATATTATTTTTATATAAAGCAATGATTTTTTATTATATTTAATACTGTTTATAAATGCATTTTAAGTTATATATATTTTTTACTAAGATTTTTATTGACAAAAATATTTGATTAGCAAGCGCCTTATTGATATAACTGCTAAATATAAATATAAATATAAATATAAATATAAATATAAATATAAATATAAATATAAATATAAATATAAATATAAATATAAATATAAATATAAATATAAATATAAATATAAATATAAATATAAATATAAATATAAATATAAATATAAATATAAATATAAATATAAATATAAATATAAATATAAATATAAATATAAATATAAATATAAATATAAATATAAATATAAATATAAATATAAATATAAATATAAATATAAATATAAATATAAATATAAATATAAATATAAATATAAATATAAATATAAATATAAATATAAATTAAAGATTTAAGCGGGAAGTTGTAAATATTTTTAAAAAATTTATATAATAATACATGTTTCATAATTCAAAATATATTAAATTAAATTATATTAAATCTAAACACAAAAAAAAAATTATAAAATAAATAAAAATAATAACATGAATTATAAAACATATAATAATACAAATTTTAAATAAATAATACTATAAATTATAAAATATAGATATAAATAAATATAAATTATATAATATATTACATAAACATAAAATATATGTAAATAACTTTATTTCTTCATTATTTTTATTTTTTTATTAATATATTAATTTTATATTTGAGCCGAAAATCTTGTACTTTAATTGGGTTAATAACTCGAGAGTTATGTAAACTGTAAATTATTTCTTTAATTTAATAGACATTATAATGCTCAATAAATATAATCTTAGCTTTATACAGCAGCTGGTTTAATAAAGTAAACTATAAATTCTGATCATTAAAACAAAGATCAATCAATGATGACTAATGATTAGCGCATATTGATATATATGAAGTCTAATAATAATTGACTGAAATACTCTAACAATTTTAAAATCTAGATTCCTACACATAGATTCTTTGTTTGTTTATATTTAAACATATTATTTAAAATTATATACATTTATTTGACATTAAGCATAAATTTTAACTTAATTCAAAATATTCTAATAGTTTCTTGGAATTTGGGAAACAAACACTTTTCTAGCAAGCTTAAAAGCTTATGTATACTAAATGTATAAAGAAACTAAAACCACTATTTTCGATATATATAATTTCCAAATTCAAGTTAAAACTGGTCGGCAGCTTCTGTAAATGCCACGCGCTATATCGCTTTCTCTCACTCTCTCTCTCCCTCTCTCTCTCTCTCCTTCACTCTGCCCCTCTTGCGCTTAGTTCATTGCTCAGAAGTGCACGGTGAGTCTAACGCATTATGATTAGGCAATGCGGGTAGCTAACAATTCACAATCGAGCCCTTCAAATGGTGGGAGAAATTTGTTTATGGCATAAGTAGTATATACAACATGGAGCAAATGTAATTCAATGCGATAATTTCCACAAAACGAAAGCAAATATATAATATGCACGAGAACAATTTGTCGATGAAAAGAAATGCAAAAAAAATAGGAGAAAAAAAGACAATATAAAATAGACAAAAATATGCGCGTGGGAAATTATGAAAATATTTAACAAATATATTTCACACGTAATCCTTCATAAAGAATTGTGCTCAGCTGACAAAGAGGGCCCTAAGCCCATTAACCGAAATCCACATAAACACCTGACCGCAGCCTCGATTTGTTTGGACATCGGATTAGCCAGCCGAGCTACTTAGCAGCCTAGCCACTTGTCCGAACGATCGGTCAATCGGTCGAATGGTCGAACGGTCGCAGTTCGTTGTGAGTCGAAACATTTCAATTTTCTCTTGGTCTCTGGTCTCAAGCGAGCCTGATGCTATCGTGGGCCAGCGATCTTGTCCCCGCGCCGCAGGACACTCGCGAACGCCGAGGACTCACGCAGAGTGTGAAAGGTATTATCAGTTTGACTCGATCTTGTGTGTGTGTGTGTGTGTTGGTTATATAGTTGTTGCCGTTTATGTTTTGAGCTTCATTTATCAGTTTTTGTGGAAATGCCAGATGAACAATGAGAAATTATGAGACTTGCTTTAAATCATTTACCATTTAACATTTACCATGATCCGACTAGCCCAAGGGTTGTTTCCAACTTGCTCATTGGCCTTATCTCTGACTGACTGCATCGATCGAAACTCGCTGGCTATTTGGATTTTTCATGTTGTCGCCGTTGCCAAATGAATGATTTCCTATATGCGGTTTTAATTGCGGCCAGTAGAGGCGGACGGACTTACATATACATATAGAAACGAATGTCTGTGTGTGTGTGTGCATCTATAGCAAAAAGTACAGTTAATTAACTGCGAATTGTTATTCGACTGTTTGTTAGATGCGAGTTAGTTGATAAGCAAGTCCCCCCCGGCACCGACACTCGGGGAAAGCATGAAAGCATTTCCTTTCACTCAGAGAGCGGAAATATGGCCAGGGGGAAAGAGATTGAGATCTAACTAAGAAATATAAATGACCATGTGATCAGAGAGTTGTACTAAAATGGTTCATCAGCTATGAGAACCCTATATGTATAAATATATTGATGTTGAAAGAGAATATGCCTTAATACTATGTGGAAAATATTTTATATTTTTATTAGTTCATATGAATGCTGATCAAATCAAATGTTGTACTATATTAATATTAATGTTTATTTATTTAAAATGTGATTCATATCAGAAATTTTTGGGAGTTAAAAAAATGATGTGAGCTATCGAGTGAGAGTTTATTATATTTTCGAATTTGTATCTAAGAATATTTTTGAATTCGATAATATAGTAAACATTAATAAATAAAATATATAAATAAATGCCTAAGGTTCAGCTCATTGGCTTGTTCTTTTCAAAATAAAATAAATGAATAAAAAATAATAATTAAAATAAATAAATAAAATAAATAATACTATTTAAAAAATACAATAAATAAAATTATTAAAATAAATTAATTATTTATTAAATTAATAAATAATAATAATAATAATAATAATAATAATAAAATAATAATTAAAATAAACAAAATAAATAAAAATTAATAAAATAAATTAAATAAAAATAATAAATAAAATCATTTTTACAAAAATTTAATTATTTTTTATATTAATAAGTAAATATTATACATAAAAGAAACAAAATAAATAAATAAATAAAATTTAAATTTATTTGTGTATTAAGAAAAATGACTAAATAAATATATAATACAAATTGGTATTTCTCCAAAAACGATTAAAATATATTTAGAATGATTAAGCCCGCTTAAAATTAAATTTCTTATAAAATTTACTTGAAGTGATTGCATTTATATATGGGACTTATATGGTAATAAATAATTTGATTAAGATATTAGTAATATTTTTAATTTTTTTCAATAGTGAAAAATTGTGAAAAAATAAGAAAAAAATCTCTTAAATTAAAAAAAAAATTTTTTTTTAATTTTTCCATAAGTGGAAAGATTACAAGAAAGGCTTTTAAGCTATCAGCTCTTAATAGCACTTGGTCGAGCTCTAAATTGTATATAAAATAATTTTAAAACCTTATCTCCCTTCATATACCCCTTTCTGTGCTTAATTTTGTTTTCAATCCGTAATAAATGCTTGAATAAATATATTTACATTTATAAAAATAATATATTTAAATGCAATAAAAGCAGCAGTTTTTCTCCTAACAAAATACTTTTACCAAGTGCCAAATATAGAAGATAATAATCACCTTTCGCATAGCTAGCGCAAAAACTGTTTACTCTGCACTCACAATAATCCCAGTTGCATTTCCTTTCATAGCCAAAAACCGCAACAAATCCCTTTGGGCGTTACTTCCCACGTTTGGCCCGGGGAAATTGTCGAATTTACGATGACATTTATGCGTAATTTTTGGTTAAAATTTTATGGCTGCGTCACGGAAAGTGAGTGGAAAAAGAGTTTCGAATAGTCAAACAATTCGAACGGATGGAATGGAATGGATTGCCACCCCGGGGAGAATGTCAAATAAATTTGAGTGAAGTTGAAAAGTTGCAATTGATGTTGGCATTGTGAGCGTAATTGAAATGGAACAGTTAATTTGAGGGATCATTAAAGTGCCACACCCACTTGGCAAGGCGCTGCCAGGCCAGGCCAGGTAGGCGCAGGCGCTGGCGCTGGCAGAGATGATCTGTTTTTATCAAAATCTCATATGAATATATGAATTCCTTCGTAGTATATGCAGAGTCATGGCATCTTTTCAAGTCAACGCCCCTTCGACTTTGTAATCCTTTAAGGTCCTGTCGCAACTTGGTCCTATCGCGTGCTGAGCAGTCAATCTGCGCCGAGTCCCAGGCCAGGCCAGGCACGACGGCTCGACGGGTTGCTCATTCATACGTTTGTGATGTGCCATAATTGCACGATTTTCTTCTTCCTTTGAGGGAAGTGTGAAAATTATGGGGTTTACCCGTCGCCTTCTTGGCACAACCCTTCAGCTCTTGGCTTTCGGCATTCGGTCTTAATGATTATGTTTGTTTGCTTTATCTATGGCTTACGATCGCTGAGACTGAGAGAACGAGAGACCATAGAAATTTGTTTGCTAACTTTATGGCATATGCCTGAGTTATGGCATTTGACTTGGGTTTTCATATACGTATATATATATCCTTTTTGGGTTTTGGGGGTTGCTGCTGCTTGTGCTTCTTCTTCATCTTTTTGCGTGCTAAATTGCGTTTTATGATCTTGTGCAAGGAGGTTCCTATGCGATCTTACTGTAGATAGCGTCAGAGTTCTTTTTCATTTCATTTTGTTTTTTGTTTTTTGCAATCGTTTAAAGCTTATCGCTGCATAGATCGTGAGAAGTAACACCGTTAGGTTTCAATGAGCGAAGGACTAAGGTAAAGAACGATAGTTTTTTTATAAGAATATTATCAAAGATTTTAGATTTAATGTAATTTTTATTTGATTAACTTTTAAATTTTAAATAATAAATTTACTTTTTTTTAGTTTTTAAATATTTCTTTGCAAAATGTTTTTATTGCATAGGGAAAGTAATAGTTTGATATAAATGTTTTAAGCAATAAATTACTGCTTATCAGCATTTCATTTGTTCAACAAATATATATATAAAAACAAAAAAGATTGATATATATTTTGTTTAACGCTAAAAAAAAGAGCCACGTGTGTAAATGTTGAATGATTAAGTTTAACAGTTTACAGATACCAATTCTTTAATTTTTGATATTCAAAAATATTTAATAATTACAAATATTTAATAGTCAAAAATATTTAATAATGTAGACTATTTAATAATTAAAAATATTTAATAATTAGGCATATTTAATAATTTAAAATAGCACTATTTATAAAATCAATAGTTTAAAATATTTAATAGTTGAAAATAATTAAATAATAAAAATAATTAATAATTAAAAATATTTAAAAATAATCAAGAAATATTTATAATATTATAAATTTACATTATTTATTAACATAAATAAGTTATTTAACTTAGAATTATTTATTTATAAAAAAAAATAATTAAAAATATTTAATAATAAAATATATTAAAAAATAATAAAGAATATAATTTATAATTTATAATTTGACATTATTTCTTGAGTAAATTTAGTTATTTCATTTAGAATTCGAACTCAACAAACTTCTAGAAAAAATAAAGAAAGTATATATACTCGTTATAAAGAACTTAATTTATATACCAAAAACCATCTTCTAAAATAGCATTCTAATTGTTAACAACTCAAATTCACTACAACTTGCCTCTCCAAATATCTTTCTAATTATAAACGCATAAAAAGTTTTCCGGCTCCGGAGCCCCCCACATTTCCCTCAGCTGCTTTTCGCATTCATATTTGATGCTGCTTTGAGCGCAAACTTCAATACAAAACTAAACCACAATCGCACATCTGCTCGGCTCTGCTTGTGGTTGTGCCTGTGCCCCAGCCTGTCCCATGCTCCATGTCCTGTGCCTGTTCCTGTTACCCATTCTCCATTCCCCATTCCCCGTGGCCACATCGAGTGTGTGTTCACCAGGTGCCTGGTAATTCACAATTGTTGTTACTTTTTTGCTTTGTGCGCAGACTTAATTAGCTTTGACTGCCTGCTTTAATAAAAATATCCACTGATGTTTTCCCTCTACCCACCCCCTCGCACCCTTTCCCATTTGATAGACGCGTGCTCCAGCTGGCGGAGAGGTGGGTACAGAGACAAACGCGGCGCAGGTGTGCCAATGCAAGAGCAGCGCAACGGCAGCGCTGCAGCCGAGACTAGACTGCTCCAGCAATGCAGCGCCAGCTGCCAGAGCCAATGGCTGTCCAATCAAACCCGAGCACAGCCAGCGCCAGCGCTAGCGCCGACGCGACGTCAGCGGCGACGGCTGGATGACGAGTGCCCACATAATACTCATGTAGAAACGGTAAAAGTATTCCAGTAGAAATGCGAGAAAGAGTGTGCGAGTGTGCAGGCGCTGACGACGACGACGACGACGACGACTCGACTGCTGTGTGTGCGTGTGTGTCTGACGGATAGCTGGCGTACACGGATAATTGAACGGATAAACCGGATAAACTGGAAAGCAAGCCAATGAGAGCGCAACGGTGCGAGTCGAACAAAAACAACCACCGCTGCGCCGCTGCCGTCGTGGTCGTCGTGGTTGTCGTGGTCGTCGCTTCGGTCAAAAGGAACTTAATGTGGTGTTCGGCACAGCCAGAGACAGTCAACATTGCGCAGCCGTTGTGAACGGACGTCTACGCCGCGCCGGAAAATCAACCAAAAACGCTAGTCGAGTCAGTCTCGACACAGAGCTACGAAAAGTGCAGTGTGTGTGTGTGTGTGTGTGTACGAAGAGAAACTCAAAGAAACCACAAAACATTTCAAACTGAAAACAGAACTTAGTTAACAATGGTCTTGAACAATATGGCCGGTACGATGTGCCTGCCCCTGCAGCTGCCCCTGCCGCAGCCCAGTCCGGTGCCAAGTCCGCCGGCTAGCAAGTCGCGCATACAAATCGAATGGGATATCAATGATACGATTGTGCCGGCGGTCAGCGAATACGATGACTTCAATGACTGGGCCAATGGCCATTGCCGCCTGATCTATGCCGGCCACAGCGAGGATGCCAAGAAGCATGCCAGCGGCTGGGCCATGCGCAACACCAACAATCACAATGTCAACATACTGAAGAAGAGCTGCCTGGGCGTGCTGCTCTGCAACGCCAAGTGCCGGCTGCCCAACGGAGCCAGCGTGCATCTGCGCCCGGCCATATGCGACAAGGCGCGTCGCAAGCAGCAGGGCAAACAGTGCCCCAATAGGTAAGTGGCAGAGCTGCAGCGGCTTTAACGACTTGCAACTGTCAATTCTGACTCGAAACTTCTTTTGCTTTAACTAGAAATTGCAATGGACGCCTGGAGATTCAGCCGTGTCGTGGCCACTGCGGCTATCCGGTCACACACTTTTGGCGTCGCGCCGGCAATGCGATCTACTTCCAGGCCAAGGGCACACACGATCATGCGCGGCCCGAGGCCAAGGGCTCCACGGAGGCGCGTCGCCTGCTCGCGGGCAATAGGCGCGTGCGCAGCCTGGCCGTCATCCTAGCCAGCGATGGGGCACTCAAAGACAAACTGTGCAGCCTGCGCGGCAACAAGCGTCCAGTTAAGATGCAACGCAAACAGCGCACCAACAACTCAGAGCTGTTGCAGCAGTCCAGTGCGGAGCTAACAGGCTACCAGGCAGCGACAACAACAACAACTACAGCTGGAGCAGCAGCAACAGCGGAGACTATGACAAGCTTCAATCAGACACCAAGCAACAGCTATGTTACGCCGCAGTGGAGCACGACGGAGGGCTACTATCAGCAGGATGCAACGCTGGGCTATGGCAGCGGCATCTATGGCTACGACATGCTGCACTCGCCGCTCTCCACCAACAGCTCCACAGCCAGCTTCTATAATGCACCAGAGGCGCAACAGCAACAGCAGCAGCAACAGCAGCAACAGCAACTGCTGCTCTCGCCACAGCAATCGCTGCCACAGACCAACAGCTACGATCAGCTGACATCGAGCTCAACTGGCTACCAGGCGGGCATGAATCTGTACGAGAGCTGCGACGATACCTCCAGCCTGACCAGCAGCTCGGGCTACAGCTCCGAGGACTACAGCTACTTCAATGGCTATGTGCCGCAGAGTTTGGATCTGAGCGGCAGTTCGAATGCCAATCCGGATAGTTTCTATACGCCACACTCGGAGATCTTCAGCGTGTTTGATCCGAACATCAACAGCGGCGGACCATCCACCGTGGAGCTGTTGTACGACGAGGCCACAGCCTATCAGCAGCAACAAACACTCCAGCAGCAGCAGCAGCAGCAGCACCAATCCTTTATTGCAACGCCCGTCTCCTATCAGCAACAGCCGCAGCCGCAGCAACAACAGTTGCAGCAACATTCTACGGCGGATTACTACTACAGCAACACGGGCGTGGACAATGTATGGAATATTCAAATGGATGCAAGTGTCGCAACGGCGCCATACCAAACGACAACTAGCCTAGAGTCAGGCATTGGTGTCTTCTGTTAATCCTCACCAGATCTCGATAATACAAGCACACATCTCACCCTCTTTGAAACACAGACACTCAAGCGTTGTTCTAGTCTCTAGTCGAACCCATCCACACATCTCCCTCGCCTTCAGCCAGTTGTGCAGACTCCAAGGTTTTGTTGTTGCCCCACCTGCTTGTTGGTTTTATTTTTGTATCTTTATAACGTTTATCACTTTTCATGTTTCTACCACCTAAGTCCATTGAGTACATTATGTTTCCCCAGCTATTCCAAAGTTTTTAACTTAAGTCCATATATAAGTCTATTATGTAGTATGTTAGTTATCTAAGCGACAAACACCCACCTATTTATGAATTTTGTAATAAAAAAAAACAGAAACAGAAAAACAAATGTTGAAAATATATTTAATATTCTTTGAATGGGAATGAAACTAATTCAAAATTCGAAAAGGAAAATACAAATAAAACTATTAATAGTTGGGCTTACCTTAGGAACTCATTCTAGGCCTTGGCTTTCGGTACTACGAATTGCTCTTGCACATGCTTAAAGCATAGTTTATATATATAAATTATATCCATACAAATACTTTTATGATTGTTTTTATATATACGATGATATAGACTGTCGCTCAACTGAATAGATTTGACTTTTTCAATCCGATTTTAATGAAATAAATTTTGTTATATATACAACTTAATCAGTTTTTTGGAAGAAATTTATCTGCCCTGAAATTTTTCATTTTATTTGATTTTTAATAATTTTTTCAAGAACATATCTAGTGCTCGACTAGGAAATACCCGGCTGACACAATCTGTCATATTTTTATACACAGCTTAAGGTAAAATCCAAAAAGGTATTTTACAGCGATTCGATTCTATTAAATTAACAGAGACAGGGACAGAGACAGAGACGGAGATAGAGACAGAGACAGAGACAGAGACAGAGACAGAGACAGAGACAGAGACAGAGACACAGAGACAGAGACAGAGACAGAGACAGAGACACAGAGACAGTAAAAGAAGCCTATGATCCAGTGCTTGATCCTTGACTTAAGATTCGGCTTTTGTTTATATTCCTCAATAATATTTTTATAAAATTCGAATTTATACACTATGCTGATTCGGCTATAATCTATACTCAAAAATTTAGATTTTATTATGAAATTAATAAAAATATTTAAAGAATTTTTATAATTAATATTTAATTAATAATTATTATAAATTTTTTATTATTCCGCCCTACAGAGTATTGTTTCTAAAACAGATTTTACTTTACGCCTTTTATACTAACTAAAGTGCTGATCCTCCATAAATATATATATATATATATATTAAATATTGCATAAATTGAATGGATCTCTTCGGATCGACTCCCTCAATTCTCTTCGCTTTGATCAACATGTGTGCACTCCAGGTTGGAGCATAACTGACTATAGAAATCAACAGGAAAAACGGCTGCTTCTGTTGCAGCAACTGCTGCTGCTGTTGTCTCTGCTTCTGTCGCTGCTGCAGCTTCGGCTGCTGCTTCTGCTTCTGCTGTTTCTATATCATCGTAATTTGGTCCTGTTTGCAAGGAGGTGGTGGAAATATTTCGTTCGGCCAAACAATTATCGCATATATCGTGTAAGCTATTTCGTATATGGGTAAATATAGTCACATCTGGAACGGCGTTTACTTTCGAGCGTTCGGTTTCAGCTGCCAAATTGGGTGTTGAGCTATCCCAATCTGTTGAGGGGGCAAGATATAGACGCTCCATGCTCGTATCTAGTTCGCATTGGTTCATTTGGTGCATCTCGCTGTCCTGATTCTGGACCACTTCGTCCCAGGCATCCTGAAAATTATATGAGATTTGATTGGTGCTGCTCCTGCACGCCATGCTCAGGCCATCACCAGCTGCATTGAAGGCTTCGAGCGCAGCGCGTTGCGCCGTGAGGAACATCATCATTCGGGCATCAAATTGGGATACGGCCTCTTTCAGGGCGGAGACGTTCCTAACAGTTGCTGGAGCCATCAAAGTATCGGACGATTGTGTATTCATTTTCGATGAATCTGTTGGCGACAATTCGCCAGACTTGGATCCAACTGATATTAAGCTTGGTGAGGATGCAGAGCTAGTAAGATTCACGTCCGAGCCCGACAAGAAATTAGCCGAGATTGTCGGACACTTACGCTTCACGTACTTGCGCTTCATCCTTGGTGCGTATGGTGCACGCTTGAGTCCACGATTATTCTGCCTTTGCCTAACGCTAGGCACTTGACGTCCCTTGGCACGTTCAGATTTACTGGACGTGTCACTTCGAGGCTCTGGCAACTCGGAGCTATCTGTTGAAGACACCTTCATCACTTCCACCAGCTCCTCCGAGTCCATTTGTATACTTTGGATAGACAGTGGCAGCGGCAGTGGCAGTGACAATGGCAATACTTCCATCTTGGACTTGGCTGATTTCTTTCCACGAGTCTGTGAGCTCTTCGTGGGCAGATCCTTTCGGCCAGTATCCTTGCTGAGCAGCTCCACCACCTTGACGAACCAGGGCAACAGATCAGAAGCTTTACCATCGCAATTGAGCACCATTGGGATGGATATCTTCTGCTTGGAATTGCTCTTTCTTTTCGCTGGCTTCCGGATCGGACTCTTCTTGGGCACCGTATCGCGACTGTTCCCCATTGTGTTAGCCCAACATAAATGATATTGAAAATGCTTGATTTAAATAAAAAAAACTGAAAACTTTTCGTTTCGTATAACTGTGTTAGGCGCTGTCGTGTTACTTTTGTCATTGCCCAAAATATAATGAGAAATTCGTCGAGCAGCTCAAGCATCCAGGCAGCTTGAGCTTTACAAGATTCTCGACTGTTGCTGCGTTTCACAAAATTTCCATTTTTTCGAATTTACAACTTTGCTGATGTAAGTTAAGTGTAAATAAAAAATAATTTTAAAAATTTCTTAAAGTGAATACTTAAAATTCTAAAATAAATTATTTGAACTAAAAAACAGTCGAGAGTCTTTAAGTCCATTAAGAACTTCGGAATTCATAGATTTTTCCACTTTAGAACATTCCAAAAAAATTTCCATTAAGATTTATTGGTATTTCAATAGGAAAGGGTATTTAGATAGGAAAAATAATATATTGTATATAGTATAATAAGAAATTATTTATTTTTTTTACTAAGAGAATTAAAATATCAGGCAGTAAAAACGGGAAAAACTAGAAAACGAAATTTAAAAAAAAGCCGAAAAGTAAAAAATGAAAAATCTTTAATAAAAAGTATGCAACATCATTTTAAAATAATTTTTAATATTTCAAAAGTAATATAATACAATAATGCAAAAACTGATCAAATTGCCACTAAAAGTAGCAGAAAACTTGCTTAATAAAATACTCAAATTAAAAACATAAATCAATAAAAATAAAATTATAATTTAGTTTAGATAAAACGCCTTCAACAAAATCAAACAAAAAGCTCAGCATTGTTCCTAATCATCTAATAGAACTTGCGTCAACTCGAGACATATAGTATAAAACCCATTCTTCGTTAGAAACTTAATTTTAAATCATAAAGATCTATAGAAAAACATTAACAAACCCAAATGGTGACAGGCTTACAAAGATGACAGGATTCGAACTTAGATAATTTGAAGATAATACGATAGGGCATGACTTAAATTTTTTCCTTTCCATGAAAAGTCTTTGACTTAAACGAAGAACTTATTTGGAATACTAAACAAAAATGATAAAAGCTCTTAAAACACTTAAAAAAAGTTGTTTTTTGTGATTATTATAGTATAATTATAATTATTATTGTTATTAGCATTATTATTATCGTGTATTATTATATATAATATATTCTTATTATTATATATTATTCTTATATTAATTATATATTATTGGAAGTATGGGATTAAGTTATGGGAATCTATCAATCATACATGGAAACTATGCCTTTTAGTTTAGATTCCAAACAGGATTATAAGGACTTTAATTTTTCCGTTGTCTCAATAACTAGCGAACTTATTTACCAACTAGAAAATTTTTAATTCGGCATACCCCGACGACTCCTGTATTGCCTCCAACTCATGCAAAGATCGCTCCTAAAAGACTTAAATAGTTCAGCCCTATAAATGGCAGAAGCAATATCTCCCAAGAAAACCCAGTATCCAACCTCCCCCCAAGACAATAATTGAAACTAGATTTTGTTTTATGGGACACGCAATAAAGCAATAACTTCTTTTAATTAGGAATTCCTGTTGTCATTCGTTCGTGTCCTTTTTGGTTGGTTTAAATTAACAAAAAAAATTTAATCCTGATCGCTGTCGTCAGGCGGTCGTGGCACTGGGGCCTCCGGCGGATTATCATTCAATTCAAGTACAAAAGCAAAAATATTGTCAGCGGAACGACTCAGCTGGACGGTATTGAGGGGCAAGACGTGGTAGCCATCGCCGGCAGCCAGCATATCGATGCCCTCGACCATGGTGGGTGGCGGCAGTGATGGGACAGCACTCATAGCCGGATCCGGTACGGACGACGATGCCACATCCCTGCGACGCGGCTGCTCTTCGACAGTTTCCTGCGGCGACTCAATTATGGTGTCCGCCATGAAGCGCAAGGCGTTGATCAGTTCGGGCAGATCGCCGCGTGTACGATATTCATTTGGATGCGGCGGCTCCATTGGCTCCATTGGCTCCATGTTGTGTTCTTGGACCGGCATGCCGTATTGAAAGGATGTTCCACTTGCGCCCTGATATGGCTGCATCCCGTCGAGGAATTCCATTTGATTCATTGGCATCGTGTTGTAGCCACGGCTCCGCGGCTCTGATAATTGTAACACCATCTGAGCTAATTGCCCGCGCTGGATCTGTCCCTCGATCAGGTTGCGTTCGCAGTCATCCAAGAAGCCGTGCAGTATCTCCAGACTCTCCCGCGTGCTGATCATCGGAGTCTGTCCATAGCTCTGGCTAGCGGCTCGACGATTCGCCGCGCGTCCAGTGCGCAGATTATCGTTCATGTTAATCCTGATCCGTTGCCTACCACCAGCTGCCGCATTAGATCGAGCACTGGCTGGTGCTCTGGGTGCACGCGGTCGACCTCGGGCTGGCGCTGGGCCTGCGGTGGCGCGTGGCGCGCGACGCACGCGAGCTGGCCTACCTAACGGTTCCGATGTGGCACGTCGTCCACGCGAGCTGACCTCCTTTGCTGGCGTCATCTTTAATCTCTAACTAAATTTGTATTTCTTTACTATATTTCGTGTTCTGTGTAAGCGTCCGTATATGGCTCGCTTTTATGCCAAACTGATCTACGAGAATGAGTTACGGAGGGAAATATGCTTTGCCAGGCAACTAGGTTTTAAAATTTTCATTCTTTATCCAGGTAAAAATTGTAACTAACTTGATTTTATGAGTTTAACTTATAGAGTCAAGAAAAGTTCTATAATTTGAGCGCAATTGTCTTGCATGAATCGGAGATATGTAGTTTATGTGTTTTTTGTTTATATCTTGATTAGTTAAGGCTATTTAAACTTAAATTTATATATTGTTCTTAGAAGTAGTGAAGGGTAACGTGTGAAATTTGGATGCTTACACTCAAAAAATGCGAAAATTACAGAGTATTTTTTAACCGGGCATACCCCAAAAGGGGCGTAAAAATTATATTTTTATATATTTTTTTGTCATCAATAGAGGAGCTCACCAGTAACTCAACTATTCAATTTTGAAGCTTCTAGCTCTAAAGCTGTAGGAGCTATAAGCTTTGCGGTTTGCCACGCCCCCTATGGGCGTAGATATATCCGTCATAGGTTTTTCATCTTGAGTTGTCAACACGAGTCTACATTTCAAATTGCAACTCTCTAGCACTTCTAGAAGTAGTGTTTCTGTGATATCGGAAAATGCATTTTCCGATTTGCCACGCCCCTAGTGGGCGTATCGGGAAAATCTTGACACTTTATAATTCGAGGGTATACACGAGTATATATTCCAAATTTCAACTCTCTAGCTTCAAAACTGTGCAAATGGCTTGCGTTCATACGGACAGACGGACGGACAGCGTGACGGACATTGCACAAAACCAATATACTCATTTCACTTTGTGAATGAGTATAAAAATTCTTTAAATATACGACCAAAGACTCAAAGATCAATAATTAACATATCATTATTCGTCAGATCTGAAACCTATTCACAACTGCTTCTTAACAAACTTGAAAACAAGAATGCTGCAGGGAAACACATTTTAAACAATCAGGAACTTATAGCTCGAAATATGACCTATTTGTAGTTGTAATCTAATGCTTAAAAAAATCTATAAATAAAGAAAAACTTGGAATTGTTTTGATCAGAAGCAATTTATGTTTAGGACAGTAATATATTTATACTTATATATAGATATTATTACTTATATAGATACTATTTTAATGAGCACTAGTATATATTTTCCACTCTCAATTTGTAGCCTTCCGTAAATACTAGGTATTTTAACTATATATAACTATATATATATTTCTATTTCATTTTCTAAATCCATTTTAAGCCATTGCCAAGCAGCCAAACTAGTTAAATTCTTAATATTTTATATATATGTATTTCAAAAAAATAATCTTTAATAAATTCAATTCAAATATAATAATATCTTTCACTGCAAAAAGAGCTATAAAAATATTCAAATTAAAATATTATTTTCAATCCAATAAAACTTGTAATATTTCAACTCTCAAAAATTTCGCTCAACAACAACTTAATTATTTGCAATTCGTGATGCGAAAAGACCCATTAACAAATTGGCTAGATCTGTGAGGCTGTTATGCATATTGAATTAGCTTTGTCAAATTCGCACAGCCTCCACCCCGAAATGTGTGAAATGTGCCAAAAGATCGTTTATGGCAAATCTGCGCTCAGCTTCACGCGAATATTGAATTACAAAGGGCAGCCAAAAGGCAGCGAAAGGATCAAGGCAAACTAATTTGCATAATGCTCAGCTGAGGATAACACAAATGGAACAAAGTCAGCCAAATGCATTTGCATACAACTGGGTGCTATATAAATGTACAATATATATATATATATATATAAATATTATTTCTTTAGGGTCTAATCAAACAGAACATGGACAAATACGCAGTGTAAGCGCAGGAAGACAGGAAGCACACGCTGTTGTTTGATTTATGGTTGGGAAATTAACATAAAATGAAATCAAAACATTATAAATGTTTTCATTTGCACTCAGTCGAGGGTAGTCAGTCAGTCTGAACTTGAATTATATATGCAAATAGCGAATGAAACAAAGTCATCTCGATTGCACACCACCCCAGCCCAACCCCACCCCAGCCCACTCCATCCCGCCTCATTTACAATCCGCGAATATCCTTGAAGGTCGCACGCGTCGCGAGTCACATGACAACTAATGGGCGTTTTGTTTATGGTCGCAACCTCAAACCCTCATTAGGGTCGTGCCCCTGGGAAACCCTTTCGTGAAACATACGTTTTTTTTTTTTTCTTACTTTCAATTATTTATAATCAGCTTAGCATGAAAAAAAAAAGTATTGCAAAAAATGGATTTTAAATAGTTGAGTACTTGGTGGACAGGCTTCAAACTGCTCTTTTAATTGTGCATAAAAACATCATTTAGGGATTACTGGTTTATAAAAAAAAAGATTTTTAAAAATGTATTTAGCTGTTTATATCTGTATATATAAAGTGACAGTTCGAGTGGGGTTTGAGCGGGTAAGGCATAAAGAAATATGTTTTTTTAGCATCAGTATAGCTGAGTTTATTATGAAGTACATATTGCTTAAAAATCTATAATATTTTTATTTAATTAATTCTTTAAGAATTTAAAATATTTTAACTTAATATAATATTTAGTACTATAAGTTTTTAACAATCTCCAGCTACTAATAAATATAAATATAACATAATAAATAATTATAAAAAATAATATAAAATAATATAATATAATATAATATCATTATATAAAATATTATAAGAATTTTGTATTTATTGAAATTCAATTTGTATGTAAATTAATAACAAATAAACAATTAAAATTTTTAAAAATATATATATCTTTTTTTAAATAAAAATTCCTATTTTAGAAAGTAAGAATGCTCTAATCGACAGTGCCGTACTAGAAGATACCCTGAACTCTGCGCTGATATTCCAAGCCTTTTCTACGCTACAAATATATAAAATCTGTAAATTTATTACAGAAAATATAACAGTAAATTTGAAGTTAACTTATTTTTGTGGTATTCCAGCTACGTATAAAAAACTAAATCTAATTTTTCTAATTTTTGTGCTTGAGAAGATCGCTGCGTTCATACAGACTCAAGGACGGACGAACAGTTGGACATGACCATATCAACTCAGCTCATGGTAAAGATAAAGAATATACATATTTACTTTACAGGGTCTACCACACCTTCTCCCTTATGTATATTTTCACAAAGCCCATTGTCAATGGGGTTTGGGCATAAAAAGTAGTATTATAATATGTTTGTTAGGTTTGGTTGAAGAGTAAATAAGTATGGCTTTCGGGAAAAGTAATATTATATCGATAGAAATGTTAAATAAGAAATAAAAATTATTTTATTAATGTTCTATCTATCTTCTAAAGATGTATATAAACATGAATATAGCCAATTATCTGATGTTTAACAAAATGCTTGCGCCTTTAGATGATACCAATAGTAGCAAACGCAGTTTATAACAATGGAACCACACTGAATGATCCCATTATTATAAAATGCTTTCCCAGCTGATGTTTGTCTAAAAGGTATTTAAGACTTGACAACGATTTTGTCTAAAGATACCAAAGATCTATAATTTCTGAATGCTCAAGAAAATCAAGATGAACTTTTAGAACATCATCAGCCTTGCACTCATGTGAGTCTTTATATCCAGAGGCTTTAGTCTATAGGAAAGTCTTGAAAACGTTTTTCCCTTATGTTTTCAGTCTTTTCAAATTATGTTTAATATTTTTAAACAGTCTAATACAAAGCACATTAAGTTTTTCATTAAATTTATATAAATATATGATATACAGTTTATATATTACATTCTAAAATTCCAATCTAATATGAAAAACCTTATCTTTTTCAGCAAGAAAACCTATTTTTTGTTTGAGGTTCGCCTCTTGGCAGCTACCTCTTTGTTCTTTTTTCAGTGTTTTTCAGTCAATTTTCACGCTGACCCACCCCGTGACACAGATTGTGGGACATGCATGACACTCGCTTGGGTCAGCTCGGTGCGCATGCGTCCAGGACTCATTCAACCGCACATTAAACGCGCCTCATTTGCGCCGAGGCGCGTCCTTTTGAAGTGGGAACGTTAAATAGTTTTGGATGAACATTTCGGCACATTGTTGTGGGTTTTATTGTCGCACAACATTTGACGTTGAATGCGCACAGCTTTTGCCACGTATCATAAATTAAATAGTTAATCGTTTTTTTGCATTCCTGCAGCTGGAATTGCCTGAAATTTTTCTGTGATGGACAGGATGTGTCAAAAGCCAGCCGAGGAGTCACACTTGAGCATTTGACACACAAAAAGCAAACCAAAATGATGCTGGCCTCAACGACCCTTCAAGATCAGCGGGCTGCTGATCATGTCAAACATATATCAATTAGTTAAAGTTCAATGAATATAGTGTGGAATATCTGTAGTATATAATATATGAATATAATATATGTACAACCCACAGATGAGAGATGGCGTAGCAGAAATGCTTAACTAAATCAAGGCGAGTATGAAGGAATTTCTTTAAGCAAATTCCGACTCTGGGTTATTTATTTATAATTTTTTTATTATTATTATTTTCTATTTATTTATTTATTGTTATGAGTATTATTTTCTATTTATTTTTTAACAATATTTGTATTTATTTTTTATTATTATTATTTTCTATTTATTAATTTTTTAAATTATTTTTCACTTATTTATTATTATTGGTTTTTATTTATTTTTATTATTTTTTTTATTATTTATTATCTTGATTTTTATTTTTATTTTTTATTATTATTATTTTCTATTTATTAATTTTTTAAATTATTTTTCACTTGTTTATTATTATTGGTTTTTATTTATTTTTATTATTTTTTTTATTATTTATTATCTTGATTTTTATTTTTATATTATTTTTTTTATTAATATTTGCTTTTATTATTTTCTATTTATTTTTTGTATTAATATTTTTTATATATTTTTTATTACTATTATTTTCTATTTATTTATTTTTGTTATTATTTTTATTTATTTATTAATCTGGTTTTTTATATTTATTTATTTTTTGTAATTATTATTTTCTATTTATTTATTTTTTATTAATTATTTATTATTATTGTTTTTTATTCTTATGTTTTTTATTATAATTTTTTTTTTATTAATTTTTTTTGTTTATTATTATTATTATTAACAATGTGATAAAACAATTTAATTGTATAATTTAAATTTGAAAATTAAAAGATGAATTTGTACACAGTTGAATTTGAAAAACGGTTACATTTATTTATTTTTCTTGTATTTAATGGCGCCATCTAAAGTTTAATTAAAACCAACATCTACACACTAATATTGCATCCAGCCTTGCAACAATTTTAATAATTCATAGTCAATCTGTAAAACGAAAGCCTTTGTCTGTAGCTCGTTAAATACAAGAAAAAGCGTAACGTTTGTAAATATATATTATTATTGCATACTTTAATGCACTTTAACTACATTTAAACGCACTGCACTTCAAAAGCGCCATCTAGAAGTCATTAACACGAATCGAGTATCATCTGTGATATGTGGCGGCTGGCCAATTTGCGTCATCGATATATTAGTTCGCTTACGTTGTCGGTATTTGCAGTGTGCAACAAGTCGGCACAAATTTTTTATACAACTTATTTTTTTAGTAAATTTAATTTTCAAGTAAAAAGTGCAAACGAATATTAATTTTTAAAACAGTACTTAGTTTATATAACACATACAACGAACCGTGCAAAGACAAATCAGCGCAGACATGTCGTCCCGAATTCTATGTGCGATTGGCCAAATTTCCCGACAGCAATTATTGCACCATAAATGCTCGAGAGGTAATTTAGCAATAATAACTTGAAATATATGTATGCAACGATAAAAGCCGATAAAATGTAGCAAGTGCATATATATTCTAAGATAAAAAAGCGTATTTATGGTTTTGTTAATCGCTGAGATATTGCAAATCAGAGAATTGGACTTTGAACTTTGTACTATTGCCGCTAGAGATAATGCAAAATGCTGGACCTGAGTGCATGAAATAGACTTTTGGTGAAAGCTTTCTACAATATTCTTTATTCACTTTTAGCATACCCGGCCACAGTGCAATTACAGCGCCGCCTAATGTCCACAAATCCAGCCCCGAAGATCGCGCCGGCAGCCGCCGCCGCCCCCGCCTCCTCCAATAAGCATCTGCACACGAAAGTGGTCAATGGAGTTATGGTTATCAAGTTTGACTCTCCGAATGCCAAGGTCAACTCCCTGGGCAACGAGGTGAGCGATGAGTTTGAGCGTGTGATCAAAGATCTGGAGACCAACCCTGCGGTCAACTCGGCTGTGCTTATCTCGGGCAAACCGGGCTGCTTCATAGCCGGCGCCGATATTAGCATGCTAGAGGCGTGTCAGACGGCCGAAGATGCGACTCTTATCTCGCACGGCGCTCAGCTGATGTTCGAGCGCATGGAGCGTAGTCGCAAGCCCATTGTGGCCGCCATCAGCGGCGTCTGCCTGGGTGGCGGTCTGGAACTGGCGCTCGCCTGTCACTATCGCATTGCCACCAAGGACAAGCAGACTAAACTGGGTCTGCCGGAGGTCATGCTGGGTCTGCTGCCCGGCGGCGGCGGCACTGTGCGCCTGCCCAAGCTAACATCCGTGCCCACCGCTCTGGACATGGAGCTGACCGGCAAACAGGTGCGTGCCGATCGTGCCAAGCGCTTGGGCATTGTCGATTTGCTCGTCGATCCCATTGGACCTGGCCTGCAGCCCGCTCAACAAAACACCATGGACTATCTGGAAAAGACAGCCATTCAAGTGGCCAACGACTTGGCCACCGGCAAACTGCGCGTAAGTTCGCTAAGAGCTGGAAATACAGATTGAAATGCTTATTTCGGTTTCACTTCCAGATCAATCGCGAGAAAACTGGTTTGGTCAACAAGCTGCAGGCAATGCTCATGGACACAGACTTTGTAAAGAACAAAATCTTTGATACAGCGCGCAAGCAGGTGATGAAGGCTTCCGGTGGTCTCTATCCTGCGCCCCTTAAAGTAAGCTGGGCATAAATCTACTCTCTATTCGTATGAGTGCTAATGCTCTGCTTTCTAGATTCTTGATGTGATTCGTGCTGGTGTGGACAAAGGTGTCGATGCTGGTTACGAGGCGGAGCGCAAGGGCTTTGGCGAGCTGTCAGCCACATCCGAATCGAAGGGTTTAATATCTCTCTTCCGCGGTCAGACCGAGTGCAAGAAGAATCGCTTTGGCAAGCCACAACGCCCCGTCAAGACTTTGGGTGTGCTTGGCGCTGGTCTAATGGGTGCCGGCATTGTGCAGGTGTCTGTGGATAAGGGCTACAACGTGGTCATGAAGGACGCCACTGATGCGGGTCTGGCGCGTGGCATCGGGCAAGTGCAGAAGGGTCTGGCCACGGCTGTACAACGCAAGCGCATCTCGACTCTGGAGCGCGATCAGACGATGGCGCACCTCTTGCCCACACTCGACTACAAGGACTTTAAAACTGCTGATATTGTGATCGAGGCTGTTTTTGAGGATATCAAAATAAAGCATCGCGTGATCAAGGAGCTAGAGGCTGTGGTCCCAGAGCACTGCGTCATTGCCACCAACACCAGCGCCATTCCCATCACAAAGATAGCTGCTGGCAGCTCACGTCCCGATAAAGTGGTTGGCATGCACTACTTCTCGCCCGTGGACAAGATGCAGCTGCTGGAGATCATTACGCATCCGGGCACCTCGAAGGACACCATTGCCCAGGCTGTTGCCGTGGGCCTCAAGCAGGGCAAAGTTGTGATCACTGTGGGCGACGGACCCGGCTTCTATACCACGCGCATCTTGGCCACTATGTTGTCCGAGGCCATAAGGTAAATCCTTCTATTACTTATCAAATCAAATGTTAATCTTCTGTTACCTAGACTGCTGCAGGAGGGCGTGGATGCCAAGGAACTGGATCAGTTCACCAAGAAGTTCGGCTTCCCTGTGGGCGCAGCCACTCTAGCTGATGAGGTTGGCATTGATGTGGGCTCCCACATTGCCGTGGATTTGGCCAAGTCGTTCGGCGACCGCTTCAGCGGCGGCAACTTGGAAGTCATGCAGGATCTGGTATTGGCAGGTTTCTTGGGCCGCAAGTCCGGCAAAGGCATCTTCTTGTACGATGGCCAGAGCAAGGGCAGCCGTCCAGTGAATACTGATGCCCTGGAGATTGTGAAGCAGAAGTATTCGCTGGTGTCCAAGGGCGCCAATACACCCGAGGACTTGACATTGCGCATGGTCTCGCGCTTTGTCAACGAAGCTGTGCTCTGCCTGGAGGAGAAGATCCTGGATAGCCCATTGGAAGGTGATGTGGGTGCTGTCTTCGGACTGGGCTTCCCACCATTTTCGGGCGGTCCCTTCCGCTGGGTGGATCACTACGGCGCCGGCAAGCTGGTTAGCAAAATGCAGTCATATGCCGATCTCTATGGTGCTCCCTTCAAGCCAGCCCAAACACTGATCGATATGGCCAAGGATCCATCCAAGAAATTCTATCCCAAGACTAGCGCTGCGAAGTTGTAAGCGACGACAACAATAAACAATAAAACGATATTTAGCTTTAAAGTGAATTATGAATTATGAATTATATAGCGTTATTTCGAATGCATTTCTCACATAGAATTTTCCACGGAGTAATCACGTGCCATCTAAATAACTCTTAAAGTTCTGAAGCTTTATAATAAAACTATAACATGTAATATTTTCACACATTGATTTATTTGTTTGACACGAGTTTAGGAATCTCCGTCGCCTTAGCCTAAACTGCAACGATTTTGTACATCAATTCTATATAGCTTAGCCTAAGTACATACTATAACATAACATCCATTTCTATATACAAAGCGGCTTAGACTATTCAATATATTATTTCTATATAAAACACAACAATTAGCATTGCAGCAGCTGTGACGAGCTGCCACAATTAAGTTTATTAATATCTACAACTAGCACATTGAGCACACGGACACTTGGACACCGAATATCGAAGGGCTAAAGAGCTGAGAAGCTGACCATGGAGAAAGGATTCTTATATTTAATATATAAATTGGAGACTGATAAAAAATATGTAAAAATTTCTATTTTGAGTGGAGTCAGAAAGGTTAAAAAAAAAATATTGAAAAATTTAATTTTTAAGTAAAATTTCGCAAATAATTTCATATAAAATAATTGAATTGAGTTGCTTATAAGACTTGTTATAAGACATGCTTATTATAAGACTCTCAAGCACTCAATTTACAATCTTGAATATATCTAAATTTGTCTCACATTCTCAGTAAACTTCCATCATAAATTGTTTTTGGCATTCTCAATAATCCTTATATCTCCCATCTCTCATCTTCAGCTTCTCAACTCTCAGCAACAATTTAGTTCAATATTATCTAACTAAACAACTTACATTCATATATATTAAAGTTCTTATATCTTATACTTATATTCCCGACCCGAATTGCGGCGCTGATATCGACCTGCTGTGCTGTTGCCAGCTGAACCAGCACCGCCACCGCCGCCGCCACCACCACCAGCAGCGGAGCTACCGCTGCCATTAGGAACACCACCGTTCAAACGCTCCTGCGATGGATAACGTTCCACAACCTCATCGATTAGTTCTAGTATGCCAATTTTGAATTTGCGTCGTTGTTGCGGCGTCAGTGCCGCAATGTCCGGCAGTATGCTGCGAAAGAACTCCATGTCCGTGTGCTCCGTTGCGCTCAGTCCGCCAAAGTAGGCGAGACCACCACCACTGCCTGTCGCATCGCACTCGGTCTTGATCCGTTTGGCGCTGCTGGGCTCGAAGTGTGCCGCCTGCTGTTGGTGCTGCTGCTGTTGCAAGTGATGGTGATGAAGCACATGGTTGTGGGCGTGTTGCAGCTGATGATGCAACGGCGTGGAGGATGCATCGTTGTATATCAAATCCTGCCCAGACTCCGCTAGCTGCACGTCAGGTATGAAGTTCTGTAGGCTATTCGCGCTCGCCGTTTCGCTACGCGCCGGCGAGCTGGGCGCGGCCAACACATTTGAGCCGGGTGTGGGTGCAGAGCGCTGTAGGCCCAGTGTGGCGGCTATGGCTGGATCGAATGCATCGATGGTCTCCTCATCGTCATTCTCAGACAGCGACTGCTTCAGCTCCAAGGACTCATTGAGAGCAATATTGTTGTTGTTGTTGTTGCAGTACAAATGCTCCTGCTGATGCTGATGCTGCTGCTGCAAATGCAAATGCTGCTGCGAGAACTGATAGAGACTGGCCAAACCCGCATTACCATCCAGTGAATTACGCGTGGACTTCAGAAAGGGCAACAGGAATGCCATGTGTTCGGTCAAATAGTAAGGTTTGTGCTGTGGCTCCGAACCGCTCTGCTGTTTGATATAGCGCGAGAGACACGCACGCAGATTCCTCCATCGTTCCTTGCAGTGTATTACTGAGTTGGGGGGGTGAGAATTGTTTATTTATAGAAACTGATATAATGGGTAAATAAATACGACATACCACTCTCACGCGTCTCTTTTGATATAAGCGCCCAGGCCTTCTCCTGGTTGTCTCTGCAAAGTCGAAAGTTGATGAAGGTATTAGATATATCATTGCAAGTTGATGAGTAATAAAGTAAAGTAAAGAGTATGAAGTAGGTATTAAGAGACTATCATTACCTAAGTCACTTATCTCATTTTCATCTTTACACACTTTTTTATAACATTTCTATTCGAGGTTTGTTCTGTACTGACTGGAAACCCTTATCAATAAATGTTTTGTCATATTAGAAAAGGACTTATGCAAAAAGGAATTATGTATACAAATATACCTAAATTTGCATTTTTTTCTTCATATTAACAAGTAGTCTCTAATCCTATACTATTTATAAATTCGGAATGTTTTACGACTCATCAGCATTGACAGACCTTCAAACCTAATAGATTTTTCCTGTTTCATCCTTCGACGACTTCACTCTCCCTAAGCTGAAAGATCTGGCTACTAATATTCATCTTATACGACTCATCTATATTAACATGCCTTATAAACTAAGTATCGTTGCTCTACCACAATTCACACTCCCATCTCTAAGTCTACATGCTTTGATCTTAAGCTATATTTTGAATGACTTATCAGTACTACCTATTACTATTAGCTATTACTAGAACCTATTACTATTACATGTTACTGTTACATATTACTATTAATTATTACTATTACCTACTAATAAGCAATGAGTCATTAATCCTTACTCGACTCACGCTCTCATCACTAATCCGATATTTTCGTATATAGTTACTAGTTTTCATCTTAAAATACATATCAGTATGACAATACTTTATTGACTTAGTAAACATATTCAGTTAACATCAACCAATCAATTAATCGTTGCAGTTTCACGAGTCACGCACCCAACTCTAAGTCCATACATATATTTTTCTTAGTCTACATTTTAAACAATCCATTAGTATGAGCATACCTCAAAACTCAACAAAATTGTTGACTATTGCACGACTCACGCTCTCATCACTAACTAAATATATATTAAATATAAAATATATATATTAATATATATTTTAACTAAATAAATTATATAAATTAAATTTAAATATATATTTATATTAACTAAAGATATGTTAATCTTCATATCATACCAAATCAATAATCATTGCAAGACTCACGCTCTCATCTTTAATTAAATATTCAAAATATATATTAATATATATATTAACTAAAATATATATATTAATCTTCATTACATACCAAATCATGAATCATTACACGCTCACGCTCTCATCTCTAACTAAATATATATTATATATAATATAATATATAAATATACATATTAATATATATATTAACTAAATATTTATATTAATCATCAGCTCATACTACATAACATTCTTAAGATCTCTTAAAACCAAGTTTACAGCTACATTTACTATTAACCAAATCATCGTCTCACGCTGCCATCTCTAACTCCACATGTATATATTGCTACTAATCTCCACAACTTACACTTCTTTACATTATCAACAGCTCATCAGCTAAGTTTACCTATTCAGTTACTCTAAACCAATTAATCGACTCACGCTGCCATCGCTGACTCACCTGTTGCGATACTCCGGCACTTTCTTGTCGTACAGACAGCGATGCGTGCGCACCAAATTAACGAATCGTATGTTGAAATCCTCGTCCGCTTGCATGACACGATTTGTTGATCCTATGGCTGCTGCTGATGTTGCAGTCGGGCTGTTGTTGCTGTTGTATAAAGTTGCCGCTGCTGATGTTGCACGCTGCTCGCTGTCCCCCTGTCGATTGTTGTTGTCGTTGTGGCTGTTGTTGTTGTTGTTGTTGTTGTTACTGGTACTGCTGCTGGTGCTGGTGTTGTTGCTGGCGGTGGTGGTGCTGTTGGGCGTTGAGGTGGTCATATTCGTTCCACTCGTTGTTGTTGTTGTTGCTGCTGTTGCTGTTGTCTTGTTTATTGTTGCAGTCTGTTAATTACAGAATTTGCAATCAGTTTGCTGTTTAATGTTGCAATGCGCCCGCTGCTGCTGCTGCTGCTGCTGTTGTTGCTGTTGCTGTCAGCCATGCTGATAACAACAGCAACTGCAATACACAACAGCAATTGTTGTTGTTGTTGTTATTGTTGTTGCTGCTAGCAGTCAGAACAAGAGAAACGTTTACTCAATGCTCTGTTTCAAAGTGCTTTTGGCTTGCTTATGTATTGGTGTTGCTGCTGTCTCAGCAACAACAACAGCAGCAGCAGCAGCAGCAGGCGACGCCAGCCAGAGAGCTTTTTGCAATTGGTATTTTGTTGTTGCTGTTGCTGCTGCTGTTGCTGTTGTCATAACTCTATATATTTTGTGAAACCTAATAAAACACTGGACGCTGTTGTTGTCGCTGTTGCTCGTGACATTTGTGGTCGACGACGACGACGACAACATGAGCAACATTGTTTGTTTTTCGTATTATTATAGCCACAATAACAACAATAACAGTCATAAAGGAAATAATAAGAATAACAGGCAATTCGGCTGTACTCTTTATTTTTTATTATTGTAACAAATTTTTGCCATTCTTTGCGCCATACAAACAACACACACACACACACGCACACGCGCTGTTTTGATAACAGCAATAGGCTCTGTCGGCTTTCGAGTTAATATATTCACAGCAATTCATATTCACTCACCAAATGATTCGTTTAATGATTCGACTGCCTGCCTGCCTGCCCGACTCGACTGACTGTTATTGCAACTGCTCAGCTGCTTGTTGCGACTACCTGTTTTGATTCTAATCAACCCACTCAGCTCTGCACCACCACCTCATGCTCTTCCTTCCACTCTCTTTATGTTTGCGCTCTGTCTTCATAAATCCACTCTGTCTCTCTCTCTCTGTCTTTCTGTCCCTGTCTGTCTCTCTTTCTCTCTGTTGCGGCTGTCGCTAAAATCTTTAACAAATTTTCCCGCCACTTTCAGCACCTTGCGCTAAGCCCACCAGTTTTGCACACAAACAACGTGCGCACAGTGGGCTGAGTGCCATGAAATATGTTGTCAAAAAAATAAAAATAAATAAATAGATAATTTTGTACTGAGTTTTTCATTTTAAGACTAAATTATTACATATTAATGAAGGTGTTTCAGAAAGAACTTTAAAATCTCTGTGTGACGCAACAATGACAAAGAGAATAATATACAGAGAAGTAAAAAATCTTTGTAAAATAGTATAAAATGTTATAATAGTGTGTGATTTGTAAATTTAATCTGATATAGAATATATTTGTACAGTTTAACTTTTTTAGCTGGCTATTAATATGTTCCTAGTATATCATTAATATATAGTAGTCTATTTACTATACATATATAAACCTAGTTAGTCCCATATCATATATGTAGTATATTGACTATTTGTATATATATCTAGTTACACCCTATCACATATATAGTATATTTACTATATGTATATAAACCTAGTTTCTCACACATACTATATGTATATATAGTTCTTCCCATATCCCATATCCCATATGAATTTTCATATTTACTACGCCTAACTAATTTATAATCTAATTTTAATTGCCGCTAATTAAAGTTGGTTATATTTACACCATTTTGGTGTGCTATAAATATGCGCTATATGCGGCCCACTGTGGCACAGTTGTTATGTTGTTTTTGTCGTCATCATTATTATCAACATTGCTAACTTCATTATCGTCTGCTACGCTGCGCGCGTGTTTCAGTTCTAGCTGTTGTTTTTGTTATCGTTGTTGTTGTTGTTGCTGTTGACGTTGCTTTTGTTATTGCCATTGCTGCTGCTGCTGCTGCTGTCGCTGTTCGCTGTCGTATGTTCTGTATTATTCGTCATTTGTTTTTGTTGTTTTCGTTAGTTTTGTTTGTTCGCCTTTAACAGTTGCCAGCGTCGCTGACGCAGCAGCAGCGCCAGAGCAGCAGAGACTCTTGTTGTTGTTGTAGTTTCTGCTGCTTGCTGAATTTTCGTTGTTGTTGCTGTTGTTGTACCGCCTGCGCAACGGTTATTATTGTAGCGGTGCTTGTTGTTGTTGTTGTTGTTGTGGTAGAGAGGGTAGTCAATAAACTAGCTGGCAATATTAATTGTGATTTGTCTATTAACATAGAATATGTACGTTGTCTAATGCTTATTGTATGTATTGTAAATACTTCTATGTCTATGTATATTTGTATAGCAACAGCAGCAACAACAACAACAACAGCACACAAAAAGTACAGCAACGTGCAAAACAAGAAAACACAAAAAAATAACAACAACAAAAACAGAATATTTCTAAAGCTAACAAAACACACACAAAACTTGCAGAAATACCCGGCAGCCCCCCTACCACAAACCGCTGCCCCCTGCCCATGGACAGCAGCAGCAGCAGCGAAGGCAAAGGCAATAACTTTGTTAGATAGAACAACAACAGCAGCAGCAGCAGCAGCAGCGACAACAGCAATAACAACAACAACAACAGGCATAGCATCAGCAGCAGCAGCAACAAAAGGCACAAACACACACACACACACACACACACAACTGGCACACAAACAGTTACACTATGGCATATAGAATTTTTCTTGTTGGTGAATTGTTGTTGCTTATCTGGCCAAGGCACTGCTGTTGTTGTTGTTGTTGTTGCTGTTGTTGCTCTGGTGGTTTTTATTTGATTATTTCGAAAACATTTTCATTTCGAATATGTTGTTTATTTTATTATTTTACCTGTACTGTGCGAAATGCGTCCGGAGCGCCGTTTCGAAAAACCGTTTCCACAAATAAATTCAAATCGCGCTTATGCTTTAAGCCAGTTCCGCCGCGCACACAAAACGGCGCCAAAAAGTGTCCGCTATGATGGCAGCGCTGATGACTGCAACAGCGACTGCGACTGCGATTGTGACGGCGACTGCGACTGTGACAACAACAGCGACGGACGACTGACGTAACGTACAAAAAGTTGCAATTTTAATTTCGTTTTCAGTTGTCGTATGTTTCACGTTTCAAGCGACGAAAGCGACTAAACACACTCAGATACTCGGTATCTATCAGCTACAGTAGAGCACAACAGAGCAACAACAAAAACAACAGCAACAACAACAACAACAGCAGCAGAAGCAGTCGTAGCAGCAGCAGCAGAAACAGGCAAGCAGCGGCAACGATGTACAGTGGTACGCAGTTAGCATTTCCTGAACAATTTTTCGCAATGATTTTGCTTATATTAATATTAAAATTAAATAGAATGGAAATATTTTTTTTAATTGTATAAATATTTTACGATTGATTCACACTATCTATGTTAAGATAAGAAAATATAAAATATAAGTGAATTAAATAAATATATGAGATTTTATATTATTATGCAATAAATATAAGAAATTTCTTATATGCATAAACTAATTAAATAAAATTAGAATTAATCTTTGTAATCATCGGAGAAAAATACTTCTAAAAATTTAATTTGTATACCAAATATTTATATTCAAAGAATTGTAAATACAACAATGTACATTTTAAAAAGTTAACATACATACATACATAATAATATATATGTAAGTATAAGCTTAAAATACATTTTTTATATATTTAAGACAGTTTTTGATATTTTTGCTATGATTGGTTCTACAATAATGTATTATCTAAAATATCTTACAATACAATATTTTCATTTGAATTCTATATTATCCCCCTTTTGAATAGTTATATTTCCAAATGTAGCAATTTTGCTCCTTTCTGTGTCACTTTACCACTGTACCACTATACGACGACAACAGCAAACAGAGAACAACGCACAAAACGCTGCTCTCTTTCTCTCTCGCACACAGAGCACACCAGCACACACACACACACGAGCGGACAACAGCTGGCAACAACAAAAGTACAACTTTTTATTGTTGTTGTTGCTGGCGAACAACAAATAATACAAACAATACACATATACGAGCACACTCACTCACAGACACAGGCAGAGGCAGAGACAGAGACAAAACAGCAGCAGAGCAACGGCAACTGCGCGCTACAAAATGCAAAGAGACAGAGACACAAAGCAGAAACGACGAAACCAACGACGACGACAGCAACAACAAAAATGTGCTTCACTGTGGTCTCGGCTCCCACTAAACATAATTGAATTACGTTAACAACATATTAGTGAATATGTTGATCAATATTATGGGTAACTAATATGTATAGCTAAATGGGAATATTAATTTTAATATGGATATTGTGTAAAAACATATTTTTTTAAATATATAAAAATAATTAATAAATAATAAATTATTATTAATGATATTTTCAATTAAAAATTACTTAAACTATAATATTTAAATATATAAAAATAAATATCAAATAAATTGTTATTAATAATGTTTTCAATTCATAATTACTAAAATTTCGCCTTTAAATACCTAAAATTCTCTCTCTCATATATGTTTTTTCCTAATATTTCGTGTTTTGCTACCCATGCCATTTACAGTTACGCATTGCTTTTGTGATCGCCTTCTGTTCGATTTACTGTTACCTGAATGCAAGCAATAACATTGCCTGCCATATGATTCGTCTTCATATTGCCAGCAACCCTACACCAATGTGCATCTTCCCCTGCGAAGTAAATGTATATATATGTGTGCGCTTGTATTTGTATGCATGTGTACATCCACCTTAAATGAGTTCCTAACTCTCAGCGAACATTGAAACAGCGACAGCGCAGCAACAGCTCTCAGAATAAACAAAATTCAAAGCAAACAACAAAAAACACGCAAAATATTCTTGTGTTGTTGTTGTGAAAAGCTTTTGCTGCTCTGTTAGCGGACTTCGCCAAGTTGTGTTATCATTGTTGCTGTGTTACGAATTGTATGAGCTGGCGCAAAAAGCTCTTTGCTTGAACAATAATTGTTTACATTGTGCTGTAGGGTGCAGTTGAGCTTTTTCTACAGCTTTCATCAAACAGGGGGCGCTTTAAGATTAGAAATTGTTTACAAATTTCAAAAATACCAAGCATATTGTTGAGGTAAACAATACGAAAATATGGGTATAAATTCACAATAGAAAATCAAATATACAAAAATATTTTTGTTTTCATTTCTTATTCTTATTCATTTATTCTTATCACTTTGCTATCACATCAATTAACACTTTATATTATTTTAATTGCTATTGTAGCCTTTGGCTATAAAGCTTTTGTAAAAGCTCACCTGAGCTTATCACTCCAACGAATTATTGTGCGCCCCTTAATGATTTGTTTACAACTTGGCTTGGTTGGCTTGCAATTTACCGCAAGCATACGCTTCAGCTTTGGCCCGCTTCCACTCCTACCTGCTCTGCCCACACGCCTCGCACATTTTCCCACCATTTACCGTGCCATTGAAAGCTTATCTACTGATGCGTGCGCGCAAAAATTCAATAAAAAGGAGGCTCGTTTCTGTTTTGGCCTACATGCACAGACACAGGCACGAGCTGACACGAGCCGAACAGCCGAGGCGAGTCGAGCCGAGCCGAGTCGCTTACCCGACGAAGCCAAGCCGAAAGTTGGTCAGCAGTGGAAGCTTCAAGTGCAATCCCACTTTGACGACGCTTTAAAGCTAAACAACATTCGTGTCGTGCCTTCAGTTGGCAAAGGACAGTCGAGACTGGCGCTAGTCCTTGCGGGCGCCTCAAAGCACACAACGCTTTTTCTTGTTGCTGTGTCAGTTACGCGCTGTGTGTGTTGTTTGGCTTAGTGTGTGTGCGCGAGTGTCTGTGTCTATGTGTGTGCATCCAAATATTTGTCATGAATTATTAACAGCACTGAACTGAAAAATTTGTAATACAGCCCAGCCAGCGGGAGACCAACAGCAAAACGTAAGCAAAAATGAAAAGAAAGAAAGAATATATGAAAAGATAACTGTAAAATTAGCTAGCACACAAAGACTTTTAATGCCGTTGCGATGCAGCTTCAGCCGAATGCATTTCTAAAGCGCATTTTGCGCTTTTGCTCACACTCTCTCTCGCTTTCTCTCTCTCTCTCTTCTTCCTTGCGCGCTCTCTCTCTTTGTATTGCTCTCTCTTTTGCTCCCACTCGGCTGCTGCTGCTGCCTGCTCTCTTGCAGTGTAGAGTTTCGATTTCGTTAGAAAATCGAAGTAAGCTGTTGGGGGCATCGTTGCTGCGGCTACCTGTAGATGCCACATACACGCGCACATATCAAATGCATGTGTGTGTGTGTGTGTGTGCGTGTTTGACTATGTGACAGCGGCCAGCAGCGAGTCCTTGAACAGGGTTTTATTGTAAAAACATCATTGTGACGCCCTCGACAGCGCCGCACACCTCCAGCTCTCGTTTCCGACTGTAATTAATCTATAATTCAAGGTCCAATAAGTCCGTCACGAAGGTTAAACATGACAAACTGCTTCACAGGCTTTATGTGCTTGACTATGCTTAATTAGCGGTCCGGAAATTTTGAAAGACAAGCAGCTAGAAAAGTTTTCTATTTTTCTTTCTTTTTTCTAAATTAACTGCGGTATGGGTAGAAAGGATTTGTGGGACCTAATCTAAGGCTTGACAGATCAAAGGAGTTTACTTACAGTTGGGAATTGTAATTGTAGTAAAAAAATTGATTTGTATAATATTTATTCAAGTTTATTATATGAAAAATGAATATACTTGATTAAAAATTTAATTTGAATGAAAATGTTAGCAAGCTTTTCAGTCTAGTCTTGAGTAAATATCATTAATTACATAATGTAAAATTTAAAAATATTATATTAAATTAAATTATATCCTTAACTTGTAGAAAATAACTCTAATCCTCACTCTAGCATTTATACAAGTTTATTATATACAAAATTAATTTTTAAAAATTAATTTTAAAATAAAACTAAGCTTTTTAGTCTTCTCTTGAGTAAATGTGCTTAATATAAGACTAAAAAATATTATATTAAATTAAATTATATCTTAAACATGTAGACAACAATTCTGAATCTCACTCTAGCATTTACTCAAGTTTTTTATATACAATATATACTACAAATTAATTTTAATGAAAATATAAGCAAGCTTTTCAGTCTACTCTTGAGTAAATGCCTTCAATTATTTAATATAAAATTTTAAAATATGATATTAAATGAAATATTATATTAAAACATGTAGACAACAAGTCTGAATCTCACTCTACGCCAAAACAAATTTATTATTCATTGCTTTTGTAGTAGCTCATGTAAGCCACAGCCTGAGCAGTCATGTAGAAAATTGGAGCAATTGTCTTTAGTGCCAGGCAAGCAACATGCTCTAGGCATAGTCTATATTTCAACTTGGACATATTTTGAACATATATATATATATATGTAAATTTGTAATTGTGATTCCAAGCACACGCACACAAATTGTAAGCAAAAATATTTAAAAATTCAAACAATGCTTCAAGGAAGAAATCCTGCTCGACGCAGACACAACCGCAACTATGGGCGCTAAACATTATCAAAACGCCCCCTTAAATTCCGACACACACTGAGATATAGATAGAGGTTTGGGGAACAAGCGTTTGGCGTTTTAAAAAACTGCATTACGCATACGCCATGTTGGTATTGAGGCAGTCTGGCAACTTCGTAGCGCGCCATAACAAAAACAAACAAACAAACAAAGAAATGAAGAAGAAAAAGCTTTTCATTGCTGCCCATTAGTGCTCACTCGCACTCTCTCCCTCTCTCACACTCTCTGGCTTCCACTCTCTCTCTCTCTCTTACTTATGCTCTCCTTAAGTGCTGCCTCCTTGCAGTTGAAAAAATAAATGAGAGTATTTTTTTTGTTTTCTGTATTTTTTTTGGGTTTTTCCTGCTCTGCACCGCAGTTGCCGTTGCCGTTGGCGCTGGCGTCGCCGTCGCCGTCAGCAGACGAAAACATTTTCGCTTGAGTAGAAAATTTCAATGATTTTCGTGTCGCTTAGTGTGAAACGAACCAACAACTAAAACGAAACGAACGCGCGCGTAAAGCACAAACAAAAACACAAAAGCCAAAGCAAAGCATCCACCAATAAAAAAAAAAAAAAACACGCATACAAATTAACATTTAGTCTTCTGCACACCTGACCGTCACACCGTATATTATAAACAACATTCTCAATATATAATTAACAATAATTGTGCGAGAAAAGTCCACATTTCTAAGCCGATTGCATTCAGCATTAACGAATCCGAAACAAAAGAATCCACAAGTAGCTGAACGAGCGTACGAGCAGCATATAAATAAAACCTATATATATATAAACATATATCGTAGTACCTATATATACGTACTCTCGGATCCATTAGAAAGACGCGACAACTGCATTCGACATTGGATGAACTGCAAAACGTGTCGCAAATACACATATAAATATATATATGTATATATAGGCATATATCCACTTGTTCAATTTTTTTTTTGGATTTTGTGATCGACTGCAATTGAATTTGTCATCTGTTTTTTTGGAAATATTTGCAAAGTAAGTGTAGTTTTTATTATTTAGTTTATATAATGTATTTTCTTTGAATTTTTCATTCTTAAAAGGCTTAAGCTACCCGTACTATAAATATACACATTTCTAGCCCTAGAATTTGAGCTGGTGCTTTTGTATTAGCTACATAGATCACTTGTCTATCATGGAAAGATCTGAAATCTTTAGTTTGATATTTATTTTATAAATTTTATTGCTGCTAAAAATATATACAACAAATTATAAAAATTATAAATATATACAAATATATATTTATTTATATTTATATATATATATATATATATTTACTATATAAAATAATTTAAAATTGTATATAAATTTATATATAAATAAATACATATATTTTTATTACATATGAATATATATATTATTATAAATAAATATATATATATGTATTTATTATATACATAAATATATATCTATTAACCCTTTACAATTCTTTCCAAAGTTTTGTATAGCTTTTCGTTTTGCTTGTATACCAAATCTTTGTTAAGCATATGTAACATGAATAGCAAGAAAATATATGTATATATACGTATTTACTTCCCTCAAAATAAATAAACAATAATGTACCTAACATATTTGTTTACTTTATTTATTAATTATTTACATTTACTTTATTTTTTATTTATTTATTTTTTTTTTATAAGAAATACCCTTTTATAATAATCGTTTGATGCTTAAAGAACTTAAATACATATTCATGATAACAATGATTTAGTGTATATAAAATGTTATTAGCTTGTCTTATATATACTGTCAGAAAGATATAGGTATGTATAAGTTATTATTATTAATTAATTAATTTATTATTTTCAAATTAATTATTTTATTAATAATTTTATTTTATTTCAAATTATGACATATTAAATTAGTGATTATAATATATATGGAATTCAACAAATTTTTAAATTTTACTTAAATGTTTTTAAACCCTATAAATAATAATTAATGCTAGAAGGATCTTTTGTATTGCTTTTTATGAATTAACTTTTTTTAATTTATTTAATATATTCAAGGAAAGTTTTAATTTTTTTGGTTTTTCTTTACGAAATATAATGATAGGTATCTATTGTTTATTTATTTATTATGTGAAATATTTATTTATTGATTTATTTATTTATATATTTATTTATTTCTTTATTTTTTTATAAATATTTTTTTTATTATATTTTGTATTTATTTATTGATTTATTTATTTATTCATTTATTTATTTATTTATATCTTTTTTATTTATTTATTTATTTATATATTATTATTTTATTTATTTATTTTTTATTTATTTATTTATTTATTTACTTATTTTAACTTATTTCCACTTGAACGATTAAGCTGAGTTCCTATTTTCAATGAAAATAAAAAATATATAATGAAATACAAATAGTCTAAAGATGTCTGTTCAAATTTCATAAACTTTTATAAACTTTTTCGTCTTGTATTAGCTCCTGACATTTGTCATAATTAAACAAAATTTTTGTCTTCTTCTTAACACTTTTAAAATGAATAATATATGTATAATTCTTAGCCCTAATTATATTTTATAACCAATGCGCACTTGATCTATTTTTATAGCTTATTCATTTATGATTCATAGGTCGTCATATAGTCAGATCTATATTTAAATCGTAGCCGATTGAAGTAGAAACCAACCTGCTGCTCCTCTCACATGCTCACTCCACCTCACTCTCTCTTTTTTTTTCTAATCCCTCTCTCTCTCTCTCACTCCATTTTTGTTGTTGTTGAATATTTGATCAAATTAGCTGCGTTCTGATAAAAAGAATCGAAATAACAAAGATTTTTAGCTGAATGCCTGCGTCAGCTTTGCCTTGCCTTGGCTTGGCTTGGTTTGGCTTGGCTTGGCTTGGCTTGGCTGTTTACAATCCACCCCACAGCCCACTCCAGCTTTGTGACCCTTGTTGCAGTCCATTTATCTTCCGTTGTTGTTGTTGTTACTTGGTGCCACACGGCGTATGAGTGTTATGTACATTTTTATAGCCAGCAACAGTCACACAAGCCGCACAATCAAGCGGCTGTGTCTGTGTTTATGTCAATTTCAATTTTACATGTAGCAAAACCATAGAGAGTGTGTATGGGTGTGTGTGTGTATAAGTGTGTGTATGAGTGTGTGTTTGCTTATGTATGAGTGTATTTTGCTGTATATGAGCACCGGAAGCTACTACGAAATGCGCTTCATTGCAACTCTGTGTGTGTCTAAGTGTGTGTGTGTGTGTGTGTGTGTGTGTGTGTGTGTCTGTTTCTCTGTGTATGTGTGTGTTTGTGAGTACTCTATGTTTGTCTGCCTTTTAGGGTGGCACTTGTTAGAACGGAAACGGATATCCCGTGTGCTCTTTGCACAGTTTGCCCGCTCGCTCGATGCGCGCCTCCTGTTTGTCATTTCGTCAACGTCAGCCTCAGCTCCCGTGTCCTTGCTGCACACAGGAAATTTTAAATTGAATGTGCGCCCTGTTTGTTCTGGTTGTCCTGTTTGTTTGCTCGCTTGTTTGTTCGCTTTTTTCCTTTTCTTTTCTTTTTTTGTTGTTGTTGTTGCACTGCGCTGTTAGCCACGATTTGCGGGCTTTAACTGACTAAAGATTTTAGATTTGTGGCATTCTGGTGTAGCTGCAAGGATATTGGCCAGCATATGGCTGACCTGACCTGAGACAGAGAAAACAAAAAACGAAACCAAAAAAAAACTATAAAAAGAACAACCGGAAGGTACGCAACACAAACATGAGAAAGCTCTCTCGTTGGTCCTGGCAACAAAAACCAGAACAATATAAATGGAGCTAGCATTAAAAGCAAACGAAATCATGTATGCAACAGGAAGGCTTTTAATGCATGAAAAGAGAGTAAAATATATACTGCAGCAAAATAAAATATAACATAAAACATATACCAGAGCAAAATATAATATAAACCTGCACTATATTCCATTAAAGCCATAAAGTCTGAAGCTAAGTCGTTTAATTGAATGAAAAACTTCTTTTTTAATGCGCTGCAAAGAATTTTTTAATTTTCATTAGAACTTTTATTCTGGTATCTGTGGAAAACAAAGGATAAGGTTTAATGTCAAATTTTATTATATAATATTTACAGCATAGATGTTTTTAAGCTCGAGACTCTAGCATTAAAGGGTTCTAAAGTCAAGAATTCTTAGTGTTATTATACTTTTTGAGAGTTTTCATATTATTCTATATTATATTATTATTATTATTATTAATTGGCTAAAACACCCCTATCGGAGTACAGCCTGATGCACGATTTGCCTCCACGCTTCTCTATCCTGTGCACGACTTCTCCAGTTGCAGTTTTCGAGCTATACTTCAAAATGAAATCAATATATAAATTTGTTATTGTAAGAAATTTAGGATATATACTGATATAGGAGGAGATCAAGTAAAAGAGTAAGAAATTCCCCTTCTTTCTTATACATTTTGAGAGCATACTTTGCCAGTTTCGAGCTGTGATTAATCAGTTTTAGAAAATCTCAAACTAAATGTAGGATGTCGATACTTCCATCTCTAACGAATAAAGCAAACGTTACAATGATAAAAGAGAAGCGAAGAATAACGGCATAAACTCAATTTGGATATGCTTAAGACAATCTCTCTCTTTATGAGTCGTCGCTCAGTCGAAGTGCAGACATACCAGAAAGAACAAATTGCGCTTCACAGTTAAAGTAAAATATAAAACATATATTATATAAAATTAAAAAAACAATATTTTATTTAACTATGGCTAGCACTGAAATAACTATAATAAAGTTACTTACGAGGCCGTCTCATACAGCCTAATCAACTGACAAACTTAGCCAGATCGCCCCAATTTCTCATGTTGAGCATAAATTTATAGAATTTGAGATTCAGCCAAGCCTCATTTAAATTATCAAATTAATTCTATAAAATTTATATACATATAATTCATGTTCTTTACCTAGTTTTAATGAATATTAATATATATATTTGATAGAAGGGTATGGATATTTATATGCCAGAATATCCTAATTCCCAGTATTAATGTTGAATAGGCAAGCTTAAGCTTCAGTTCCTAGTAAACTTACATATATTTTATACTTGTACATATATTTACATATATTTATTTATATCAATTCAATATATATATTATTCAATTCAAACAAAACCCTTTTCAATATTTTATTATTTATTTGCGCTTCAGTTTCACTGAAAATATGGTAATATATGTATGAATATTTTTAAAAATTTGTTATATTCATATAAAGCTTTATAACTGAATTTTCTTTATAAAGGCTTTTATTTTGAATATTGACAGTTTTATAAAATATCTACATTAATATTTAAACAAATATAAGAATAAATAAATATGTAAATATTTATATAAAATATATATTATAACATATCAATAGCAAATTAATAGCAGAGTCTCTTTTCTATATTTCCCAATTCTGTTCAAATTGAACGCATTTGCCTCCCTCTGTTGCTGTGGTATTAGTGAGGGACTGGGAGTTTATATAGAGTTGCTGTAAAAATATTATCCGAGTGAGTTTGCGTCTTAGCTTACACACTTCTCATTTCTGACTTGGTTTACTTCGCGAGAGGGAGAGAGAGAGATAGAGCTGTTGCTGAACATAGTCCCGAGTGTTGCTGAGTGAGAGCAAACTGGTATTTCGGACAGAGTCGTTATGATAGTCAGTAGACGAACAGAAGCGCAATGTGAAGGACAGACAGCGCAGCGGGAATGCGTTTTTGGGCAAAGACTTGAAATTAGAAAATTATAAAGAAGAGTGAACAAATAATATATTATATATACTACTATATACTATATAATATACTAAATACAATATATATATATATATCCCTATATATATATAATATACTATATTAGTATGGCTCTTAAAATAGTTTTTTCATTTCAGTTGACTTAAGTTTTGGTTTATAGTAAGGAAATAAATTTGATTTCCCAGTTCCAACTCCGGTCTTACATACTTCTGCCTTAACTGTGCAGTTTATAATAGCCATAAGTCGTTGTACGATACTCAGGCAAGCATCTACATATTTCTTTTTATTGGACTTACTCCACTGTCAGTTCTGCCCGCTGTGCGAGGCTCTAAAAAATATTTCATTTCATTTCCTTCGGTTGCATATTTTTTATTTCGCTCCTTTAAGAGTTGTAAATCTTGGCAGAACGCTGACAATTTTTGTTAGTTTATTCGCCTTGAGTATAAAATGAATTTGGCCTTCTTGAAGTTTACATTTGCAATGGCCTTTGACTTGTTCAGAGAGGGGGAGCTGCTGCCTCCACTATTTTCCCCTCCTCGTTCTCCTGCTCCTGCATAGTGATTCATGTGCCCGCCATGACTTTGGTGTTTGTTGTTGCTTAGTGCGTGCGCCGAGCTCTGTGTGCTGCATATTTGTTGAGATTTATGTGTGTGTGCCACACACACACACACACATGTTTTCTTCCCAGGGCCTTGTATAACAACTCGGCTGTAACCCAATTTCAAATACTGTTTAAACAAATTTCAGTTTAGTCCATGCACATCCGCTGCCACAGCCACAGCCACAGCCACTGCCACAGCCGCATCCTCATTCTCATCTCTGGGCAGTGTCCTCGATTTGGAGCCGTGGGTCTCTGCGGTGTCATCGCACAGCAGGCAATGGCCCAAAGCCGCCGTCAGCGGTTCAGCTTTAAATACTATGCTTAAACACCAGCTAGAAACGTATCCGACTGCTTGGCTTTGGCTTTGGCTTTGGCATTGGCTTTTAAGTGTTATTGTTATGGCTGCTGCTGCTGCTGCTGCTGCTGCTGCTGTAATCTTTTACCAAATATATGTATATATATATATATATATATATATAGTTATATGTGGCATTATCCTATAAACACTTAACGTGCGAGCTGTTGTCGATTTCTCTTAGTTTTTATCTTGCGGCTTTTGTGCTTATCGCGCCAATCACGACGGCCAGGACACTCCTAACTAAATATACATAACATACATATACATGCAGCCACATTACATCTGTGTGTATGTGTGTGTAGGAGTCTATGTGTGTGTGTGTGCTTAGAGCAGCTTCAAGTTGTTGTTCGTTGTTCTCGTTATTGTTATTATGCCCTCGCATAAGGACTTATGTGCATGTGTGAGTGTTTATGTGTGTTAGCTTTCAATCCCTTTGTATTTGACACAACAATAAAAGCGACACACAAACACTCACACACACACACACTCACACTCACACACACTCGACACACGCATAAATATTTCATTATTTATATCGGATTTTTTTCTTCCTTCTAGTGGAGTCCTTTTGCATTGCAAGTCAACAGCTGCATAAATCGTTAAGTTCACAGCTTGGCCCGATTCGCCTGCGCTTGCCAAAGTTCTCAATTTGAGCTCTTCTAAAATTCAAGCTGTTGTTAGCCTATAATTATTTGTTGTATTTTGACGGTGTAAAAGCAATTTGTGGCCTGCGTGGGTTACATCAAATATGTAATCCAAACCATGCAATTTGCGTTTCTCCTTTCATCGATATAATATTTATTTGAAATATTTATAATTTGATAAGCTAAACTTTTATTCTGCTACTATTTCTCTTATATATAGAAATTTAATTATTAATTAAATAATTAATTATTTATAATATGAGCAACTAGTTTGAACTAAACTGAATGAAAGTTGAAAGTTTGAATTGTATGAATGGATCTAAGGATTAATGCAGGTATAGCTTGTGTTTGCTAAACAGTTCTGTATATCTTGATTAGTTGTTTAGGCTAAAGTTTCTATATTTAGTATTTAATCAGTTTGACTAGATCTTAGAGATATGTTCTAATAAAAGACTGATTTTCCTAATCAGTATTAACATTCTAATTATTGCTTATTCAATCAAAACAAATAGATGAGATATTTTGCTTATTTCTTTTATTGTCTTATAGAATATCTAGAATATGATTGAAAATATACAATAGACAATATATTAGAGAACAAATTTTAAAATATTTGATATTAAGTCGCTATAGCTAGTTCTCTAAAATATGATCTTTTCTATATTTTCAATCAGCTTTGATATTCTAGATATTCTATAAGATATTATCAAATAGTTTTAAGGTATTAGAAATATGTTTATGGGAATTGTATGAGGAGCTGATTGTTCAATACTTTTTCATGGTAAATAAACAGCTTTATTGGTCTTAAAATAGAATTTTCGAAATTACAAATATTTTTGTTGGCATGCGTAAGCCTTGGAGTTCATCCTATGTATATCGCTGATATATCTTTTGTTGCTCTCTCTCTCTCATTCTCTCTCTCTTTCTTTCTCTCTCTCTCTCTCTCTCTCTCTCTCTCTCTCTCTCTCTCTCTCTCTCTCTCTCTCTCTCTCTCTCTCTCTCTCTTTCTATCTCTCTTTTATACTGTGTTATTTAACAGGCGAGATACAGAGTATATGTGAATTTCTTGCTTTAAGTCTTTAGCTACGATAAAATTCAATATAATTGTTCAGGAATGAACTTGGAACTTATGACCATTCCCAAAGTCAAAACGATATGGTATAGGGACTTAAGAAAGACACCTGTGCTCTATGCTTCAATTGCAAGCCGTTTTAGATTATGACAATAGAGATAAGCTATTTTTAGAAAAAATAATATTTATTTATAAAAAGAATGTTGCTATTATATAAGAATTTTAAATTAAGGACCTTGCTCTTCGATGCGACGATCAGTTTAACATAAAGTGTTGTATCTCAATCACATTAGTTAATGCCAAATATATGTATTATGATTTCTGCTATACCACAGCCAGTAGCAGTAGTAGCTGTATTAACCAAAGCTATAAACAAATATATTGTATTTAAAATTAGGGTAGACACACAGTCAGCAAGGTGAAAGCTTCAATAAGATAATATGCTCTCTTTTCACTTTATGAACGAGCATAAAAAGAAGATACTATTTAACAAGTCTATGCCCTTTATTCCAAACAGCATAATAATATATATAACTGGTCTAAAGCAGAGTTCTGGAACAGGAAACCATCGAGTTGAGTCTTTAATTTCAACTTTCAACTTTCATTTTATATATAAAATGAATAAAAAAATAAAATAAAATTTAAATATCATCAAAACTATACCAATTTTTACTGTTGTTTATTCTTTTAATATAACGAGCTTTATTATAGCCTTAAATATATTTTTATTATAGCGATATATCAATCTATTAAGAACTTATAAAAATCATTCGCTTTTATGGCTTTCAGCTGCAAGAACATCTTCAACGGCGCACATCAATTTGCCAAACATAAATTTGATATAATTTCGTTATTCGAGCGCTTTGAAGCCTCGCTGAATCTTTAATAGTTTTAAATTCAATTTCTCTAAAAATTTTTCTTCCTGCCTTTTTGCTGTTGAATTCTCAAAGGTCAGATTCAATCAGCACTTGCTGCCGAATCGTGCTGACCATTTGTCTTGATTCGCTTGTTGAGGCAAATCGATAAACGAACATTTGCTTGGCTTTTCAACTCTGTCGCATATTTTCCATAAATTTTGCATCAATCAAACTGTGTGTATCATCAGACAGAGAGAGAGAGAGAGAGAGATAGTGAGGGAGGCCACCCACTGAGGGGCGGGCATGGCTGCCCCCCCATCTGAATCAACCTCAAGCGAAAGATGCCTGGCGTTTAATCACACGGCCGTCTGCTGATTGTTCGATTGTGTTTTTTTTTTCATGGCTAGCCGAAAGATTTCTTTGTGTGTGATTCATGGAAATTCAGAAAATGCTTTTGCTATAACAACAACAACAACGAGTCAACATCGGGGCAGATATCGTATGGAATGTGGCTGACATGAAAAGCACACAAAATATTTGCGTGCAATCAAAATTAAATTATAAAAAAAACATTTAAATTCATAATGTGGCCAGAGCCAAAATGGAAATTCGCCCTCTACTTGAGTTGCACGGGCACGTGGCAAACGCTAGCCCAAACTGGAATTCTCAATTTTAAAATTTGAAGCCAGCTGTCTGTGTCTGAATATATATATATATAGTATATATGCCCATTCCTGTTCAATCTTATGGCTTATCGTATTTCCTGTCTTGTACTCTACAAATTTGCAAAAAAAATGCCAACATTTCCAATTATAAATTCAATCTACGCATACAAAATGTCACTTTCGTAACGTTATACATGGAACAGAAAGCAGAGCACAGACCACAGCATTTGACACTTCCTGACAGACAGCCAGGAAGCACAATCGTTCTACTGGCCACACACCTGTCGGGCCCACGCAATTTCCCTATCACATTTGTCTCTCTCCCTCTCACTCTCTCTCTCTCTCTCTCTCTCTATATATATATATATATATATATATATATATATATATATATATATATATAATCTATATAAATGGTACATGGCCATCATTGATGGGAGGGCGAGTCAAAGGACTCGCCTAAACAGCGGAACGTCTCTGTTCGCCTTTTCAAGTGCGTGTTGACTTCGAGCTCTGACCAGCTGGGCTGACTATATAAAAACAATGAAAATAATACTGACAAATAAATAGGAAATAGAAAATAAATAATTGAAAATCTCAAAATGACGTCTTCAAAATACCCTACCTTTGAACCGAAGCCAAGTTTTGATTTAGAAAATTTAAAAAAAAAAATTGAAGAAATCAATAAATAAATATGAAAAAAATTTTAAATTTTATCAATATTATTTTGAGATAAGTTTTATGTTTTTTATACTTTTTTTTGTTAAATATATATATTTCTTTATTATATATAATGTTTATATAAAAGTTTATTTAAAGTTTAGATTCCGAACTTTTTAAAAGAAATGAAGAAATCGTTTAATAAATAAATATGAATACAATTTTATATTTAATATTTTAAATTAATATTATTTTGATAGAGGTTTTATATTTCTTATATATTTAAAAAAAATATAAATATTTATTTTTTATATATAATGTTTATATAAAGTTTCTTGCATTAGTGATATGGGAGAGATAGCAGAAGATAAGAGCAGCTGGATTTGTAGTTAATGCAGATTATTGCATTAGCTATAACCAATTGACTGCTAGAGATTAAATATATCAAAGAAAATAAGTTTTATTGCCTATAATTCTTTGTTAACTTTATAAAACATATAATCTTAAAACATATTTGGCTGCTTAATGGATCTAAAGCAAAGCCTTTATAAAAATGTTAATAAATCTTATTTCGAATATTAAAATTCCTAAGAAAACTCAAGTGCTTTAATACTAACAAAAAAGCTCTAAGTACATAAATTAAGTTTAATTTGTTTTGAAATTTTAAACAGTTTCAAAAACAACAAAATGGTTCAGATTCAAAACATTATATATACCAATTTTTATTTGATTTTTATTATATAATTTATTTTGTAAACTTTAACAATGGAATGTAAAATCATTATTTAAATTTTATTTGTGAATTTTTTCTGATTATTGAAACATTATTATATAAAATAAAATAATTAATTGAATTATTTATATATTTATAATAATAATTAATTGAATATTAAATTTATTTACTTATAATACTAATTAATTGAATTATATATATATTTATTTATAATAATATTTGATTGAATTTTATTATATATAATTATATAATTATATATGTTTACTTATAATAATACTTATTTATTATTATTCACTATTAAAGACCACAGACTTCAAGACTTGAACTGCTTGACTAAATAATAAATATTGACAGATACTTATAGGTACAAAAAAAAGTATTTCGCTAATTTAAATCATACTTTATAGAATATACCATATTAATTATCATAGCTTAGCTATAAATATGCTATATTCTATAAAGTAAAGTAAAGTGCATTATTTATTTAGATAAAGCTTTTTCTTACCATTCAAACACACTTTCCTATATGCTCTACTCTTCCCCTAGCTCATTTTTGTTGTTTCCTCAAGACGTTTAAAAATATTGACATACCTCAAAAATATATTTTGAGCAACGAAAACAATGGGCGCTGCTTAGCTAGCTGGCTGGCTAGCTGGCAATATTGTAGTATATACTTATTTGTTTTTTTAATTTAGAAATTGTATAACCTGATTACTCAGGAGCATTGTATTGTATTGTCTGTGTGGCTGTCGGTTTTCTGTGTGCGCGTATCGTGCGCTGGCATGTCATTCTATGTTTCTATATACTTCACTTAATGGCTTTTGACCGGCAAGAATATATACATGCACCTCTGCCGGATCGCTTCATTGCGTGCTGGTTGTCCCAAGCTCAAGGGAATTACGGCTAAGAGCTGTCCGCTTCAAGTGTTTACCACGCCAAAGGCACTGCCAAAGTATTAACAGCATTTGTGGCTTACATATTTAATGGCACGCTCTGAGACGTTCATTTATGTGGGGTAATTGCATTTGCTGCAACAACGCAACAAGGATAAGAGGGAGAACTGGATAGTCATGACTAGGAGATACTCTAGGTTTGACGGTATATTGCAAGTTCAAGAAGGATTAAGCTTATTTTATTTATTATTATTATTTTTATATTGTTATTTATTTACTAGAAAAAATGAATTATTGAAATAATTCGATTCTGAAATTTTATCTAAATATAAAAAAGAAGAATCAAAAATTTTAAATAATTTTAAAGAATCAAAAATTTTAAATAATTTTAAAGAATTAAAAATTTTAAATAATTTTAAAGAATCAAAAATTTTAAATAATTTTTTTTTTGTGTGAATTTAGTAGAGGTATTTGGTCAAAGAATTATTCATAAACTATATAAGCTTAACGAAAATCTGTCTGTAAAACTTGGAATTTATAGCAATTATATTTCTCGAGAAATACTTAAAAAAAATTGAAATAAATTTCTATTAAATAATATATTTATTGTTTATATATTTTATATTAAGAAAATTAAATGAGATATGTAAAAAATATATTTGGTAATTCTATATAGACTTCAAATTGACTATAAAATAAAAGTTTCAGATATTTTACTTATTTAGTTTTCGAGATAAGCGATATAGACGACCTAGCTATATCTATTCAGCGCATTTTCACGTATCACGTATCAAGTATCTACACATCTCTAGGCATCAACCACGCCTTCCTCTAACCCTTATCAACATTTACTAAAAACGAATATACCCCTTAATAAACAAATTCTTTATGACTTCAGCATATTAAAAGAGTAAAAGTGGGACACATGTGACGAGTTGAAAGGGTGACAAGCGCACGGGTATAATTGGCCTTTGAGCAGTTATGAAAATGCATAAATTTGAAGCTTAACAGCTGCAACCTAGCAAGTTGCTAGCTATTTAGCTCGACTTCGCACACACTCATTTATCCAACTAACACCCAGCCCCCCTGGCAGCTGCCAGCTGAGCCAATATCAACCGTTTGCTGTCTATCATTGGCCATAGACTTTTCACTTTATGACTCAGACCGCACACATTACCTGGCTGTCATTTAGCCAATTACCTGGCAAGGCAAACAAAGCAACAGAGTATATATATATATCTATCTATATACATATGTATATAGGGGGTGATCGGTGAATGCCACCGGCCATTCATTCATATTATTATGTCTATATTATGTTTGAGAATTGATGCCCATAAATATGTAGCCAACAATTGGCAACAGCTATTCGAGAGCGCTGCTGCTGCTGCTGCTGCTGCATCGGAAATGAACAGATCTCTCTGGGCTCTCTTGGTAGTCGTGTCGCTGTGTAGCTGGTGTCGCTTTCCAGTCAGCTGCTGTGTAGCTTTGCTGAATGAATTCAGCGGATCCCCGAAAAAAATAAAAAGTGTTGTGCTCACAAAAGTGTTGGGAGAGCTGTTTGGGGTTTTCTTTTCGCTTTGCGAACGTTTGGCGTTTGGACGTGTTCGCGTTTGTACGCTAAATGTCGCGCCGTTTCACCGCACGCTGAGCAAAAAGTTAGTGTACCACTGGGCGTATACGCAACATCGTGCACATCCATCAACACACAGCACACATACGCCCTGTGGGACGGACGCTTGTGTGGACGTTTTGCCTAGGCAAACATTTTACTGGCATAGGCCGTCATTACTGCGCGACGATCGACGATCAGCGCTCGCTCGTTCCGTTCCCTGTTCCCATTTGGCTAGCGCTACGCCGCAGTCGTTGGCCTGCCGCTCGTGCGTTCCGTTCGTCGTCGTCGTCGTCGAAGTTGTTGTCGTTGTTGTCATCTCCATTTGCTGGCGTACGTACGCGTTGCCAGCTGTCAGCGAGCGACTCGGCGCAGCGCCGTTTGGAACTAAAAACGTTTCCAAGGCACGGGATTTTCTCAACAAATTTTCATCAACGCCTTTGCCTTTTGCTATTTTTAACGTGTGTGTGCGGCCAAACACAAAAATTTTCACAATTTCTTTCTTCACTTTTTTTTTTCTTCTAACAATTTGCCCGAGTTATTCTGTGCGTGTGCGTGTGTGTATTTTGCAAGCGAGTGTGCGTGTGTGTGTGTGTGTGTGGAAAATTTCGTTGCGTTAAATAAGTTATAAAACAATATAAGTACATGCAGCAAACGCCATAAGTTTTCATGTCAGTAAAAAATCAAATCACAAATTTTCTAATCAAATTTATGTGAAATGGAAAAAATGGAAAAATTCAATTTTAAACAAGTTGTGCAAATAATTTATGAGTTAAAGGCAAAAGTTACCAAAAATAAATAAAAATTGTAAAAAGTAATAGAAATAATCTAAAAGCTAAAACAAACCAAATATAATAAATCTATTGCAAAAGAATTCAAATCTTAATTAAAATACAATGAGCTTGTATTATTTTTAGTTGCTGTGGGTCAAACTTGTGCGCTGACAAATTTCATTTAAATAAAACTTACCTAAAATAAAGTTTAATTAAATTATAACTAACAAAAAATATATATTTAATTAATTCTAAAAGCAACTTTCAATCGATCCACATGAGCCGTAACTACTGCAGCTAGGCAGCAGTAGTTGGCTGGTTTCTTTGGGATGTTAATACTTAATTTATGTGAACCTATAAATAATTTCAATTTAGAGAATGTGTTTGCCTGCCTTCTACTACATATAATATAACGAATAGTGCGCGTTGTTCGACAAAAATATGCTAAAAATACCAAAAACTGAACGCTGCGTGTCGCTGTCTAAGTGTGTGTGCGTGTGTAAGTGTATATGAGTGTGTGTTAGTGTGTGTGTGTGCTACAGTGCCTGACTGTGTGTGCAGTGGAGATTGATTGAAACGCAGTCGCGTAGCTCAACTAAAACAAAAAGTAAATGCAACTCAAGCAAAACCAAGAAAAAAAATAAGAAAAATAAAAAATAAAAATGAAAAAAGTAAAAAAAAAAAAAACAAACAAAATGCAAAACGCACTCAAGAACGGACGACACTGACACGACTGTCAGTCGTCTTGCCCCAAACACATCGACAACGACGTCAGTCACTTGGGACTATTATTCAATTTTGCATAGCCCCGAACCAGGGACAGCGGCGACACTTTTTGCTTGGCAAAAACAAAAAACTAAAGCACAAGAAATTAGAAAAAAAAAAAATAAAACAAAAATACGAATTTAATAGACTTTGCCAAAAAGCACCTTAAAATACAGTTCAACAATATTACGAGTATTCGCTTCTTTTTTTCTTCTTTTTTTTTTTTTGCTGCTCATTTCTTAATTTGTTTTTGTTGTTTTTCTTCATTCTTGCCAAAGCGAATTTTATTTATTTTCCTTTGGTCGTTGGCAGGCAGCAATTTTTAAAATAACAATGATACATGCGGCTGCTGCTTGTTTATAAATAAATGCGCATACGTAAATGCTTTTATCAGCCCAGCTCGCCAGAGTTCTGTGATAAAGCTGAATACATCATACACACACACACACACACAGAGAGAGAGATTTATATCCCAGAGCTAACTAACTAAATTGTTGAGGGTTTGCCTTTAGATATTTTTGCATTTCTGTTAGCAAATTATTTATTGGTATAGTAACTCATAAAAATTCTTCTCTTATTTATATTTATATAAATTTATTTTATAACAAGTAAGAACGTTGCAGTCGGGCGCTACCGACTGCGGGATACTCATTCACACCCCCACAGATCACGCCCATTGCCACGCCCACAATTGGTTTGTACATATATAATTTTTTGGAAATCAATAGAGGAGATCAGCAGTAATATCTGTATATAATTCTGATTTTCTCACTGAGAATCGGAAAAACGTATAGTTTTTCCCGATTTGCCACGCCCCCAGTAGTCGTAGACATATAATTTTTGGCCAGTTCTTAGAAGTAGTGAAGGGTAACGTAAGTGTGAAATTTGGATGCTTACACTCAAAAAATGCGAAAATTACAGGGTATTTTTTAGCCGGGCATACCCCATAAGGGGCGTAAAATTTATTTTTGGCGCATCGATAGAGGAGCTCACCAGTAACTTACCATCCAATTTTGAAGCTTCTAGCTCTAAAACTGTAGGAGCTACAAACTTTTGCGGTTTGCCACGCCCCCTATGGGCGTAGATATATCCGCCATATCTTTTCCAACTTGGGTTGTCAACCCGAGTATATATACCAAGTTTCAAGTCTCTAGCATCAATAGTGCTCAAAATATTACAGAATTTGAAAAATCACTATATAGTCAGATCCGATTTGCCACGCCCCTAGTAGGCGTGGATATATAGATTTTTGGTCGATCTTCATAGGATCGTATCAGTAACCTACGTGCCAAATTTGGGCGTTTTAGCTTTAAAACTGTAGAAGATACAGTTTTACCCGATTTGCCACGCCCCCAATGGGCGTAGATATATCCGCCATAGCTTTTTGATCTTGAGTTGTCAACACGAGTATATATTCCAAATTGCAACTCTCTAGCACTTCTAGAAGTAGTGTTTCTGAGGTATGGGCAAATGCATTTTCCGATTTGCCACGCCCCTAGTGGGCGTATCGGGAAAATCTTGACACTTTATAATTCGAGGGTATACACGAGTATATATTCCAAATTTCAACTCTCTAGCTTCAAAACTGTGCAAATGGTTTGCGTTCATACGGACAGACGGACAGACGGACAGACGGACAGACGGACAGACGGACGGACAGCGTGACGGACATTGCACAAAACCAATATACTCATTTCACTTTGTGAATGAGTATAAAAATATTTACAAAAACAAATTAAAATAAATTTATATAAATATATAGTTAAACAACTTACTAAAGAGAGAGAGAGATTTATATCCCAGAGCTAACTAACTAAATTGTTGGGGGTTTGTCTTTAGATATTTTTGCATTTCTGTTAGCCAATTATTTATTGGATTAGTAACTCTTGAAAATTCTTCTCTTATTTATATTTATATAAATTTATTTTATATATACATATATATACAAAAACAAATTAAAATAAATTTATATAAATATATAGAAAATAGTTTACTAAAGATATTCTTAAAGAATTTGGAATTTCTGTTAAGATTAAGTTGCCTTAAAGGTAGCAAGAAAATATGTATTCAAATATATAAAAAAAATATTAATGTTAAAAGAAAAAAGAATTTGCAATTTTTATTTTATTTAAATATTTATTTATTGCCTTTTGCATTGTTGAGATTTTTCTATATATCTTTTCTATATTATATATTTTTTTTTAGAAATATCTTAATTTCTAGCATCATAATTCCAAATTCCTTAAGATTAACTTTAGTACATTTTTTTTAAATTTAATATTGTATATTATACATATTCTACATTTCTATAGTTTTTAATCTCTTTCGTGAGCATATATCATATTATAAATGAGCATAAATCTTTGCAAATAGAGAACTCTTCTTCTCCCAGTGTTATGACGTTTTTTCATCTCTTTAGAGATATGCTTACGTATATTTTATCTCCTTTTAGAATAACTTTTGGAAATATCAATTTTTTCGACAATTTTCTTCTTGTCAAAAAATTTAAAAATATTGCTATATAATCGCAACTTCTTTATATATAAATATATTCTTCGCTCAACGTTTTTATTACATTTTCTCATCTCTTTCGAGTTATGTTTACGTATATTTTACCTCCTTTTAGAATAACTATTGGAAATATCAATTTTTTCGACAATTTTCTGTCCTCTTCTTGTCAAGAAATTTTAAAATATTTCAATCTAATCGCGACTTCTTTATATATAGATATATAATATAATTGACAGACTCTGGTGACAGTGGAAAACTATGCTTGAGCTGTATATATATTTATGTTTATAATTTATAAATATATAATTTTATAAATATATAGACAAAGCATAGTTTCCACTTTCTGAAGAGTCCGTTAAAAAATTTTTATCTGAACTCTGATTGCTTCCACTGAACCGCAATTAAAAATGGTTTGATGCACAGGGATGTGGCTTTTTATAAAAAATCAATATATAATTTTATAAAATTGACAGAAAATCCGTTAAAAATTATAATTAAATTGAAAACAAGTTTCTTACGCTTCTATATAGATATATGTATTTTAAAAGCCAAACAAAGTATTTTGAATTTTAATTTTCAATTAATATAATAAACCTCTTTAGATTGTTGATATCGATTTGTTGTTTTGTGGGAAAACTACAAATTCATAACGTAATATACAATATTGTCATAAGTTATGCCGCTGTAGTTCGAATTCGTATTTGAAATTGTTTTGCCTTTCGTTTTGCTTCTTAGAGCTGGGAAATTTATGGCTCCCATTCTAAAGAAGAAAATGTTGCCTGCAGCATTTGGCGCGTCGTCTGCTGCTGCTGTTTATGCTACGAATTTATTTTCTTGACTCTACAATCCCCGAAAATTTCTTCACTTTGAAAGCAGAGCAGGTCAGGGCAAGGGGAGTGCAGGGCAAGCGAGTGCGAATACAATCGCATGCACTGTACGATGCGTGTGTTTTCATCATCATTAATGTTTAAACAAAATAACATTGGCAGCCAGAGACAGCAGCCTCTGACCCCGCGGCCCTGCTGGCCCCTCGGAGCGCAGCTCCTCTGCTCGGTGTGTGTATTTTGCTATTAATAACAAAAGCTTCAGAAGAATTCAAATTCAAATTCAAATTTGAATTTCTTTTTGTTATTTCATTTCGTTTCGTTTCGTTTCGTTTGCTCGGCAACCGCAAGAGAACAATAAACCGAGCAGCAGAGCCAGCCAAAGATGCCAAAGATTCAAAAAACAAACACAAAAAAAAATGAAAGAAAAAAAAGTGGCTAAAATGCTTGCGGTACATTTTATGAATAGCTATCTCGAATATATTATAGTGCTGCAATTGCTATACAATCATATTCAATCGATCGATGCTAAGTATACAAATTAATATTAATGCTACGAAATGAATAATATTTATGCAAAATATACAAAGATATTCTGAAGAGTTTTTGACGTAATGAAATGCGAGTTGTATAATATAAAAATAATATTTGTTAAGCTGAAAAAAAGTAGAAAGAATTTTTGTTAAAATATGCAATGAATAGCATTTTACTGGATGAGTATTTAAAAGTCTTTATTATCTCAACTTAAAATTCAGTAGCCATAAATTAAATTATTTTTATTATATTAAATAATACTCTGAAACTGAAAAAAGTTATTTTACGACAGTATGAGTGCTTAATAAGTAGGAGTATATTTCAAGTGCTTTTATTTCAAACAATTTTTTCATAAAGAAAACGAATCAAGTTTTTTGAAACAACTTATTTTTCCCTTCTAAATTTTGCAACATTTTTTTAAGGAAACCATTATATGTATATCAAACGAGATTTAGTCTGTTTAGTTTACTAAGCGGCTGCCCTACATTCTCTCACTCTCTATCTATATATCTCTCTCTCTCTATCTCTCTCTCTCTCTCTATCTCTCTCTCTCTCTCTCTCTCTCTATTTATATACCTCTCTCTCTCTCTCTCTCTATCTCTCTCTCTCTCTCTCTCTCTCTCTCTATTTATATACCTCTCTCTCGCTCTATAACTCTCTCTCTCGCTCTATCTATCTCTCTCTCGCTCTATCTATCTCTCTTTCTCTCTCCCTCACACACTCTTTCTCTCTCTCTCTCTCCCTCACACACTCTTTCTCTCTCACTCTCTCTCTTTCTCTCTCTCTCTCTCTTTCTCTCTCTCTCTCTCTTTCTCTCTCTTTCTCTCACTCTCTCACATACACTTTCTCACTCACTGTAACTTACATATGCTTCTCTTTAGTCGAATACTTTCTTCAAGTAATACCTCCTAATAGGCTGGGCTACTATCAATATGAAAGCCAAAGTTTTATGAGCAAAGCTTTGCAAATGAGAGATATCATAAGATCATTAAGCAGAACTATCATCTACTTGACTCTAGGCAGTGTTATCTTTGTTTGCTCTGAGTATCTGTTATTCTAGCTATATATACATTGATTATATAGATATTTGCTTGACGAATCCTAGCGACTACTCAATTAAACTAACTTCTAACTTCTTTTGATGATACTACATCATATAGCCAAAGGAAATATTGTTTAAAATACTATTTTATTTTTGAAGATAAAAAAAGATATAATGACTATATACTATATTATATGATTTAGTATAATATTGTTTTTTTATATAAAAATATTGTTTAATATACTATTTTATTTTTGAAGAGAAAACCTATCGAATTCTATAGACTATATACTAAATTATATGATTTAGTATAATATTGTTTTATATTAAATTCAATTTCAACATATTAGTTTTCATTACATTATTTTATTTGATCAGAGCAGTCAGAGTAGACAGCTGATAATAGATTATAGTTATATCATCTTTTCAAAACAAAATCTATTTTATATATTATATCTATTAGAGATTTTCTTGTAATCCTTGCTGATCTCTAATGCTTTCTATTTTCTATTAAATTTAAAGCTGTTTGATTAGCTAGAAACAATGGCACTCAACACAATATGACTATATTGTGTTTAAGTTAACGTACAGCTATTGTGTTTGCTGTCAGCAGGTGGATATTGTGGCCGGCCCTTCTGCTATGCCAGCTACGCCCTGTACACACACACAGAATTCCACTCAACCATGTGATAAGCCAATGCACAGCATCCGTTTAGTCTCTTCTCTGCTTGTCTGCCTCTCTCTCTCTCTCTCTCTCTCTCTCTCTCACTCTCTCATTCTCTTTCTCTCAAAATAAAACTGTAAATTATTTGCAACAGAGTGAAGAATTTCCAAATAAACAATTTCCGCTGGAGCTCTGGTTTAACCAACCCAATGATATCGCAATGCCGTAGCATTAGGCACTGAGCCACATGGCGTATACACAATGTGCGTTAAGCGCACATTTCCTGCCCGCTCGCTCGTATTGTTGTTGTTGTTACTTCTGGTGTTTCTTCTTGCAGACATTGTTGTTTGTTGGCATTATTTGTTTTTGGAATTCTTTAAGCAATTGAATATATATGCCATTTATATATATATTTTTTGGAAATTTAGAATTTCTAAATGAAATGGAATTATTGCTGAATATCTATTAAATGAATATGAATTAAATGAATATTATGAATATATAAATGTTAAAATATATATGATATAATGATTTTGCTTATTGAACTTTTCTTATGGATATATGCATTTATATATATTTAATATATTATTTATCTGCCTATTATATACTCAATACATATTAAATGAATATGAAGTAATATTATGGGTAAATGTTAAGATATATGATATAAGGTAATAAGGTATATGATATAAGGATGTTCCTTATTGAACTTTTCTTATGGATATATGCGTTTACATATAGGTATTTTATATATTACATTTATTGCTTTATCTGCCTATCATATACTCAATATATATTGGGCTGCTTAATCAGAAGCTATAGAATAAGTTTTAGCAGATCAGCAGATCCAAAAAATGAAACTTCCTCAGGCTTCGCTTGGTTAGTTCGGTTCGGTTCGGCTTGTGTAGATAATTTTTCCCATTCACAACTCAAAGACTCCTGTGTTTAAATTTCTATAAAACATATAAAACACCTGTACAAAAATCTTATAAAAAGTGTTGTGTTTTAATATATTCAACAATTAACATAAATGTCTATGCAGAGCCAAATAAATTATAATTAAAAACAATTGTTTATGCGCATATAGTTCAATAAATGATATGAATCACAACAAATCTATAAAAACAAATTTTCAACTCAATTCATTTAGCCATCAAGACAAACAAAGAAAAACTATATCTTTAAATATTTATATATATATACATATGTATATATTTATATGATTAACACATGGCCCAGCCACAGAAATTACATAGCTCTTAATGAAAGCAAAAGCCCACTGGCCGAGCAACATAAATAATTACGAGGCAGTAAAAGAAAGAAGAAAAAAAAAACAAATAATAATACTACAAACTACTTGGCAAAACTACAAAAACAAAAAACAAAAACAACAACAAATTCATAATGAAACAAAACCAACAATTTACCACAAAAAACTTTGATCTGATCCACAAATAAATAAAAACACAAAATGAAAACTCTGCGAGTGCTGTGCATGGCATTTGTCTGCTACTATGCAATCTTCATAATATTTTATTACTACAATCGTGCCCACGTTCAGGCCACTAAGAACAAGCGAGTGGCCGATCCACTCGCTGATCGCTCGTAGCAGCGAGTGGCTGCCACAGCGAGTAGCTGCCACCGGGCAACAGCTGAGCGTGGCAACCTGCAGCTGCCTCCCACTCAAAGCGACGGCCCGCCATTGAGAATTTCATTTCTTTTGGCCTTTGACGCGGATACACACACACACACATAGAGACAGAGACGAATATATCTATAGATATAGCTAGGCTATATTATATATACAACGATGATGCTGTGTTGCGGCTATAAATTTCGATAGTCCCGGTGCCAAGCAAAACTCGAAACGAAAATCGTTTTTGTTATTAACAAACAACAGTGCGGGCTACACACATATATAGACAAATATAAATACATATATACACTCATACATACACACATACATACACTCATACATATATACATAAAGCAAGCATCGCTTAGCAATTGCAATTACATTTCAACTCAATAAACTACATCAACAAAAGCCCAGAAATATCATTATTCAACATCATCATCAACAACATCATTATCATCATTTGTTCTCTTCATTTGAGGTATATTTCCCTGCTCTAGCTACTCTCATATCCATTTATTTTATTTACATCATAAACATATCGTTGCGCGCGCGTGCCTAAAAAAAATTTTTAAATAAAAAAAAACAACGAAAAACCTTAAAATTTCGACAGATAAAAATCAATTAAATCGCGCTATAAATCAAATTGGAAAATGCAAAAACTTAATGTGCTGCAACTTTCAGCTGTTACTTAAATGTTTACAAGCGAAAAACACTTTTGTTTAAATCTATCTATATACACAGACAGAACTGGATATTAACTTGATTACATAAACGAACAAAAAATATATGCATAAAATAAATTTTAATTTATTTAAAAATAATTTATATAACTGCCTTATATATGTATATAAAGTATTTAAGTTTGTGTTTAAATGAAAAGTAACTGAAAAATATTTACAAATTGAACCCAAAAAGTCATCGATAACAACATATGATTCGATAACTACTTGTTACGGTACAAAAATATATTTAAATTATCAACAAAATTGTAAACATATAAAAAGTAACTGAAAAATATTTAAAAACTTGACAAAACAATGTTATCGATAACAAAATGTGCTTCGATAACAACTTGTTTCTATACAAAAAATGTATTTAAATTATCTATAAAATTTTGACAAATAAAAAGTAACTGAAAAATATTTAAAAATTTAACAAAACAATGTTATCGATAACAAAATGTGCTTCGATAACAACTTGAATTATACAAAAAAATATTTTTTAATTATCTATAAAATTTTGACAAATAAAAAGTAACTGAAAAATATTTCAAAATTTAACTCGACAAAGTTATCGATAACAAAATATGCTGCGATAACAACTTGGATTACACAAAAATATATTTAAATTATCTATAAAATTTTTACAAATAAAAATAAACTGAATAATTCAACCCAACTAAGTTATCGATAACAAAATATGCTGCGATAACAATTTTGTATTATACAAAAATATATTTAAATTGTTTAACATTTATTTAAGCAAAAATTCTAACTAAACTTCTCACTTTTCTTTGCAGCCTTGCAGCTAATCCAATGATGGCCTACGACATTAGCATAAAGATCGATAATTTTGAAATGCCAGCGATAGAAACTTGATCGATAATTGTAAAGCTACAAGTCGAAGGCAGAAATAAAATCAAAATAAGAAGATAAACAAAAAGTTACAACTTTCGCGTTTCAGTGAAAAACAAAACAACCAACAAATTAACTAATTACAAAACACCCAAGCTAAACTAACTCTAAGTTAAGCAGAAGTCAACAAACCAACAAACAAGCAACAGTAACAAAACTAAAAACGAAATTAAGCGAAACGAACTAAAAGTTAGATTTAACCCAAGCCACAAACAAATGCAAATGAAGCAAAAGCAACAGCAACAACAACAACTACAACACAAACAACAATTGAGCAGTAAATCAATGCGCAACATACGAAAACATAAAAAGCTCAAAGCGACAACAACAACAACAACAATTAGTAGTAGAAACTAGTAAGAGGAAGAGTTAGAGAAGCAAACGACAGCCATATACCCTGTAGGAACAAGCATTGAGCATGCAACAGGCTGATCAACTAACGCAACAACAACTACAGCTACAGCAGCAACAACAGCTACAGCTCCAACAACAACAACAGCAACAGCAACAGCAGCTGCAACAAAATGGCGGCGATATGGCCGCCTATGCCGCTGCCCAAGCCGCTGCCGCCGCCGGCATCAAGCGCGCCCCAATGAGCGGCGGCCGCTTTGACTTTGAAGACGGCGGCACCTACTGCGGCGGCTGGGACGAGGGCAAGGCCCATGGCCATGGCGTCTGCACGGGGCCCAAGCATCAGGGCGCGTATGCAGGTGCCTGGAATTATGGCTTTGAGGTATCCGGATCGTACATTTGGCCCAGGTAACTACACATAATGTTTGTTCTTAACTAGTTTACAGGCTTTTAATGACTTTTGCATGGCAATAAAATAGCCAAAATGGAATTTACAAGTTCATTATTTATAAGGCAAAAGAAACTTTTAACTAGTTATGCATGCAGTGACGTCATGAATGCATGCTTAAGTTTGCTTAGGTGGCAACTCTGTTTTGATGTGTTCCGGGTGAATGGCAAGGATAGAGAGGAGAATGAAAAGCAGGCAGAGACTTTTCAGCAGGCAATGAAACTTTGTTGAGATAACGGATTTCTAGTGACATTCACTGTATTATGTTTCTATATCTGTATTCATACCTACATATTATTGGGTTTTATATTTGATTTTTGGTTCAAAGACAACAGAATGATTCCTTTGTCTTCTTGGAGCTTTACTTTACACTGCGAGCCAAACTAGCGATGGCACTTTCGAACACTATCGGTAGTGCAGGGCCATCAATAGCAGGGCCAGGGATGCCAATTTCACATTTTCCCGTCAAGTCTGGTTGTTTTTATACCCTGAACCCATTGAAAATGGGAAATCAGGGTATAATGTTTTTGTGGAAATGTATGTAACAGGCAGAAGGAGACATCGCAGACCCCATAAAGTATATATATTCTTGATCAGCTCGATGAGCTGAGTTGAAATAGCCCTGTCCGTCTGTCCGTCCGTCCGTCCGTCCGTCCGTCCGTCCGTCCGTCCGTCCGTCCGTCCGTCCGTCCGTCCGTCCGTGTGAACGCAGCGATCTCGTAAACCACAAAAGCTAGAGATCTGAAATTTTCAGAGAATACGCGTCTATAGCCTACGCAGTACGAGTTTTTTTTAGATTTTCGATAACTCATCCCGTTTCCTTATTATCGATAAAAATCGATAACTTTTCTTCCGTTAAGCAAACCGTAAGAGCTAGACTCCAAATTTACTGTGTAGATCCGAGTAATGAATGCGGACAGTTTGTAATTTTTGAATTTTGGATGCCACGCCCCCTTCGCCCCCAATTTGCAAAATTCGTATTTCAAATACTAGAGACTTGTGCTTTGGCAAATACACACATATGAATGACATAATTATGCTGTGAAAGTTTAATCAAGAAAGTCCATCCACAAAAAAAGTTATTAAACATTTAATTTCCCATACAATAGGCATATTGCAGCCCGAGCGCAGTCGCTGCGTCAACTGCGCAGTCAGCAGAGCGCGTGCTTATGCGTGCGTGCGTATGCATGTGTGTGTGTGTGCGTTGCTCGAAATATTTGTATATGTAAAATAAGGATATAATGTTGGAAAGATTGACTCTTCGCAGGGTTCAGGGTATCTCGTAGTCGAGCCGTCTCGACTAGAGCACTCTTACTTGTTTTAATGACCAATTGCGAGATCAATTTTGAAATTGAGGAAGGTGGAAAATCTCGATTTGAAAAAAATTTATATGACGTGTTTTTGGCTTTTTTTTTATATCTTAGTAGAAACATTAGTATTCATACCAGGATTTCAAAGCCGCAAAGCATAAGAATAAAAAAGAAAAGGTCACCATTATTGTGATAGTTTTTGTATCTTATGCTATTTGATTGGTGATTTCAGCATAAGTACCTTAAAAAAGGTCATAAAAATGAGAATTTGACTGCTGAGTTGACAACAGACACTTAAAAAACCATGGATTTTTTACCCGTTTTTCATTTTTTAGTTTTTTTTGCTTACGTCCCCATTAAAAGCAGATTTTTTTTGAATGAAAAGTTGGCGACACTAGGTAGGGTGATTAGATAGTGTCACTAACCATGTAAACTGTTGCCAACTGTTCATGGCTTCGGTGAGCTCGATCAAGTAGTGAAAAAGCCAGAAAGAACTAGACGAAAATTGGAAACTCCAGAAAAAGCTTTTACGGTTTTCGAAGCCCATCGAAATCCACTTTTGTTTCATCAAATTTTATACATTCCATATCATTAATAATAATAATAATTATGTGCCTATTTTTGCGTGCGGCCCTTGTAAATTGTATCTCTTGGTATGAATTTCGATGTTTCACCCATAATACCTTCTATAACATCAGATTTTGACATTTTCCAACATTTCCTTCACGCTAAATGAAAGCCATTCATTATAGCTATAACTCTCGCCAAGCGCTATATCACAGTTCTTTACGCATTCGTGTTTGTAAAACGTCTGAACTGGCGGAAAAATAGCTAAATTGGCATTGGCAGGGCGACTTGATAATTTTCAACCATTCTTAGTGTCGATAAAGTTATCGAAAGCTCTCCACCTCTAGCAAAGCCGCATTGCGAACTGGAAAGTTAGCCGACCGCAAATTGGTTAATTCATTCAAAGTCAAGTTGTTAATTTGTGATTTATTTAAGCTGCGTCTTGTTTGTAGCCAAACCATCATCCATATAATACAGATAGATAAGGTATAATATATGTAGGCCATTTAAAAAGGAGCATTTTATGAAATAAAGAAGAGAAAGAAAAGTTGTCATTCACATGACTCGATCACATGTTCATTTATTTGTTGAATTTATTTATCAGATTTCATTCACATTTACCGCATCATAATTTGCACGCAGCATGAATCGTCCAAAACTAGATCCAGAATGGGAAAAAACTGTTAGAATAATGGAAAATTGGAAGAATTATAAGAACATAAATATATATATACCTAATTATGTTGCTCTCGGTAATAATTTGGTCGTTGAAAAGTATATAAATATGTATGTATGCAAAGAGTTAAAAGTACTTGAAATATCTGAGCAAAATGTGATCTCTTGAACTTATATTAATCATATTGCTTGTTGCAGCGGATCACACTACGAGGGCCAGTGGCAAAATGGTCGGCGACATGGCCTGGGCGTGGAGCAGATTGGACGGCAGATCTATCGCGGCGAATGGTCGAAGGACGGGCACAAGGGGCGCTACGGCGTGCGCGAGAGCACTGTGTCGACGGCCAAGTACGAGGGCACCTGGAACGAGGGCTATCAGGATGGTTCCGGTTGCGAGACCTACGCAGATGGCGGTAAGTGGTTCAGGCTACGTATACGTAATTTCACTTGATGCATGAGATCATTTGGCGTCTATTTCCTGGCAGCGGCAACGATGAGAGAGGCAGCTGAAATCAATTTATTGTTTTTATTTTACTTTTTGACATTTCTGTAATAATTCGGCGCCTGTCCGTGTGTCTGTATGTGTGTGTGTGTACTCTACGTATAGCCCAGGGATGCCACTTTCGCTTTTTTCCCGTCAAATCTGGTGGTTTTGGATGACCGATTGCGGGAAATCTCAATTTTTTAGAAATGTATTTGACTTGTATTAGCTTTTTTATTTTGTCCAAAATCTTCCTCGCTTTTCTCAGCTTTTTTTTGTTTTCCTTTCCGTTAAAAGCAGCTTTATTTTCTAACAAAAAGTTGGCAACACTGGTATAGCCCCTTTCAGTGTTCTGTTCTTGGCTTGCCGGTAAACCAAAATCTCTCGCACACAAAGCCATTTCCCACACACACAGAGAGAGAGAGAGAGTGACCACAGCCTGACGTCATATTTTCCTTAGTCTTTTTACGTTTTTCTTTTGAAACATTTTTGCAACATGAGTTGGTTTTTTCTGGGGAAATTCGGTTAGCTCGCCTAGAGCATATGGCTCTACATCTACTATATGTATATATAGGCATAGGCATTGCCTTGTGTGGTGTGGGTGTGTTTGCATATACTATATAGTATACTATATGCAAATATTAAAATATATATTTGCAGTTTACATTGTTTCACGAAATGTCATTGTGTATGAATGCGATGCACTCAGATTGTTTTGAGGTTGCTATTCACAATTGTGGCTCATCCATCGATTCATGTGCGCTTGCTTCATATACTATGCTTAAGGTTATTTTGGCACAGATCTTTAGTCGGTCAAAGTTTTGGGTTTTTTGTCTTAGTTCAATTTACTAAAGGTGTTTTAATTGAGCTTCAATTGTTGAATCAACTCATTCGGCTTTTAGAGCTTAATTGAAAACTTCTATGTTAGAAAAGTTACTACAAAATGCAGTTTGTCTCTTCATTGTACACTGAACCCATTGAAAATGGGAAATCTGGGTAGAATGCTTTTATTAAAGTGTATGTAACAGGCAGAAGGAGGCGTGGCACACCCCATAAAGTATTTCTATTCTTGATCAGCTCGATGAGCTGAGTCGATATAGCCCTGTCCGTCTGTCCGTCCGTCCGTCCGTATGTATGAACGCGTCGATCTCAGAACCTATAAGAGTTAGAAACTTATAAGATTTTTCTAGGTCCCACGCAGAACTAATTTGCTTTAAAAAACCGATAACTTTTCCCGTTTTAATGTTATCGATTAAAAACCTTATCGAAATTCACTTTTTAAATTATATCTCGTATATCTTTGGAGTTAGAGTCTCCAAATTTTGTATTTAGTTTCATGTTTATTTTATACAATTTTGATTTTTGTTTAACTTTGGATAACGGTTAAACTTAATTTAATTTTATATACATTTATACTAGATACAAACTCCGGAGTATAGTTAAAAACACAGATCTGATGGGGTTCAAGACATCTCCTAGACGGGCACCCTCGACTACAGCTTTCATACTTGCTTAAATATTCTTGTGGATGATGAAAAATGGATCAGATATTTGAATACATATGCCCAACAAAATTACTTACATTTTATATAATATATAAAAAGAGCTATATGCTTAAGAGAATAATTAAAACGCCTACAGAAATTCATTTGATAATACTCTAAACTCACTTTAAACATTGACTTTATATACAAGACAAGAATATAATACTATAATTACTTAAAAAATGTATTTTATATATTGGATTCCCTCAAACGTAGCTGCCAGGCTAACTGCAAAGTACGACAACTTAGCTCTTCCGCTTAATATAGAACCTTTTGTTATTAGGGTGCTCTCGGCAAATAGCAATAGCAAACAACAGTAGTGGACACCTTGTGAATTAGCTGCAGTAACCTTTAATCCAGCTGAGTTAACTATGCAAATGTTTGCCCTCTGTTTGTCGGGCAACAACTATAAATTGTCATTTGCTAAGCCTCAGCAACATTTACTAATTAAATAACCCAACCTGCCGCCGACATTCCATACCAAATAGCACAATATAAAGGCAAACAGTCTGTCCCTATGCTAAGGTCTTTAAGTGGCGCAAGACACGTGGAGCCATTAATAGAATACTAGTTACTTCCAGCAATGCCTACGAATGGGCTACCGGCTAATGAATGTATTCCATGCCAAGTAGATGCAGTCGACGGTTCTGGCAGGACTTGCGCTTGCTTAAGGCATTCGAATGAGGTCACACACTGCGGTTGAATTTATCATTTGCATTTTAATTGGCCAACAAAGACAGAAAGAGAGAGAGAGAGAGAGAGGAGTACGATCTAATGGCCTATTTTGTTTTCTGTATTGCAGGCAAATACCAGGGTCAGTGGCAGGAGGGCAAGCGGCATGGCTATGGCATACGCACCTCGGCGCCCTTTGGCCTCGCCTCGCATCATCGCCGCAAGAATCTGCACGCCTCGTTAAGCTCCCTGCGCAGCGCCGAGAATGGCAATGCTGTCAAGGCGCCCGAGAAGACAGAGGAGATACGTGGCGGCTTTGTGCTGACCGCCAAGTCAGATAAGCTGCCCGTGCGGCGCAACAGCCTCACAGAGAAGACGAAGAAGGGATTTCTAATGGTAAGAGAACCAGCTCTAAATATGGTCCAACATATGTTGAATGTTTTTTCATTTTTGACAGGGTCTGAAAATGCGTAAGCAGCGCAGCACTGGAGACTTGGAGAAACGTGGCACCATTGCCTCGGGCAGCATAAGATCCACAATGTCTTCGGCCTCATGGATAAGCACCGGCTCCGAGCAGTCCAATTTGACAACGAAGTGAGTGGGAAATGATTAAGCTATAAGGGGAGTCGTTAAGGAACAGCGAACAGAAGTCTAAAATGTTGAATGTATAACTATATGAATAGAGAAACAACTTTATTAGGCTAAGAATGTACTTGGAATAGACTTCATATATTAGCTTGATCTAAAAAATATATATAATAAAATATAATAATATATAGAAATAAATAATAGATCAAGTGTATATATTCTTGATACAAGAAATGATTTCAGTCCATTTGAGCCCTCCTGTCAGTCCGTCTTGAATAGCCTTTCTATATGTCTATCCTATCCTATCTATAAGTCAATAACCTTTAAGCTTATAAGTAGCAGAGAATAGAGAGATAGAACAGCATAAATCTATTCTTAGCTTAATTTTGTATATACTTCTCGAAGCATTAACAACTAATGCAATTCCCCTCTTACAGATCTGCGCACACAGAGTCCAATGCCAGCTTTACCATGGAGGACGAGCAACTGGATCCCACAGTAGTGGAGACCTACATGGGTGAATGGAAGAAGGACAAGCGTTGCGGACACGGCGTTGCCGAGCGCAGCGACGGACTCAAGTAAGTGGACAATCAATATATATAGATCTGAGACAACTAACCCCTTTCCACTCCAGATACGAAGGCGAGTGGTATAACAATCGCAAGCATGGCTATGGTGTGACCACGTTTCGTGACGGCACCGTCGAGGAGGGCAAATACAAGAACAACATATTGATCAGCAGCCAGAAGAAAAAGCATTTGTTCCTGGCGCGTTCGCGCAAATTCCGTGACCGTATCACGGCCGCCGTTAATTCCGCGCAGCGTGCTCTTAAAATGGCCATGCAGCGCTCCGATATGGCCATCTCGCGCATGGCCACAGCCGCTGCCAAGGCCCAGAACGCGGACGTCTCCGCCGAGCAGGCGCGCATCGATTGCGAGAATGCCGTACGCATGGCACGCGAATTTGCTCCGGACTTCAAGCCCTCGGTGCTTGAGCGTTTCGAGAAGCTGCGCTATCGTGAGCGCGAACGTTTCCGCGGGCCGCCCAGCCAAACCAATGTGGATCTGAGTCTGGGCATGGCGGGTGCCAAGCCGCCAACGTCCATGCAGCAACAATTTTCGCCGGCAAGCAGCGGCGGTGGCTCCGGCTCGGATGCGTACGCCACGCAGGCGCAGCGACAGCAGCAATATTTGAACATGCAGCAGCAGCAGCGACGCATGTCGCAGCAGCAACACGAGTCGGAGTGCCCGGTGCCGTCGTCCATGTATTCGCAGCAGCTGCCCGTCTCGCCGCAGACGGATCTCTCCGGTATGGTTAGCCAAGCGCAGCCTAGTCATGCGCATGTGGTCAGCGCCATCAATCAAATGTATCACCAGCAGCAGCATCAACAACAACAGCAGCAGCAGCAACAACAGCAGCAGCTGCAGCAGCAGCAACAGCAGCAACTGCAACAGAGCAATCCACAAATGAATCCTGCATATCAGTTCCAGCAGCAACAGCCGCCCGGCGGTGTCAAACTGAATCAGCAGACGCCTTTTGGCGTCGGCAATCCTAATGTGGCGCCCAGCAACATCAGCAACATGTCGCCGCAGCAGCAACACCAACAACAGTTGCTGCAACAGCAGCAGCAACAAAGACTCTACCAGCAACAACAGCAACTGCAACAGCAGCAACAGCAGCAGCAGCAACAACAATTGCAACAGACACAACAGCTGCAGCAGCAGCCTTCTTTGCACTCCTCGCCTAGTCATAACAGTGCCAGCCTGTTGCGTCGCGCTTCCCAGCAGCAGCAGCAACAGTTATCGGATGCTGCCGCCAATGCCGCCGCCATGGCCGCTGCGCAGCAACAGCCGCGCGGCCAGCGTCCACCCATGCTGGGCCAGATGGGCCAACAGTCGTCGATCGATCACTTTGACCACTATAAGCGCCCGCCCAGTCGGGACTCGTCCATCGATCGCTATGCACGTGCGGCCAGTCGTATGAGCGGCGCTTTTGCCGGCTCCCGTCAGGCTTCGCTGGATCGCTCCGGGCTGGCCGATGCGATGCCCAATGGCGGCGGCGGCGCCAGCACTCCGGACGGACGTCCACGTGCTGGCTCAGTATTTCGGGGCACTACGCCGGTGCCGGGCGCAACAGCCACGACTGTCAACTCGCCCATGACCGGCAACGGTTCGCTGCCCTCGGGTGCCGGTGGGCGTTTGTCGCGTGCCGGCACACCAAGCCTGGGCAGTGGCGGTGGGCGTGCGCCTAGTCAAAGCAATGCTGCGGAGCCGCTCTTCTCGTCGCCCAATCAGCCCTTCGAGGATGTGCTGTTGCGTCAACGTACGCTCGGTCAGGATATCATTCCCTCGCCCTTGCAACCCAAACGTACGGAAAGCTTATATTTGCCAGCTAAGCCCGCGACACCGGTGGGCATGGCTATGGGCGGCAAAGGTGGCGGTGGTGGCGGCGGCGGCGGTGGTGGCAAGAAAATGAAGGTAAGTTAAGTGGGTGAAGTAAGTTTAATGATTGGAAAGTCTTTTGGAGCAGTGATAAAGAGGTTTTAAGGAATGACTAAATACTATAAGGGACTATATGGAAAGTACTTAAATCTGAATATTATGTATATATTGTATAAGTGGATCATATTTGGTATATGCTTAACATAAATGAAGGTTTCTTTATAATATACTTGAATAGCAAGCATAGGAAACTCACAGCTTTCTCATTGATAGACTTATTAGTACTACAAATTTCCTTCCATACTTTATATTATATCAAATAAATCAGTCAAGAATATATTTAAGAAGATTTATAGAAAAATTCAAGAATAAAATCGTTAAGATATTTTCTTCTAATATTAGACTAACAAATTGATGAACAATATATATTTAGGAAAAAAATTTTAAATAGAAGTATAAACTATATGGGAAGAACAAATTTTATTAGGAATATTAGAAATTGTTTGAGCTAGTTTTTCTTAAAAATTTTATTAGAAGAGAGAGTGTATAAACTTTCAGTTTCTCATTTATTTATATTAATATTTCCTTCCTTCCTTAATATTATATCTAAATATTCGTTTAAATATTTGGAATTCCATGAAATCTGTCAAGACATTATTTAAAAGATTAAAAACCCTTAGATATTTTCATAATATAATATAATATAATATATTTAAATATTCCTTGAAATATTTACAATTCCATGAAATCAGTCAAGATATTATTCAAAAGATTAAAAACCTTTAGCTATTTTCATCTGATATTGGACTAACCGAAAACTGAACAATATATATACATATACAAAAAGAGACTAGAAAGACTATTTATTGTTTATAACAAATTCTTATTAATTAATTATTTTTAGTGTAGAACAGAAAAAGTCTTATAATATAAATAATTAATTAATAAGAATGTTCTATAAAAAAAAAATTATCATAATGAAATACAGAAAATGTAAGGTAGACAGAGCTGAGAAACATATGGGAAGAACAAATGTTATTAGGAATGTTATGAATTTTTTAAGTAAAAGAAAGAGAGAGTAAAAATATATCAATATAATTAAAAAAATACCTCCTTCAGGAACTTTTGAGCAACTTCAATATTAATGTTAACCTTATACCTTAACAAATAAGAAAACAAATCAAATTCTAATATTTATGACCCACTTAAGGAAATCCTTTGTTTACCTATGTGTAGCTGACCCATTTAGTATATACGCCAAGTGCCAATCAGAAATCCCAATTAAGTTCATCTGCACTTTTTATGCGGATCATTAAACTGCACGCGTCTGTCTATTAAATGCCCCTGCCCGGGCAGGCTATTCCCAAATATTTCATAACTCAGTTAATCCGTGCAATTAACTTAATTCGTAGGCCATATATCTGGCCAAAAACAAGAATAGCTGCCAATATAAAACAGAGAGAGAGAGAGAGAGAGAGACTGACTGATTCTGAGAGCCGGACGGAACATGTGCCCATTCTCCGGCTATTTATAGTGTAAAGTGAGTGCAGGCCAGAATGGAATGCATATGTGACTCGCTCGAGATCACAATTGTGGGAGACAACTCTCTCTCTCTCTCTCTCTCTATCTGTTTCTCTCTCTTGCTGAATGTGATGAACACTTCACAAGTGGTGGCCGTTGGCCCATTGGAATTGGGATTTGTCGCTGCGCTCAATTGTCGCTGGCTGGCGACAGTTTTCGTTGGCTCTTTGGTAGTAGCAAAAGACGCGTTGGTCCCGCCAGAGGCAGCGGCTAAGATCCTAAGATTCCGCCTCCACTTTGCAAATACATTTGTGTCGTTGTTAAACAAATTATATATATTTATATATATATATATATATAAATATATATGCACATATATTATTCTAGTGCTGAGGAATTCTGAAGATCAGAAACAGAGGCGACGAAGGCGGGATTCTTTTCTTCAAAATTGTTGTTGTGGTTGTTGCTTTGGCTTTGGCTCATTGCCGTGCGTGTTGGACTATTTTTGGCCATTGGGGCGCATTGCTGGCAACGACCGACCGACCGACCAGTTGGCCACAAGTGTCGTCGGCATTATAAGTGTTTAGTAAAAATTCTAGCGTCATGTTCAACTCGTTTACAAGTTGGAGGTGGCGCCACTGAACGGTTCTGATTGCTTGACTTATGCAAGCCCTTGTTGTACAATTGTAAGGCTAAAAGCGGATATATAGGATGGACTGGTATCCAGAGGAGGATGAGGAGGACTTGATGTTCTCGCCGGCTCTGTTGGCGCGACGTGCCAGCGAAAGCTGGATAGTCGAGCCGCCCGTTGAGGTGCTGTTGCATGCAACCTAAAAACTAGAGAACCTAAACGAGACGCTTGCATAACTAATATTGCATTGATTTCTTCCCTTTACATTTTGATATGCAGACGGTGCCCATCAATGTGTCGCTGCAGCGAAAGAAGTCGATGCCCGACTTCCAGGAGCTGCCGCGCGCCACGGAGGCGATGAGTCGCGAGGAGGTCTCCGCCCTGGGCTCGGCACGTCGCGAGGCAGTGCGTCGTCAAATCGAAGTCAACGAACGCCTTAGAGCGAATCCCTTTCTGTATTTGGTTAGTCCGCAAGTTAAGGTGAGTGAGCTCTACAAGCTGCCCATCTGTGCCAGCTACCTAAATCTCTCTCTCTCTCTCTCTCTCAACAGGATTGGCTTGTGCGCCGCCAGCTGATGCTGCTTGTGCTCTTTGTCAATATACTATTGGCGCTTTTATTTGTCAAGATGGTTACCTAGCGCCGGATGCGCACTGCCACACGGAACCGAACCAAAGCAACAGCGCGAACAGCAGCAGTTAAAGCAAGCAAAGTTTTAAAGCCATTGTATGTGCGCGCAGCCAACCCTCGAACAGTTTGCGAGCCACTGTTGCGTGTCTGTGGTGAATTTGAAGCTGCTGCTGCTGCTGCTGCTACAGTTCGAGTGCCACTGTGCGTTCTGTGTGGTTAAACAAATTTTTTTGTGGAGCTAAAGCTAACAATTTTTAGCATTTGCACTAAACAGATTTATAAATATTTATATATATAAATATATATATTTAAAAATACTATATGTATATCAATATGTATAATAAACATAAATCGAATTAAACTTTAGACTGCAGCCAAAATGAAAGAAATGAAAACAAATTTAAATTAAAAAAAAAAAAAATTATAAAAACAAGCAAAAAGTAAAAACGGAAACGCAGAACTGCATTGCACAACTCGTAGTAAATTAAATGTTTAAACAATAAATGACTGCATAAAAACAAATTTGACAAGCCAACAATTTGTATTTGTGGCTAATGAAAAGTTAAACAAAAACAAAAAAACAAAAAAAAAAAACTATACGCAAATCAATTTAACGAATTTTTCTACACATTTAATGTAAAAGTAATATACTACACATACATATATATACACATATATATATATATATGTAAACAAAAACCATTTATCAATATTTATGCATACACACACACACACACACACTTACTCATAATTTCATAAACACTCACACACACACACACATAAATATATATATATATTTAAATTATGGCTATAATAAATAAAGAAGCAAATTTTAGACAAAATGCAAGAATAAAAAAAACTATTTCCTATTTGCAATTGAAATTTAATTTAGTCAGCAAGCTAATCAAAACCAAAAAAAAAAAAAAAACAAAAGGCAACTAAATAATAATATTTAAAATATATATATAAAAAAATAATAATTGTGAAACAAGTATATTTGTATAAATTAGCGAAATTGTGTGGGACCTAAAACGACAACAACAAGAACAACAACAACAACAACAGCAAGAACATAAAAAACAAAATAATAAAAAATTTAATATAATAATTAATTTGTTTTTTTAGGCCAGCAAAAAAGCCAGAATTTCGAAAAATGAAAAAAAAAATATTCAAATCAAATACGAAATATTAAAAAATTGAGATTGAGATTGTTGATGAATGGAAGCTGTATATACTATAACTTAAAAACTTATCATATAACTATAACATTTAATTATTTCTCTCCATACAATTATTATATATTACATATTTTTAATTTCATAGCTGAAATTATGCCATTTTTTGAAAAATGTTTGCAATTTATTGTTTTTTTTTTTTAATATTTTTCTTTTCATTTAATTTCATAAATATCTACTTTTAACTATTATTTAATATTTTAATTTGTTCTTTTTTATGCAAAAATATTATTTTAAAATAAACAACAAAAAACACATGAATTTGTGTGCAAAAAAGTATTTATTTTACTCTTTCTCCTTAACTTTCTTAAATTATATTTATAAAAAAAAAAAAGAAAAAAAATATGAAAAAAAAAACTCTCAAGTGCAATTATATAAGCTGTAAAACTTTCTGCTTTCTTCAGCTGCTAATGAACGTTCGTGTTTGGCTGGCAAAAATTGGCAGAAAACCTTACAAATTGAAAGACTTGAAAATGAAAATTGTTGGCTGATTGATGAATGGAAATTTAATTTTTTGCTAGCGAATTCAATACAAATAAATTGCATATATTGCATTAAACAAAACTTTAAGTAATCCATGTATATACGTATGCCTATATATATATAAATATATATATATATACTTATATATCAGACGTGCTAGCATAACCAATGAAACAAGCTGGAAAATGATAAAAAGAAAACAAAACAAAAAAAAACGATCAAATCTTATTTAATGTTATCAGCAAAACATATATCAAAAGAACGCATAATAAAATTAACTTTTTCAAGGCTATAATAAAAAGAAAAACTTCAAAATGGAAAATATAGATTGAAAATTGTTTTTATTATCTGCTAAAGGTTCTTTAGCGAAAAAGTGGTGTTCAAAAATTTAAGCCATAAGGTTCCATATATATCCAGGTGTTAGCTTGAACTTTTAACTGATATACAATTTTTTTTAATTTTATAATTATTTCATATTATAAACTAAAAATTTTAATTTTCATTAAAAATTTTAATTTTTTCGAAACGACTATTTCAGTGAAAATATTTTCAAGGCATAAATATTTTCTTATAACTAACATGCTGAATTTTTTCTATAGTCAAAATTTGAATCCATAAATAGGTTTGATAAATAAAGAGTTCAGGACCAGCTTATACATGATGATTTTATTTTTTATGCACTACTATTTCAATGAAAATATTTTAAGGCTTAAATATTTTGGTATAACTAATAAACTAAACTAAAATATTCATTTACAAATGGGTTGGACAAATAAAAAGTTAAGGACTTCTACATGATATATAATAATTATTCTATTTAAAAAGAAAATTTTTTTTTGGCACTATTGCAGTGAAATTATTTTAAGGCATAAATATTTTCCTATTTACAACGTGCATTATTTTTTCTCTAACCAAATGGTGAATCTACAAATTGGTTGGATAAATAAAGAGTTAAGGATCAACTTATACATGATCAATTTATTTTATTTCATAATTTTTGTTTTTTTATGCACTACTATTTCAGTGAAAATATTTTAGGGAATAAATAATTTTATATAACTAACGTGCTATATTTTTTCTCTAGCCAATATGACTTGGATAAATAAAGAGTTAAGAACCAGCTTATATATGATATATAATAACTTGGTCTTACTCAAAAGTTTTGTAACTTAAACTTGGTCCAAATTATTATTTATACAATAAACTTCAGATCTAAATATCGACTAAGGTTTAAGGTTGCTATTGATCGTATATGATTCTCTTCCAACTTAATATACTCGTTTTTTATTTCGAAACTAGATAGCCTAGTTTGATACTTGAAATTAAAAACTTTATTATTATTAGTATTATTTATTGTGATTTATTTCCCCTAAAAGTTTAGACATGGTATGGTATAAAGTCATTATTTACAGGGGTTAGCAAAGTGCTTATCAATTGAGATAGTATTTCTTATATTTATAGTTAAAAGTTTGCTTGTGTTTTTACAAAATTTTGATGAGCAAAAAAAATATGAGATGAAAGCTTTGATGATAAAGAAATCAAAAACTATTTAAAATTAGGAATGCGGACTGATGTAAATGACCTGAATAATTGAATAAATTGATTGAGTTAAGACGAATTCATCCGCATACCATACGCCTATTAGCTCAACTCCAGCTCCATACTTCAACTCACTGAAAAAGGCAAAATTTTAAATAAAACACAATAGTTATGTATACGAAACGCTTTATTATCAATTTTGCTTAATGGGGTTTTCTTTTTAGCATTATCAAAAAATTGGGAGTACATAGTTCGCGGTTTCTCGTTGTTGTATTTGCAATTGTTTTTTGTTTTTTTGTTTTTTTTTTGCTTTTTTTTTAGCATGATGCAACATTACGACGCACTACACATAATCATTTTTCTCACATATGTGTTGGATGTATAAAAAATGTAAGTAAATTGCTAGCATATTGTACTATGAAGAGCTGTATAATATTTTATAATCGAAGAGGTTGGCCATTTCATTGTTTTTATGTTCAATATATGAAAACTAGTTTATATACGTATGCAAGGATGTCTGTCTGTTTGTCGGTCAGTCTGTTTGTCCATCTGGTTTTTGTTGTGTGTGTATATAGAGCATGTTGAAGACATAGGTCACTCCCCCATAATATCACCTTGCTTGCAACCAAAACTGCTAAACGCACTTCAAAAATAATATTAATAATAATAAAAAAAAAACAAATAAAATATATAATTACAACAATGAAATCCGTTCAATTGGTTTTAAGCGCAAGCAAAGCGCCAAATCGTGATCAATCAAATGTGAAAAAGAAGAAAAGCAAAAAGCTATTAACAAGACAGAAAGGATCGCCTGTCACTGGCTGCATGACGGCTCATAACGCGCCCGGCTTCAGGGAAAACGATAACTTTGGTCTTGAATTATTTTTGCCCAATATGACCTTTTGCTCCTCCTTGACACGCTTCTCCTGCTCTTTGCGCATGCGTTGCCGCTCCTCGTCCATCAGTCGCTGCTCCTCAATGATAGCTAAGCGCTCTTCGGCCTGTGGAATGTTTGGATAATATATTAGTTAATGTTTAGTTATAGTTATAGCCAGTTTACTTACCAATTTTCTTTGCGCCTCTTCGATTTTGCGATTATTTTCGGCCAAAATTTCTTCGAGCTCTTCGCGCTTTTGCTTTTCCTCCTCCTATAAAACCCAAATAAAATGGCGTATTAATAAATCAGATTTAACGTTTAACGTCGAATGCTTAAATCTAGTTATGATTATATATATATATATAGAAACGGTATCTTTAACATCGGTGACGCAAACTTTGCGGCGGCTTTGGACGCAAGTTTTCTTTTTGATGGGCTGCATATTGATATACATACATATGTATTAAAGATCTAATTTAATGTAGTTTAACAATAAGTTACATAGAAAGATATTTGGTAGAAAGTAAAAAACATTTAGTAGTGTCTAATAAAAACGTTTCAAAATAATAGTTCGTTTTTTTTTTCTTTGCAAATTTAATTTTGTAACAATAAGAGCACACAACATTAACAAATGTACTTAAATTTGATTTGATTTGATTTTTCTTTAAATTTTGGTCTTTTTATTTTTTTGTTTGTTTTCTTTTTCTTTTATTTTATTCTATTTTTTTTTGGTTTTTTTTTTTTTTTTTTTGTTTTTTGTTGCTACTTACTATTGAAATAGTTCATTTTTCCAGTTTAATGGCTAAATCATTTTGTTAATTTTTGGCTTTGCTGCGAATTTGCATTTTGATTTATGGTATTCAGCTACATAGTTGTTTAATCAGAATTACATTACATATTTTTTTGGTGTTTAGGAATTCAAATTATAAAAGCGTCTCGATCAAACGATAAGTGTTTGAAGAAAACAAACATATATATAGTATATATATAAAAAAAAAAATTAACATTTGTGGCACGACAACAACAACAAGTACAGTCATACCCATTGATTGACAAATGGTTATCCGGCTTATGAGTTACGATAACAATCTTATGTCTGATCGGCTTTGGCTTTTGGTTTGATGGTCCTATGACGAATGTGTTCCTAGAGGGAGAGCTTAGAGTCGAGTCCTTAAAGACTAATTGTTTATATTGTTCATACACTTAAAACACACTTCAACTTTGTTTTATCCACTTTTGTTTATATTTCACACGTTTCGTTCTGTTTTAAGGAACTCACTCACCCGTTTATTGGTATGAATAGGCGCCCGTGTATGGGGAACCTATTGGTTTTCTGGCATGCTTCGTACAGCTGGAACTGAGCTAAGCTATGCTAGGACCGCCCACTCCCTGAACCAAACTATACTCGCTAAGAGGTGCTAAGCTAGACTAGACTGTACGATATAAATACGTGATACGGTAATACGTATGTATGTGTGTGGATCTCCTAGAGAGCTGAGAGAGCTGCTCTCATCCGTGTGGCCGGAATTCTCTTCATAAGCATTAGGCTCCGCCTTAGGTGGGGGGTTGCAGGAAAGCGGAGCTACAACATATAGCATATACAATGCTGTATATGTATAGGTTTTACTGCTCGATCTGCATTTGTGGTTCCCTCGTACATACTCCCATCTCTCCCAAACACACACACACGCCACACCATACACACACACAGAGAGGCAGGCACACTCACTCACTCCCTCACATTTGATCGAAGCGTTATATTGCGCGCATTATGTAACAACAACAACAACGAGTTACAGAAACCAATCAAAATGAAATCAAACAAGAATAGATGAAGCTAAAACGTAACGCAAAAATTGAATTATGCACTTTTGCGGGCGTCTGCAAACTGCAAGACACATTTTTGCCTTTGGGTATTTGGTTTTTTTTTTTTTGGTTTGTAGAAAAAAATAAATAATAATAATTACAAAAATTATTTGGCAAGAGCAATGCGAAATGTGCAGCGACATGGCCAGCGGCTCAGCGTGTTCGTGTGTGCATGAATGTGTGTGTGTGTGTTGACCATGAACCGAAAGGATAACCAGGCATGTTAGTGGATGGATTAGCAGTGCAATGGAGTTAGCCATGTTCCAAGCCAACATCAGCTCTTGCTGAATGGTCTCTATATAGCTGCAGATTACTTCAGCAATCCATGACTGTCTTTAGGTTTATATAAATATGAATATTAGTTAAATTTGTGTATACACACACACACACACACACACACACGCCATCGCAGACACAAACTGAGCCTTTAGCACCTGGTAATTACAGTTGGTAACTGGAAACGTCGCTACACAGTTTCGTAAAAGGGTTTTTTTTTTTCAAGACGACTGTTTGCAACTGCTATTTGGTTTTGTACGTGTGTGTGTTTTTGCGGTAGTTGTAGTTGTAGTTATAGTTGTAGTCGAAGGCTGTATACTGTGTAGTAGTTTGGGTATTTGTGATAGCAGCAGTCGTCCAGCGAAATCTGAATACGAGCACCTACCTCGCGACGACGTTCTTCTTCGCGTATCTGCTCGCGCCGCTTCTCCAGCTCCAGCATCATATCACGTTCCATTTCAGCTTTGGCTGTATCGACACGACGATTCACCTCCTGTTCGATTTCATCGCGCCGCTTCTCCAGCTCCTCCTCGACACGTTTCTTCACGAGCATTTCAATACGCTTGGCCGCCTGCTCCTCAATCGTTTTCTGTTCAGCTTCCTTTTGTCGGCGCTGCCGCTCCATTTCGGCCAGGCGCTCTACCTGCAGTAAATTTTGCTGCAACCAAATGGTTTCATTACTCTAGAATACAGTAAGTTGTCAAGTCCATACAGGCTTACCTCATCGAGTTTCTTGAACCGAGTGCGCTTGTGTCGACTGCGTTGCGTCTCGTGGTCCGAGTACTGCTGGCTATCACTGCTCGATGAGCTGGAGCGTTTGCGGGACTTGGAGTGCGAGTGCCGGTGATAGTCGCGCTCTGTGTGTGTGTGCAGGTGCGAATGCGTGTGCGTGTGCCTGTCGCTGCGATGTCGATCGCGCTCTCGCCGACCATGCTGATTGATCTCCGCGGACTTGTCTCTATCCGTGCGACTGCTGCGGGTGCAGCTACTGCGCTCGTGCTCGTGGTCCCGTTCCCTGTCGCGATTGTGTGACTTACTTTTGCTGCGTTTTTTGTGTTTGCTTTTGTGATGGCGGCGTTTCACCGATGGACTGCGCGAACGTGAACCCATTATTGTATGAATATTATTAATCAACTAAATTGTAGGCTTTTTATTTTTTAGAGAATTTATTGAATGCCTTTTGATTAGTTTCTCACAACAAAATCAATCCTACAGATGCCTTAAAAATAGTGTTGCAGAATGTTGGAATGCCGTCATTCACTGACAACGTTTACAGCACTACATTTTTGGTATTTTTATGTACATCCGCAATCGGTGCGATTCTTATCCATATTCAGTATCATTTCATGGAACTTATCAATCATCACTTGATTGTCCTTGAAGCCAACACACTCCTTCGCTGCATCCTTGGCCAGCCATTTAAGCTCAGTATGCTCTTCGGAAAGAATGACCTCTTGGTTTGGATTCCGCAGTTCTGCTAGCCAATAGATAACAATCTTTGGTTTACCTTTAACCTCATAGTTTAGAGTTAACGGCGTGTCGCGGTATATAATCAAATCCTTTTCATCGTAACTATATTACAAAATTAATTAAATTAATTATTGAAATATATTATTATTTTGTTTATCATATGCACTTACCCGGCTTCTTCCTTTGTCTCGCGCAGCGCTGTAGTAAAGTCATCTTCACCGGGATCCACATGACCTTTTGGCGCGCTCCAGTGAAAATCACCATATGAAGCTTTTAGTAGTAAATATTGTATTTCTCCACAAAGGCGCCGAAAAAGGACAAATCCAGCTGCTCGCTTGCCCATCTTGTCGTAAGCTGTTAATGCAATAGTGCTGTAAAGTAAGTGAAAATAACGCGCTGAAGTTACCGTCTTGGTATTAAATACATTTATTTATATACTAAATTATAAATATTTAAATAATAATAGCCGCTTGAGCCATTAAGTTAGTGTTTTTTTAAATTGCAAGAACAACTGTTTTCCTATGCTAAAATATCCACTGAAAATCATTTAAAAATCATTTTATTTTTCTAGCAGAGACAACCACCAACATAAAATGTACCAAAAAATGATTTTATTCAAAATAACTTGCGCCTTTTACAACACTAGCTAATTAGTTTACACAGTTCGCCGCAGTCCGAGCACGTTGTGTTTGGTAAATCCAAGTTACATAAATAATATAAAAATTGTAATCGAAATGTTTGCTTTGCTGCGCCGTTTTGCGTGCGCTTCAATTACAAACAGCAAAAGGCTAAACCAGCTGCGATGCTATGCCTCCTTCTCGGTAAGGGATGTAATGCGCGACAGTTCCGATGAGACCGGCACACTGCTCACCCGCTTTGCCAAGCATATAGCCATCGACCGCTACAAGTGCGAGGAGCACGTGCTGGCACCGACGACCATTCGCTACTCGGACTACTTTCCCATCACGGATGAGCATTACTTCAAGCGCTCTGTGCAAAAGACCGATGCCTCCCAGCTGCCAGCATTGATCATACACGCCTCCAGTTATCGTTCCAATGCAGCACCGAACATGTATGCCATGACCTTGAATACGTTGGATGCGCATGCAACGGCGAAGCTGGACCAAATGGACATCTCCACTGTGCTGGAGACGCTCTATGCATTTCTGTTTCTCATGCCAAATTGGCTGAAGCGCATCGACTTCTATCACGCGGCCATGCGACGTTTGGCGCAGGAGGCTGCTGGCAGCCAGCAGCGTTTTCTGCAAATCTGTTTCTATTTGGGCCTGCAAAAGCAATATCAGAAGAATGATTTGGAGACACTGCTTGCGGCACAGCTTGGTAATCATTTGGCCAACTTGAGCCCGCTGGATCTGGCTCTGGTAAGCAATGCTGCCTTCAAGACTTCGACTCTGGTGACGGGAGGTGTACGTGAGGCCTATGAGGCTGCCCTGGTGGATGCTATTTTGAACTTAAAGTTTGAAGGTGACCACGTTCCGGATGATACGTTGCTTGTCTGCTATGTTAAGGCGTTGCGCTTCCAGCGTGTGCACGACGAACGCATCTGTCAGCATCTGCAGAGCATTTGCTTGGAGCCCACCCAAATATCAAAACTTGAGCCTCGTGGCTTGGCACACATATTTGCTTACTTTGCTGAGATGCAATGGGATCAGCCGGAATGCTTGCAAGCGCTCGTGGAACGTTTAATGTTCTTCAAACCCAGTGAAATGCGTGCCAAGGACTTGTCCACATTCCTCTGGAGCTGCGCACAGCTCAATTGCCCCTTAACTGCTGAGCAACTCAGACAACTGGAAGTGGTTGCATTGCGCAAATTGAGTCATGACGAATACGAACGTTTTCCCGACCAGCTGGTGGATACTTGCCTCTCCTTGGTTATCCTGGGCCACCATTCGAAGCAGCTTTACGATGCCGCAGAGGAGCTGAAGGCCGCTCAACGTCAGCGACAACGCGTACAGCCCAAAGTCGACAGCCGTTTGACTGTGTTGCGTGCTGCTGTGGCCATAGAGCAGCCCGACTGGACGGACGTCAAGACGAAGCAGGTCTTTAAGGAGCTCGCCCGTGCGCCTGCCTATTTACTGAGTCAGCGTGAGGATCTGACAGCTTATGCCAATCAGTTGTCGGCAGATGCCGAGGTAGAAGGCGTTGACCTGGTATGCCCCATTGTTGGCATCAATTTGCCCAGCCTGCGTGTCCAGACTCAAGGCGAGAAGGCATGCATATACTATATAGAGCTGCTGACGCCGCAACAGATGCTGAAATTCAGTCGATCACCGTCATCTTTACTGCGTTTAAAGCGACGACTGCTCGAAGCGCTGGGTCAGCGTGTTGTGCTGGTAAGTTAACCAACTTAACTTTCACTTTGGTTAAACTAATGCTAATTCCAATCTCTTCAGCTCCACTCTGGCGACATGGCATCCAATGCGCAAGCGCTGCAACAGCTTTTGGAGCAAACTACAAACGCCAAGAGCGAGGTTAAGCAGGCAGCGCAAGGCCTGAACAATTGAGCAACGAACGTGTGATATAGTCTACGTGAAATAGATTTAATTAACAAGTGTTTTTAATGTAATTAATTTAGTAAAATTAACACTAAACGTAATTTTCAACAATTTATATATAATACAAGTGGGCAAGTTTGTTCCTCGGAATGTCAGCGCTCATCTGATCGACTTGAGCTTGGCCTTGAGCACAAAGAAGGCGCCCACACGGAATAATAGCAGCATTATGCTCAGCGCCATGAGATCGTTCCAGAACTGATCGCCAGACATGGTAATCTCCTCCAAAAACTTCTTTGGATATCTGCAATCGGGAAAGTTATTAGGAAATCGCCTTAGGCACTAGCTAATGTTGTCCATTACCTATAATGGCAGTAGGGCGCCTCGTTGCACTCCAGAACTCCCCGATTCATGCCATAGATGGCAGCCATGTACCCCTCGAGCCCATATCGTAAATGGGATATGTGACTGCCCCACTTCAAGTAGCTGGGCAGATCACGCAAGGTGACGCCAAAGCCGGCGAACATCATCATGGGAATGGTCAGCACTGGAGCCAAGAACGTTCCGTTGACCACATTGCACCAGGCGCCAACAATCAGTCCAAAACTTTGACCCACAAACACAACAAGCAAACTGATCGCAAAGAACATCCAGAAGCGCACCCACTCCATGGGCTGATAGCTCCACAAATAAATGATGACCGTGAACAGGAGTGTACTGACAAACTGTTGAGCAAAAAAGAAATAGAGTAAATAGAGGTTTTGACTCTAGTCCACTATGGTAATTACCGTTATGGGTATTTCTAAGAGCGTCATGGCAGTGTAGTAGGCCTTTAGGGAATACCAACGATTGAAATGCTCCTTGATTAATATCGTCATCTCAAGGGGGACTAAAATTAAAGTGTTATTTAGGTATATATAAACAAGACCATAGATTCCTCCCACTCACATGTCAGAACCGTCAACATCATCGTTGTCATGGAATGGTGCATCAATATGGCAAATAGAAGATTATAATTGTCTAAAACTCGTGAGCCCTCCATGCCGGAATGATCGTACAACGCACCGTATAGTACGGCCACACAAACGTTGACGAAGAGGCGTAGATGGGTCATTGTCGTATCACGACCGGACTTGATATACCCACGACGCAGCAGCACGGTGCACTGATTCATAAAGCTGGTGTTCTCGAGGGAAACATTTTTACTACGCTTGGGTATGGGATGCTTGTGGATGAGCGCCTCGGAGCGCAGCACAGCGCTGGGATTGTTGAACCAGGTCAGACTGCTGCCATTTTCCGTCGCACTCTTGAGCGTATCGATCTTGTCAAAGCCGTACTCACCACAGGCCAGCTCAATGACTAGAAGAGCAGAGAGATGAGTTAACTATGTTTAAAGTCAATCTTATGGGTCACTCACTGTAATCAGCTGGATTGTGGTACATGGGACAGGGCAGATCCACAGACTGCAGGAATGGCACCATCTTCTGAGTGCCGCCCTGGTAGACGCAGTTACCGGACGACAGCACATAGACTTGATCGAAAATCTGGAATAGCTTGGCTGTGGGCTGATGTATGGTGCAAATGATGGTGCGACCCTGGGTGGTCAAGCGTTTCAACAACTCCAAGACTTTGGTGCAGGAACTGCTGTCCAAGCCACTGTAGGGTATAGCAAAAGAAGAGATTGTAGTTTGGGTTCCACAGTATAAAAAGGTGCACCTACGTCGTGGGCTCGTCCAGAAACATCACAGTGGGATTATTAATCAATTCCATGGCAATGGATAGCCTCTTCTTCTGACCGCCAGACAGGCGGCCTGTCAACGTCTGATCGTGATCGTACAGACCCAGCAGCAACAGAATGTCCTCAATCTAGAAGGCAAGTCGAGCTTAGAGCAAATCTTATATGGATTCAAAACTTAAGCTTACTCTGCTCTCCTTCTCCTCATAGCTGACATTCTCACCCAATTTTAGATCAGCTGCTATATGCATATTCTCGCTAACCGTCAGCAAAGGCTGCAGACGATCATCCTGTGTGATATAGCAGGACATGCGACGAAACGAGGCTGTGATGGAGATATATATATAATTTTAATATATAATATAAATATTAAACTTCATTTGAACTCACGCAAATCACGTCGTCGTCCATTGAGTCGTATGGAACCATCAACGCCGGTGGTTTTGAAGCCGGAAAGAGCATCGAGTAGCGTCGATTTACCAGCTCCCGATGGACCCATAATGGCTATAAGCTGGCTACCTGGGAACTTTCCGCAGACATTGTGCAAAATTTCCTTTTCACCTGTGTAAAAACAAATTTTTCAATAAATACGTTAGTTACACCTTGTTTATCAAAGCACAATAAATATTTTATAAAAGTCATTTTCTCTGCTAAAACTAGTTATTAAGCAATAACACTCATAGCTATGCTATTATTAGATCGAATAACAATTACATGTAGATTTAACTAATAAAAAACTTTATTTATAAGATTGAATTGAATAACACTTAGTTCATGCCTGGTCATGACGGCAGCGTAATGGAAAATATATATAATTGATTGAAAGTATAGTAAAACGATTCAAAACAAATAAGGGTGCTCTAGTCGGAAGTGCCCGACTTGAAGATACCTGAACGCTGCTAAGAGCTGCTCTTCCAGTTTCTATATTCGTTCTACGCTTCTTTTATACCTCGTCCTAATCAAGAATATATTTATACCTTATAGAGTCTGCCACGCCTCCTTCTGACTGTTATAAACATTTTCTCAAAAACAGTATACCCTGATTTTCTATTTTTAATGGATTCAGGGTATAAAATAATGCTAAACAAAGATTTCTAAAGGTCGGAAATTGCGATTAGTTTTATAGGAAAATTTTTAATAGTTTTTCCATACATATAAATATATTATAAATTAAAACAGGCAAAATATTGTTCACCTTCGATTAGCTCTCTAAAGTTCAGCTTTTATTAATATAAAAGTAATAAATTAATTATAGAACGAAAACACAAATAATTACGTTATGGAGTACTGTGCTTACGTATCATAATCATTCGCGTAGTGCAATCAAGTTACCAGGCACAAATTACCTTTGATATCAAAAGTTAACACATTTAGGTTCTTGGACTTTGATATATTATATATAGTGAACCTATTTGCGCTACAGTAGTGTCAAAAAAAACCTATTAACAAAAACAATTCGAATAATTTCTTAACATTAACGAATTCTAAATGTGCTCTAGGCAAATAAATGTATAATATAAATATTTATAAGTTAAGTAATAATATAAGTAAAATGACTAATATATAATTTGTTGTATTTAGATATTATATTGAAGAAGTATGTGTTGTATGTATAGGTAGATAATAATGTGTTGAAGTATAAGTATGAGTATAACTTTCATATATGTATGTCAAAGTCTAAGCTTCAGTATAAGTATATGTATAAGGAGATGCATAAGTATAAGTATAAGTAGAAGTAGAAATGGAAGTGAAATGAAGTATGAGTATAAGTGTGAGTTTAAGTATAAGTATAAATATGAGTATAAATATAAGTACAAGTATAAGTATAAGTATAAGTATAAGTATAAGTATAAGTATAAGTATAAGTATAAGTATAAGTATAAGTATAAGTATAAGTATAAGTATAAGTATAAGTATAAGTATAAGTATAAGTATAAGTATAAGTATAAGTATAAGTATAAGTATAAGTATAAGTATAAGTATAAGTATAAGTATAAGTATAAGTATAAGTATAAGTATAAGTATAAGTATAAGTATAAGTATAAGTATAAGTATAAGTATAAGTATAAGTATAAGTATAAGTATAAGTATAAGTATAAGTATAAGTATAAGTATAAGTATAAGTATAAGTATAAGTATAAGTATAAGTATAAGTATAAGTATAAGTATAAGTATAAGTATAAGTATAAGTATAAGTATAAGTATAAGTATAAGTATAAGTATAAGTATAAGTATAAGTATAAGTATAAGTATAAGTATAAGTATAAGTATAAGTATAAGTATAAGTATAAGTATAAGTATAAGTATAAGTATAAGTATAAGTATAAGTATAAGTATAAGTATAAGTATAAGTATAAGTATAAGTATAAGTATAAGTATAAGTATAAGTATAAGTATAAGTATAAGTATAAGTATAAGTATAAGTATAAGTATAAGTATAAGTATAAGTATAAGTATAAGTATAAGTATAAGTATAAGTATAGGTATAAGTATAAGTATAAGTATAAGTATAAGTATAAGTATAAGTATAAGTATAAGTATAAGTATAAGTATAAGTATAAGTATAAGTATAAGTATAAGTATAAGTATAAGTATAAGTATAAGCATAAGTATAAGAACAAGTATAAGTATAAGTATGTGTATAGGTATAAGTATAAGTAAAGTATAGCAATTAGTATATAACTCTGAGGTATTTTTAAAATGATAAGTAAAGTATATGTATGTGAAATATAAGCTCAGGTATAAGCCGCATCTGCTCTTCTACATTTCATAATCTATTTCAAACTATGCTATAAAATTGATATGCTCTGTTCCATCTATAAACTGTTGACTAATTGATGGGCCGACAGGGGCAAGGGCGTCATATCTAATCAATTGTAAAACAATGAGCTGTTAAGAAAATACCTAACAGGTAGTAGTTACTCGTGTGTTTATTGAACTGCCAAGCCACATGCGCCAGCTGTGACTGTGTTCTTGTGGCTTCATCAAAAAGTAGCCGCTATTCTATATAGATCCATAAAATCGAACGCCTTTTATTTTATATTTTTGGCAATCTTATCGGGTCGTGTTTGAACTTATATGGACGTCCATATCGCAGTTAAAGTTGACGATCGTAAATGCCAACACTCACCTCGATTAAAGCCCAATTTGACCGTCAGCGAGAGCTCCTTGAACTCAATGTCCACGGGATCGCGTGCCGGCAGATTGGACAGCGCATTTGTATCAATGTGAAAATCCTCCTCGTCCTCAACCACCGGCTCCAAGGGCGTTTGCTTGGCGGCTGCAATTGGTGCAGCGGCAGTGGGCGTGGCCGTGGCAGTTGTTGTTGTATTCGTCTGTCCATTGCGCCAGCTGCTGGCACTTGTCATGGGCACAGTGGTGGCATTGTAGACACCACGTCCCGGTTTCGCTGTGCCGCTCTCACCAATCTCAATGCCCAGTCCTAGGCCGGGAGTGCCGCCATCGCTATTGAAAAACTGTTCTCGCGCCGATAGCATTGTAATCAATCAGCTGGAAAGAATTTAAATGCAAATTAAAAACTTAAACTCGAAGATTATGAGTAAGATTAAGATTAACGTTGATCGATTAGATTATTTGATTGGTTTATCTTTTCTTTTTGTTTGTAGAATACGTATAAGATAAGCTTTGTTTTAGAATGAGTTGTTATAATATATTTTAAATTTTATTATTATTTTATTTATTATTATATATTTGATTTTATACTGATTTTTTATTATTTTATTTATTATTATATATTTGATTTATTACTGATTTTTTATTATTTTATTTATTATTATATATTTGATTTATTATATACAATATAATTAATATTATTATATATTTGGCAACTTTTACTTATTTACTTTAGAATGATAGCCAGTTATGAAGTCATATATATTATAAATCACAAATATTATATAAAATTTAAAAATAAAATATTTATAGGCCAAAATATATTGATAAAGGTTTAGAAATCCAACAATATTTTATCTATCATATATGTATCAACTTGACTGTGGTATAAAAACTGACTATAGATAGGGAAGTCCAGTCCAAAAAGTAATCTGTTAATCGCTACTAATTAACTATTTGCGCTTAGGTTTCCTATCCGAAAACTAGTTTTTTATAATATCTGTACTCCAGAGTTTAGTTGAACAATCTAATAAAATAGTCCAGTTTTGTGTCTAATTTCGCAGCTGTTCTATTGAAAATATTATAAACTATGTATATTTTCATAAACAAAAAGCGATACATTTTATCTCTAGAGTAAATTTAAAAATAATATTAAATATATTAATTATTTAATTAATTAAATATATTAATTAATATAATTTAAATCAAGTTTTACAATTGTATCACAAATATTATTAGTAATGCTTTGCGGCTCATTCTCCTTTATTATATTATTATATATCTATAAATTAGTTTAGATCGGCTCACATTAGTATGTTAAATCTATCAATTATCAACTACTTAAAATTCCATTAAAAACCTTTGACTATATATGTATATATCTATATGATATAGACTAACTGATATTCTTTTTGCTTGAACCCCATAAAAACTTCAAAGCACTCTAATCTACAATTATAAATCTCAGCCTGTTGCGCTGTGACTAATTTAGCAATTATTTAATTTTCATTTATCTCAAGACTCGATTAGCAACAATAAAAAACGTAGATAATGAAGCTCGCTATCTATTCAATATTTATAATTCATTTGTGAACTCTAATTTTAGACTTAAATACGATGCGTTTTGTTGCAGCCAATGCTTGATTGATTTTCCCAATGATGCAACGGGCGTCATGGCTCATGGAGCTGTGCCACATTTTATTGGGGCATAGTCCAGTTCACGACTACCTGGCAGCTACAGCTACATAAAAGCTCAACTTGATCAAAAACGGGTTTTCATTGCGTGCCATTTTGCACTGCGATCGAACTGTGTCGGATCATGGGCGCAACACATGTGGATGACTACCGTAAGCTGCTCACCTTTGCACCTGTTAATTATCAAAGCTGCGACGTTTGCCACCCGCCGCAAAGCGTAAGTTGAGTGAAAAGGTTTTTTGTTTTTATACTCATTCACAAAGTGAAATGAGTATATTGGTTTTGTGCAATGTCCGTCACGCTGTCCGTCCGTCTGTCCGTCTGTCCGTCTGTCCGTCTGTCCGTCCGTCCGTCTGTCCGTCTGTCCGTCTGTCCGTCTGTCCGTATGAACGCAAACCATTTGCACAGTTTTGAAGCTAGAGAGTTGAAATTTGGAATATATACTCGTGTATACCCTCGAATTATAAAGTGTCAAGATTTTCCCGATACGCCCACTAGGGGCGTGGCAAATCGGAAAATGCATTTGCCCATACCTCAGAAACACTACTTCTAGAAGTGCTAGAGAGTTGCAATTTGGAATGTAGACTTGTGTTGACAACTCAAGTTGAAAAAGCTATGGCGGATATATCTACGCCCATTGGGGGCGTGGCAAATCGGGTAAAACTGTATCTTCTACAGTTTTAAAGCTAAAACGCCCAAATTTGGCACGTAGGTTACTGATACGATCCTATGAAGATCGACCAAAAATCTATATATCCACGCCTACTAGGGGCGTGGCAAATCGGATCTGACTATATAGTGATTTTTCAAATTCTGTAATATTTTGAGCACTATTTATGCTAGAGACTTGAAACTTGGTATATATACTCGGGTTGACAACCCAAGTTGGAAAAGATATGGCGGATATATCTACGCCCATAGGGGGCGTGGCAAACCGCAAAAGTTTGTAGCTCCTACAGTTTTAAAGCTAGAAGCTTCAAAATTGGATGGTAAGTTACTGGTGAGCTCCTCTATCGATGCGCCAAAAATAAATTTTACGCCCCTTATGGGGTATGCCCGGCTAAAAAATACCCTGTAATTTTCGCATTTTTTGAGTGTAAGCATCCAAATTTCACACTTACGTTACCCTTCACTACTTCTAAGAACTGGCCAAAAATTATATGTCTACGCCTACTGGGGGCGTGGCAAATCGGGAAAAACTATACGTTTTTCCGATTCTCAGTGAGAAAATCAGAATTATATACAGATATTACTGCTGATCTCCTCTATTGATTTCCAAAAAATTATATATGTACAAACCAATTGTGGGCGTGGCAATGGGCGTGATCTGTGGGGGTGTGAATGAGTATCCCGCAGTCGGTAGCGCCCGACTGCAACGTTCTTACTTGTTGAATTTGTATATATGCATATATAGATAAACATACATATATTATATATAGATTCACATACAAACATGCATATGTTTCATATGTGCTTTAGATTGATTCATAGAATGAAAAGGGTATATTGGCTTTTATGTAATGTCCGCATGAAATTGAAGTATTTTGTTGTTATTAGGGCTAGAGACTTGATTTGGGCTATATATATGTTCATGTATAGCCTCATATGATAAAGTGTTAATATTCTTTGTGTAAATCGATAATTGCTGATCATTTAAGCTCTGGCTGTTTCTCCAGTTCTTTAAACTAGAGACTTATATACTATATATACTATTTATTTAATAAAACTAAGTCTTTCAGAGTTTTAGAGTTAGAATCCGCATCATCATTATTACGGACCTCTTCTACAGATAGACTTATATAAACTCAGGAAATTTACAATATATTTTGTTGTCTATGGTCAGTGAACGTGCATTATGCCGTCGACTGCGCCCGCCTGTAACGTTCTCACTTGTTTTTTGTTCCCTTTTGGCTTTTAAGCCGCGTATTTGTTTATGTCACTTAATTACGCAAATGACGATTGCAGTTGACGTCAAAAATTATGCATGCTATTTAATATTTGTTTTGCTTCTTGTGAAACCAACAAATTAAGGTGCAATATGAACCGCCAAAACACTATAAGTGAAAAGCAAATGCGGAAGATAGAATATGTTCAGTATATAAGTATATATAAGTTCATTCATAAAATGAGTGTATATATAGAATATATATATATTTATTTATTATTTATTATATATATATTTATTTATTTATTATATATATTTATTTGTAAATTTATTTATTTTTTTGTAAATTTATTTTGTTATTATATATATTTATTTGTAAATTTATTTATTTATTATTTATATTTATTTGTATATTTATTTATTTATTATATATATTTATAATATATTCATATTTATTTTAATATATCTATATATATTAACACATTTATTTTTTTTTGGACTGAGCACTGCTTGCTTTATAAATCAACCATATAACCATGCTATAGGCATACAATGGGCATATATAAAATATTTAAATTATCTGCAACAACCTCAATAAAATTTTCAATATTTACATAAGTAAATGTAGCACGCAGTTTACTCCACATTTTTTTGTATTATTAACAAATAGCTTCATTCAAACGTATATTATTCAAATAGAAATTATATGCATATATATACATATATATTCCGTAAGATCAAGGTACAACTGGGAAGACGAACAATTGTTATCGTAGAAAACAATCGTATATATATTATACTATATATGTTTTAAATATGTAATGACATTAATCAAAACAAAAGCATTGTTCGCACACTTCTATATTGTAGGCTTAATTATGTATATATAAATGTGTGTATAAATATATATATACATTAACTGTAAATGCAATCGACATCGCCTTATGACGATTTATTCATTATGTGTCATCTTTAACCCGCAGCCTGGACACCTTATCTACAAAGCATCTCTTATCATGTGAATATACATATATTGTTGCAGTATACTAGAGGATACAACTGAGACTTCGACAAAAGTATTGTTTGGGGCATGGAAAGTCAGAGTAAGTATACTAAAAATAGTATACTGTTGCTAATGTATACTTAAATGTACACAAAGTATAAGAGCTCACAAGTATTTAGTGTATGCACACTAAAGCACAGGTAAACTATGGGCATAGTGGACTGAAAATACATACATATATCGTGAATAGATATGCAAAGTTAGGATAGTACAATTGTATATAGCATATATTAAGTGTAGTATAATATATTATATGCTGTTGGAATGTATAGTAAAAATATAGCTTTACTCTAATACTAAAGAATATGCATAGTTCGTAGAAAACTTCTCTTACGATATATATATGTGTATATATATTTTTAATATTTTTTATAAATTTATATTGAAGTGTTCAGAAGAATTGCAATAGCAATAGCAGTATGAACATATTGGTATGTAATCAAGTGGTTTTAGAATAATTCAGTATTTCAATTCGAATACTTTTTTAAAAGTCTCACATGTTATGTCAAACTTAGTGGTATAAAATCAACATGGCAACAGGCAAACGATTCGTAAAATCTATGCCAAAAAGGTTTAATTAATTATTAAATAAAATCATGTCAAATAAAGTCTAGAAAAGTATTAAACAATCTTCATCTAGTCATAGGTTGGATTCCATAAGCTCACAAACATACATTTTTAATTTTTATAAATTTTTGTTAGAACAACTGCTGAATTCTTTAGTTTTTATATTTTAATAATTTGACATAATATCAAAGAAAATATTTTTAAATTTATTTCTCTCTCTTTCGGTTTTATTCTTAATTTAATATAATAATAAATAATAATAAAAAAAAATAATTTAATATATACTAATACTTTTGATTTAATAAGTTAACTGGTCGTTCGAGTTAAAAACATTAGTTTTTATTTATAATATTATAAATAATATTATTTTATAAATAATATTTTATAAGGCAACTCTTAAACCCTTTTTTGTATACTTGAGTAAAATTACATAATTAAAAAAAACTAATTTGAATTAAAATTTTTCTCCCTTTCTATTTTATATTGCATTGAAAACTCTTTTTAGCATATACCATTTTTTAACTATATTCTATACTCTAAAGGCCAAACTAAAGTAAACTTTTAGTCTAATTCTTATCCTTTTTCCAATCTCAACACATGCCCATTCTTATCAACTACTATGCTAGGCAAAATTTCGCTTTGACAACCTGCACATGGTCAAGATTCGAAAGCAGCTTTTCAACTGCTCGTGAACTGCATATATATTGCATTATATATTCCAATAACATGCAATTTTGTATTAATCGGCAAATCTAACTATCTGTTAATCTCGCTCACTCAACTACTACCAGTGGGCATTGCACTTGAACTGCTTAGATCGACAACACACAGCTCAATAGACAATGTCAATGCCCTGATTCTCCCTCTCACATATATATATGTAATATATATCAGCTAACTGAAGGGCTAGACTAAAAACTACGCCATTTGCTTATGACGCACACGTTGCTTGATACTTTATCAGCAGAATTTCAATATTTGATTGACACTGTCATGTCTCCTCTATTTGCAGTTCACTCTTGTTATTTGCATGCAAAAATCTCCGAAAACAGAAAACTTGTCAGCTGTATGACTCGAAGGTAACTGAGAAACCTGTCTTAGCTCGTTGCCAAGGTATTCCCGAAATTCATCTTCTTCACATATTATGAAATATTATATATACGCACTGCACTTGTAACTGATATATATGTATATATGTATATATGTATGTGTACCGTGTATCTACCTTTGTGTGTTCGTATTGTTATTGTTTACTTCGCTCTCGGAAGTAAACCGGTTGAGAGACTTGGAACGGTAGCCAAAGCAGGAGAATAGAAGATCTGGAGAGCTGAGCAGCAGCTGCTTCCGTTGGGAATCAGAACATCAAGCCAAAGAACAACAGCATTAAGACAATTACAATTTGTTTACCTTTTTCTCAAATGTGACTTAATTATGTGATAATTTATAAAAAAAAAATGATCACTGTTATAAAAATGCAAATCTATATATTAAGCAAAAGGTGAATATACCCTTTGACTAAGTGTAATGTGCATTCATCTTTCCAAATTGCTTGATCTGACAACTAATTAATAGCTTTATTATTCAGTTTGCTTGCTTAGCTGCTGTTTTATTAGCAAGCAAAGGAGATCTTGAAATTAGATTAATTTCAGAATTTAGTTTGTATTATACACGATTTACGTGTGTAGGGCCTGAGATTACCTTTGTCAATAACAAAAGTGTTCAAGTGATAGTTTAATTCATCGTTTTTATATATAGAATAGGAAAAGTATTTTTTTAATTTCTGTTAAGGTTACATGTTCAATGTTAACTAGACACATTTTAAGCTATACTTAAAAATATATAATGTCTATAATTTTTTTTTATTCAATATAAATTTTTTCTCTTTCATATATAAATTATATTGTTAAAAAATGTATTAATGAAAAAAATAATATAGTCTCTGGCATCATTAGGAATTTCTTGTGTACATTTGATATATATTTCAAAAATATTTGTATTTTATTTTGATAAATATTATATATTATATATGTTTTTATATTTTTTATATCATTATCAAACAATTTTATTTTATTTGAACTATAATTATGTAGAACTTTTTCAAAGAAGTTTTAAAATATTTATTTCATTTATAAATTATATAACTTTCATAGATTCTATTATTTTCTTTTATTATAGATTTATTAGTTTTATTTAATTGTTTTATTGTAATAAAGATTATTTTTTTCAGAGGTATTCATATTTTATTCAATATAATACTTTTTCAACTTCCATAACTGTTTTTCAGACATTATTTTATATTCTTTTTTTATTTAAATAAATTATTAACTTTCATATATTTAGCTTTGTTTTTTCAATATAATACTTCATATTTTATAGATCGTATTTTGCGTTCAATTAAAATTCATGAAAAGAATTAAAACATTTTTTTTTTTGTAAATTTTGTATTAAATTTTTTTTGTCTAATTTGATGTATTATATTATTTATTTTAATATTCATATTTTCAATTTGTAATCGCATTTATATAATGTATATAATAAATAAATTACATAATTTCTTAATTCTTGGACCCATAAAAGTAATAAAATTAAATATTATATTTAATTAAATATGAAATTATATAATATTAATATTCATAAAATATTATAATAAAAATATTTTAAATATAAACCAAAATATTTATATATACAGTTAAATATATAAATATTTTTATTTTATGTATAAAGTATTTTTATTATAATTATAAATGCATATTTAATTTTATATAATATTTAATTTAATTAATTAATAATTTTTACTTTTAGATATTACTTTTACGGGTTACACATGACTCAAAAACTAAACAAATTAATTAATTTTTTTTTTATAAATTTTTATTTTTTATTATATTTTTTGTATTTAATTTCTGATTAGTTATCATTTATTTTTATTATTTTCTTCTTTTCTATAATCGTTGTTATATCCCAAAGAATATCTTATTATTTTTACTTTTCAGTTTTAGAATTTTAAAAATAATATTTTTGTTATTTTCATTTATTTAAATATTTATTAATTTATTTCAAATGTAATTGATTTGAAGTTTATTTTATTTTCTGTTGTTTTGGTTAATCACTTAAAATGCCTGAGATTTCACTGCTCATGCCTAATTGAAATTGAATCCACACAGCTCATTTAAAAGGCAAAACAAATTAAAAATGTTTCATTTTTCAGTCTCTGCAACAGTTCTTAACAATTGTTGTATTATGTCTTTTTTTTTTTTGCGCACAGTTCTTGTTCCTGGTGTTGCGTTAATTTGTAGATACAAACATTTCGTGCTTGCTTGCCTTACCCGTGCCGTGCTCGAACGATCGCAGTTAAAAAATGATATTGCACGTCGTCGCTTGGTTATTATGCTATACAATTTACAGTCTACTCTATGTACTCGATTCTTTTCTGCTCGTTTCGTTTCGTTGCGTTGCTTTTCTTTATTTTTATGTGTTATTTAGTTATTTTGCGCGCTCCACTCAAACCGCGTAGCAGCGTCTTCGATGTGACATCGGCGACTGGCGGCCAGCAAACAAACAATAATCCCAGCTAGCTATGGCAATTCCCTCCGAGTTCCAATGGAGGCGGCTACCAGCCGGTTGAGACGCACACAAAGACACGATCGGGCGTCTCAGCTGTTGTGTATGAGTGAGTGTGTGTGTGTGTATCTATGTGAGCGCGAGCACGAATGCTTGTGTGTGTATATGTATCTGTGCAATGCAAGCTTTATCACAGCACAAGTGAAAACGAAGTCCGTTCGGCTTTTGTTGCTGGCTTTTATTAACGCTTTTTGTTCACATTGGCTATTAGTGTTTCGGGCCTGTTATATTGTAGTTTTCCTTCTGTGATAACAGCTCTACAAAAATATATCAGCCGAGGCAGCACCCGCGATCGGTTGGCAACGCATTGATATTGGGCCCGGGGTTTTTGGGTTCACAAGTCCATATATCGTATGTCTTTCATATACTTTTCGTACGTCTTGTGCTACGTAATAAAATTCTTCTGTTGGCCTTGCTGCTATTTTCTTCGCTCTTAAACAATGGAACAGCATTATCGTTCGACTTAACAATGCTTCAATACACCACAATACCAATGCAGTCAAAGTGCTTTGTTCTCTCCACATGAATCATGGCTAATTAATTATTGGGTTTTAGCTCGTATTTCATTGTTAAACTATATGGATTCATACAATTCTCTAGCCACTTTCATATTAAATTATATAAACTACATAAAAGAACAAGTTAAAATTCTTATCAGAATTTGTCAACAGGAAGCTATGAAATAATTGTCATATCAGTAGAAGACTATCTATGAATTTTTAGATTCCCCTATATTATTGATAGTATAATGTTTGCAAATCAGATAATATAATGCAAAGTTCAATTTAATACTTACGTGTGTAACTATAAATTTAATAGAAACTAACTTGGAATGGAAAATTTACAATTAAGTTTTGAGATTTTATTGGTTTTTAAAAAGTTTTTTAATTCTAAAATATCTTAAGCTAGTCTCAAAGTTCAGCCAGATGTTATTGCAGAAAGAAATGGCTTGGGTTGGGTTGGTTTGATTTGGTTTTGGTTAAAAATCTATATCTTATCAAAATAACATTATTTTGCTTATCAATAAGAGCTTAGAGTACTTCACAATGGAAATCCATATATATATATATATATATGTTATATATGTATATGTATATATGTAGTATCTCGTTTTACTTTCACTATTTAACACACTTTCAAATCTTAAGCATTGAGCATTCAGTAGCTGAGTCATCTCAAGTGCTAAGAACTAGTACTTGGAATTTTTCAAGAATAATAGTTATATGCTTATTTAGTTATCGCTATTGTTGTACTATAAAAAAAAATATATATATATATATTGTGTGTTCCTTTTTAGACTTTGGACCGTAATTAGTTTGACTGTGAATCGAGACTGAACAAAACCCAATTGAAACGAGTGTATTATAGTTTTCCAATAGAATAAAAGCAAATCGACGTTGTAGTTGGGCGCAATCAACTGCATAATACTCGTTCACTATACAATTTATAGAGAAGCTGTTATGTTATGCAATTAGCCACGCCCCATTATTATCTGTATAGTAGATCAATGGCTATCCATCTGACAAACTAGTTAATCCCACCTCCAAAACTATAAAAGATATTGCTTTTTCCCGATTTGCCATGACTTTCAAGAGGCACATCAAATGTTAATATACAGATGTTAACTAGAAGATGTTAATCTACAGGGGTCAACTATAAGTCATTTGTTAAGTTTTGAGCTATAATTTCAGCCACGCCCTCAGCGGACTTAACGTACACTTTCGTAGGGTACATACGATAGTATATATTTCGAATTTCAAGGACGCACAAAACTAATATACTCTTCATTCCCATTCCCAAACGAGTATATAAAGAAATAAAATACAATTGTAATTATAATTAAAAGCTATGCACAGGCAGGCCGGTTCCCTCGAGTCTGTAGCGCTGATTAGCAGATCGTAGACTCGATCGTGAGCGTTCGCGCGTAGACTTTGGATACTTGATACATTAATTGATGATCAGAAAAGGAAAATGCTATTTATATGCAATTTACATAAGTATTTCACAGTTTTCGATATTATCGAAAACACGAATTGCACATAAAATGATAAGATTAAAATATATGACAAAGAATATCATGAAATTCTCAGGAAATTCTTGCCAAATACTTGGGCTTCTTTGTGGACGGCCCGAACAACGTGAAAGCAAGTCATAATATAAAAGTCAGTTACTTATCGGAGAGATTCGTTGGGACGCGTCGTCTAATGCCAAAGTCCAAATGTTTGCGGCATTTTTATGATCTCAGTCGAACTCGAAGTCCAAGTCGACGTCGAACTCGACGTCAGCTTGAGTTGTGGGTGTTCTACTGAGAGCGATATACATACATATATAGACTCTAGTACAATCGCATAGCTATTGTTTTCCCTATTTGTTTGTGTGTTTGTCGTTCATTTTGAAGCTGATAACTCGGGATTAGTAATTTGTCTTGGGCTCTTTCCATTGAACAATTACGACATCGCCTCAACATGTTTCTTGTCGGATGCGAAACGTGTGCCCATTTTATTACCCATTCATGTTGATGGCGTGATTTGAGAAATGAAATTTAGAATACTATAAGCAATCGATGAAGAACTATATATATATATATATATATATATATATATATATATATATATATATATATATTAACTAATTCTAATTAGTCCCAATATATTGATTACTTAATATATTTTCATATTTTATATAAATTCCAAATTTTTATAAATATCCTTAAGATATTTCTGCAATATTATTATTACAAAAAAATATGAATATATACAACAGTTTCTAAATAATATTTATATTTCTAATCAGTTCTGTAATTTATATACTTGTATATACACACATATATACACTGCATATAGAAATCTTATATCACATCATATAATAATTTTAAACTTTTATTTATAATGTAACTATTATATAGTTAAATTTCTCTTTAATTCCTGCTTTCCCATCACCTTCAAGAATATTTATTTTCTTTATATATATGTATATGTATATACATATATACATATATATATATATATATATATAATACTTTTTAGCTATGAATGAAATCGAATGAATGAAATTTTTGTAGACAATTATAAAAATATATAAATATATTTATTTATTTTTGTGTCTCAGCCGTCTGGAGCTTATCATCAAGTTGACAGCATAATGATCAATCAAATTTAATGTTTTTTATACGAAATTAATATTTTTACAGAATTTTGATTAACTGATACGCATTAGCTGATGCGCTATAAACTTTGAAGGAACTATCTCGCTAATGTAGGCGTTGCTTCTTATCTTATCCTTTTATTTATTTATTTTTTTCAAATTCCTTTTTAAATTTCATCCTATTTGTTTCGAAGAGTATATGTCATTGTAGAGTTGATATATCTTATAACAATATATTTATATTTAACCTTAATTATCAACGTTTTATAGCAGGAAATATAGAATTAAATTATATCAAATTTTCCGTTAGCCTTATAGGTATAAATACATTTATTATTGAGTTTAAATATTTCTAAACATAGTATAATAACATGCCAAAAAATTAATAGATTTTTACTGAACGCTATATAGACAGATGTGATTTGTCACGGCCCTAAACGGCAAGGATATTCAATTGTTTCATCTCAACAGCATGAACTAGACATACTTCAAATGTAATTTTGCTTTAATCTAAAGCTAGAAACAATTCACATTCCATATTGAAATGGATATTTTAAGTCTATAAAACTATAAACATATTGGAAGTAGGCGTTGCAGAAACGATGTAATATATAATTTTCTAATAAGTACAAGTACAAGTACAAATCAATGAAAATTTTTTCAAAAACTGAAAAGACATAATTTAATGCTATATTAATGTGCTGGCAGAAATATTTTAACAAGCGATTATCTTTAACACTCTAATACCCAGGAAAAAACAACAAATATAGAAATTTAAAAAAAAATGGGTATCCAAAAATGTACATAATATACTTATCCTTACATTTCTAAACAAAATTTTAAACACTGAAAAAAAATTCTTTTTTTTTTCAAATTTATACATCTTAGAATATAATATATAGCTTGAATAGTTTATATTATATAACATATGTTTGGTTGTAGCCTATAGACTTAGCTTATTTCGATTAGCCAAAAAAGCAAAACTTATTTCAAAATCAAATTATCAATCAAGTAAAGTTAAATGATTTTTTGAGTACAATAAAAAGCTTAGGGGTTTGAGGGTGAAGAAAAAAGCCTCAAAATCTAACAATAGTAGAAAATGAAATTCGGAGTTTAAAAAATGATTTGAAAAATACTTTGAAGAAGTCTTTAAACTAAATCCATTAAACATTGAATAAACTCTGAGAATCTTCAGAGTATGTATGAATGTATGTTGACTTATAGCCAGCCAGATCAACTTATATGACCTGTACATGTGATATAGCTATAGATTACTCACCCTCTCCAGAGATCCAAACCCGCGCCAAACTTTATAATTGTAGTATATTTACCTGTTAGCTATTTCTCACACTTGTGATTTCTTTCATTTTAGATAAGCTAATATGGAACACTTTGAATGCTTTGATGAGGCCGCTACAAATTTCTCACACACCTGAAATTTTGCTCAACCGGATTTGGATGTGACAATTGTAACGGTTCAGCAAGATACAGGCGCGAATGAAAGATGCCGGCTAAGGATAGCTCACAAATAGATAGAGTAACACTGAGTCGACTTGAGTTTTTTTTAAAAATATATCCAACTATTCCTGGCAACGCTCGAGCCTCGACTGATGCACAGACCGCACCAACAGCCGCTAGGTAGCCTCCCGGAATGCCATTTGCTCGACTAACTAACTAACTGCTCATCCGACTGACTATATACCGTACGAGAACTTTGCTGTTGTTTTTTTACTTTTTACTTTTTATTTTGTGTGTGTTTTTTGTTGTTGTTGTTGTTGTTGTCCAGGGGAGTCGACATTAGAATTAGACTCGGAACAAAAGGAACAACAATGCCGGCTGGCCGCTTGGTTGGCTGACTGACTGATTGGGTGGGTCAAACGAATGTTGCAACAGCGGCGCATGCTTTCTAAACGCCACCAATTCACTCAGTGTTGTTGTTGTTGTTGTTGTTGTGGGACGCACCTTACTAGTACAAATAGCCAGATAGAGACAGAGCGACAGCTGACACCAGCGAACGCGCCTTTTTAATGAGCTGACCCCACCTAGTCGGTATGCGTATAACTATGTATATATGTATATATATACATACATATATACACATTAGAGCATTAAGCTAGCAATGTCCAAGGGCTCAGGGGGCGCCACATGACGCGCTTCTGTATGTGTGTGTGTGCGTGTGTTGGTTATTCAGTTCCCATAGGGCGGGGGTGTCTTTGTGCCTTGGTTAGCATATAATGTAAACGTTTATCATTGGACAGTCGTGTATACATATGTATATGTATATCTATGTATACATATATGTATCCTGTCATATCAATTTTTTATGTATTTAACTAAATGGGTTAATGACTTGGCAAATGCATTCTCTAATTAAATTTATATGCCAGATGCAGTTGTAAGGTGTCTTATGATGATAATTTACATCAGTTTCTTGATTGGCCAACTTTTGGCTATATTAATAATTAAATATATTTATATTTGTACTAAAATACTATAAAATATATGCATATTTGCATTGAGCTAGATTTCAAAACAATATCATAAGAATAGCCTCAAGAGTTTAACCATTTTAGAAACCTCGCACATGATATGAAAGTCCTTGATTCGATATAACTGAAACGTAAAAATGATCGATTATTTGAAAAGAACTTGATCTGCGCAAGCTATAGGGAAACCTACATAAGAAATTTAAAGTCTCTAGCTATTAAAGGTTTCGTGATCAGACAAACGAACATGACTACGTATACTTTGTGATGTCTGACATGCCTCCGTCTGCCTGTTACAAAACCATTTTAACTGAATTCTCATTTCTAATGGGCACAAAAAAGGGCAAAGATTATATTTTATTTATTTATTTATTTATATTGGACACTTTATTTGATGAATTCATGTATTACACAAGTGTTAGTGGTAGTTAGTATTTAATATGTATAATTAAAAAATATATATATATATATATATTTTTTTTTTTGTTCATTCCAAAAATATATTTAGATTATATTTAGTATTTAGATTATTTCTATAGTTCGATCAAGTAACGCCGCACATTTGAAAAATATATGCCTTAAGACTATATATTGCCCACAGCTACCAACCCTATAACGCTAAAGGTTTAATTTGATTTTTTAATTAAAAATAGCTTTATTAATTTTATTAAATATTGAAGAAGATTTTATATAAAGTCATTAAATATGAAAATAAAAATATTTTCAAAAAGATGCCGAGCTCATCGCGTTAATTTTACGTCAGTTGAACAGAACTAAATATTTTTTTTGAGGAGGTTCTAATTATTTATAGCTCAAATATTACTTAAATATGACTAATTAGAGTAATTTTAGAGAAATCAAGTCCTAAGTAAAGTTGTATTCGGGTATACTCTATAAAGATCGTCTTGAGTTATATATATGCTCGACGTGTTAACCAGGATATTAGTTTTATTTAAATACATTTTGGATTTACTCAAATAAATTTCCTATATATTACTGATATATTTATATATGTAATATTTTAAAATATATTGTTAATACCCGTTCAACACATTATATAATTTCTAACCAAAAGTGTTACAAAATTTACATTTTAAGTAATTGTAACATAATAATAATAATAATGTAATATTTCGAAAAAGGACCAAAGGGAATGGTTTTGAAACCCCTTAGATATTTTCCATTTACCAATATTTATATGCCACTCTTATATAGCCACAGTCCATTGCTCTATAGCACACCTTGTTACAGGGCCAATCCTTAAAAGCATATTACATATATATATATTTGTACTTTTATACATATATATGTGCTGGCACACCCATGGATAAGTGAAGAGAAGAGACGTGTTAGTTTTCGCGCCCCACCAGTTGCCCTTTGCCTTTGCCTTTGCTGGCAGCGTTATGCCAAATGGCCACGCAAGGACCAAGACTCGACGCAGGGATGATCCGCGGTCACCAAAAGGGCGCGTTTCACATTAACACATAGCCAAATGTCAGTCTGGCAATTTGTGTGTGTGGCTCGCTGTCCCTGTTAACTGGGATTGGCATTGATGCCACCCGAATCATACGCACATACATATTCGTACAAACATTTAAACTCTTGCCAGCTAGTTTTGTTAATTGAATTTTGAAGGGGTTTCCAATGCAGGGCTGAAAACTAGAAATAATATAAAATATTTTAGAATTTCGAATTGTAATTTAAATTATTTAGAATGAGGATCGGTTTGTATGTTGTTGACTTTCAACTCCTGAATATTTTTTACTAAGTTTTTTTAATAAAGAATAAAAATTCAAAATATTTTTAGAAATAAAAACAAAATTAATAATTTAGAATTAAGCGCCGTTCTAACAAAAATGGCAAAACAAATCAAATATTTTCATTCACGGAAGCCGCAAGATTAGCTCATTCTCAAATCTAGCATCTACCTAATATTTGTTTAAATTTTTTTTCCTTGATTTTAAATTTTACTTAAATGTTTTATATTTCATAAGCCATTCGCTTAGTTCATCAAAAAATATCAAACACTCCACTCTCAGTTTTTCGCATACTTCTCAAGTAGAAACCAATTTCGAGCGTAGCGTTAAAGCAATGCTAAACATATAGATATACTTACATTTCCATATCAACTCAGCTCACTGACCTGATCAGGTATCCATATACACATATATTTATTATAAGCTACTTCCATGTCTGTCCACCTAAAAAATTATTCCCATCTTCTACTACTCAAGACAAAAAACTAATATACTCTTTTCCATTTCAGGCTGAGTGTAAAGCCGTAACGCTCTAGGCTCTCGAGAGATCAGATCCACTCTGAGAGCTTTTCGCCTATAAAAACGCGAGCCTGCTGCAGAGCTCGATCAGTTTCGTACCTGACGTGGCCTTGGTTAGTTGTCGAACAGTGCAGAGCTACTCTTCTTTTTTTGGTAAATATTTTAGTTAATAATTTGTTAATATTTAATAATGTGTAAGTTATTTTATAAATATAATTGTATTATAAACAATATATAAGGTTTAATATTGTTTATGAAAGCAGCTTTGAGCTCGTCTACATATAAAGCAATGCTAAATGTGTATAAGTATTGTCATTTCCATATCGACTCAGCTGACCTGCTCAGGTATATATATGTACATACGATATATATTCATGATGAGCAAATTCGATGTCTGTCTGTATGTCCACCTTAAAAACCACTCCCATATTTTACGACTCAAGGCAAAAAGATAATATACTCTTTTCCATTACAGGTTGAGTGCAAAAAACGTAACTCCCTCGACACTCAAGAGATGTGATCCATTTTGAGCGAGAGTTTCGCCTATAAAAGCGCGAGCCTGCTGCTGAGCTCGATCAGTTGTGTTCCTGACGTGGTGGCGAGCAGTGCAGTGAAGTGGTCTTCTTTGGTTTCGGTAAATATTTTATTTAATAATTTGTTAATATTATTTTTTTTAAGGCATTTTATAAATGTATTAATAATTGTATTATTAATAATTAATGTTTGATAATATGTTTAATAATTAATTGTTTAATATGTATAATCATCATGATACTTGACTTGATCTTCAACATCATCACCTTCATAATCATGATCATCTTCATCATCACCGTGATATCTTCATCATCATCATCACCATGATATCTTCATCTTGATCATCATGATCATCATATTCATGTTCATCGTCTTCATGTTCATCATCTTCATGTTCATCATCATCCTCATAATCATGATCATCTTCATCATCGCCATGATATCTTCATCATCACCATGATATCTTCATCATCACCATGATATCTTCATCTTCGTCATCATCATCATGATATGTTCATCATCTTCATATTCATCACCTTCATCATCTTTATGTTCATCATCATCATTATAATCTTCATCATCATAATCTTCATCATCATAATCTATCTTTATCATTCATCATGATTTCAATTTATATACCATCATCCTCGTTACCTTCATCATCATCATCATTCAACTAATCATCCTCATTATCATACATATTACCATCATCCCCAAAATCAATTATCATAATTTTAATAATAATTCTAATTATTATCATCCTATAATATATTAAATAATATATTTAAATCCTATATAATGTGCTCAAAAATACTTAAAAAATTTGGTTTCGAAATTAAGTTTAATTATTAAATTTTATAGGACTTTCAGATTTTCAAGTATTAAATGAAATTGATGTTAAAAAATTAATTATGCCTATTTCTTTTTATATCATTTATTAACTGTCTCTGCTATCCTTTCTTTCTAAACATACATATATCCTTTTCACTTTCAGTGAATTATATAGTATATGAGTATGCCTCAGCTAGTCCCCATGATATATATATTTAAAATTTTTATTAGTAATATCTCTTCAGCTTATTTGCAACTGAGTATTACAACCTTGTGAAATTGTAAATTAGATAATGTTTCGATCATAAAGCCGACTCTGTCGACACAAACTTTATAATTTTACTTCTTCCCACACATATAGTATAATCTATAAAATTCGCTGTTTGCTGTAATAAAATCCATACACCCATCCACACCGACAGCGACAGCGGAACATAAGCAATGGGCGTGTTTTCAGCGCCGACCATTGGCGAAACACAGCTCTTATATACTCGTTCGTATATCTTATAGAAAACTATTTAATCCAACTGTTTAGCTTATTGGCTCTGCTGCTTTGTGTGTTGCTCTACTTTTTTTTCCAGCTCTTTGTGTTCTTGCCATTAAATGGCAGTTGAGGGTGCGCTAGCTGTTTGATTTACTATCAAGGAAATGCCATTTTAATGCATCGAAATAATTAACAAAATTTACGCTGCGCAACGATTTGTTTGTATTTAATTAAAGCAACAAATTGTTTGCTTTATATTTAAAGCAAATCGATTAGGGGAGCGTGTGTATAACAATATTATAAACTACGGCAGTTCAGCTTGTTCCGCTGGCACTGGATCCGGATTGGCTTTGTTTTGCTTTGGTTGCGGCGTGCCCAGAGCCATGGGCAGGCGGTCGCCCCAGCGACTGACTCGAGCACAGCTGTAGGCGGCTCTGCAATGGATACAATTTAATGTGCGAATAGGAAAAGGAAGAGGATTCTCTACTCACTTGCCGTGCTTTGATGCCGTAAAGATGACTTCCTGCAAATTGCCAGATTCCGTGCAAAGGCGACAAATCGCATGCTTCGAACGCACCAAAGTGGGTCGCACAATGCGTGGCCATTGCCGAGTGGCATCTTCTATGGCGCCCTTCTTCAAAATGGCATAACTATACGTAGCGGTTCGACGATCAACTGCTGAGCCGCTGCTCAGACGCAGCGGCGTATAGGCAATTTCGAAGTTGCATGGCGTTCGGTCTGCCAAATCCTTTAGTCGTGGACAACGCAAATCGTGTGGGCACTGAAAAAGAGATTGTTAAACTTTGATTTGATAAGACTTTCTTTGACACTCACCGGCGCCAGCGTTTGTCCGGCATGCTCCTCGCCAGCGCGGAGCAGAAACTGTCTAGATTCATTGACCAGCTCGCTGCCTCGACGTGAGCCCTCCTCCACGATCACCATGTAGCCATCGCATTTGCGCCAAAGCTTCAACAGAATCTCCTGACGCTGCTGCTTGTCGGCCAACTCGAATAATGTGTGGGAAATGATAACTAAATCATATTTCGTATCGATGGCGGGCAAAAATTGTCTGTAGAACACATTGCGCAATGCAATTTGTTTATTCTCTTGACCCTGCTGCAGTATGAGCTCCGATAGTTCATTCATGTCTCGGGATCGGTCCACATTATAATACTCAAAGATGCTGTCGCGCCAGAGTTCACTGGCCGCCCACATCGCAGTGCCAATGCCTGAGCCGAAGTCCATGTAGCTGCGTGGCTTGAACTGTTCATCGCGCAGCTGAATCTCAGCGAGCACGCGCCGCATCACCGCATACTCCTGGGCAGCTCGGCCCACGGCATAGACGATAGCTTCGTAGGGGCCGTATTCGATGCGTTTCCAAGCGTACGTGCGCTGATCCAAACGTTTATTGATCTCTAGTTCACGCTTGCGTTGCCAACGCGCCGCCTCCTCCTCGCTGAGCGTGGCCAACCGCTCCAATGTCATCTTGGAATTGACCTCTTCTATAATCAGTTTCTTTTTATTTTCGATTTCCAACGGCGTTGGCGGCGGATGGCGCGCCTTTATATAACGATTGACCAGATCACTGTCGCGCAGCACTTTTTTCACAGGATGATCGCCCACAATGCGTTTTAACGTGTCGCTCAGCTGTTTGGGCAGCTCAATAAAATTGGGTTTTATAATCCCAGGATGTTTCCTCGGCTTTATCACCGCCTGCTCCAAATCGGCGAGCACAGCCGGCTCGACGGCTGCACTTATTTTGCAGGTGTATCGCTGCAACAGGTGTGTGCTTGTGAGAAAAAGTCGCGGTGCTAGCATAATATGCCCAGCTGTGTCCCGCATAAAAAGCGAAGCCATATTTTATATGGACTTTTTTGATTACACCAAAAGTAAATAAACACAAGGCATGTGGCGCCCGTTGAAATGCTTTGGTAAATTGTGCAACACGACTTGGACGTTTGTCAACACTGGCTTGGCAAGCTAAATAATCGATAGACCATGAGCAAAAGTATTTTGTTAAGTATTTAACAGAAAATATTTGTATTTAATTGTTTTCGCAATTAAATATAAAAAAGTAAAATATATAGAGTAGGTTCCATGCATATGCTATCGGTTTGGCATATATTTTTGCATATTTTTTAATTACTCTCTGCGCTATGTGAGCAGCATACTAGCCTTCAGTATGTCGCCGTTTCCCTTTGACTGGCAAAATCAGTGTTTTTTTTATTACAAAATATAAACAAAAATGCTTTAGCTGCAGAGCATGGATGAATACGAAGCTCAGGTAAGATTTACCTTAATATAATAAAATATCGTAATAAATTACTACGTCAATTTCAGTTACTGGTAGTAGAGCAAGCGCTGCTTATAACTACCGACGAGCAGCAACGCGATGAGCTCATAGCACTTCGTACAAATTTGGAGGAACTCCTGGCGCTGACCCGAAGCAGTGATACAGAAGTTAGCAACAACACAGTTGCACCTGAGACTGCTGAGACAACTGATCATATAGACGATGAACTGCAACGTTTTCAAAGTGAACTAATTGACCTGGAGCAGGAGCAAGCAGATCCAGCCGACGATGAGCAGCGATTGGAAGAACTACGCACCAAATATAATGCTTTATTAGGTGAAAAGTGTTCGGCGCCGCATGAACATAGCTGGGGTGCCCTAAGCTATCACAATGCACTCATATGCGGGGTAGATGATGAATTGATTGTGGATAAAAATGGCATTTTAGACGTGCGACTGCGCGTGCTCTTCACAAACCCGACGCACCGAGAGATGTTGCCCTGCAACTACTACTTGGAGGGCGAATGTAGATTTGATGAGACGCGCTGTCGCTATTCGCATGGTGCTCTGGTACCAGGCGCTTCTATTAAGGATTACAATGCGCCAGACTTTCATAGACTGGCGCGCAATTGTCCAGTGCTGGCCAAGCTGCAAGATCGACTGTGGCATCGCGGTCGCGTGCTCTGCGTCAATTTCGTGGAGCAGCAGTGCCGGGTGCGTCTAGATGGCCAGGAGCACAAGGAGCGTGAGCGAGACTTTCCCTTTGAGGAACTGTTTCCTTTGATAACTGACGAAGATGATGAGCTGACCAGCGACAGTGGAGAGTCAAATGAAACGGATGGAAGCGATGCCGGCAATGAATCCGACATGGATGATTTCGAGGCAGCGCGTCAAGCGCGCATGGTAGAGCTCAGCCTGTTTACGTTCAAGCCCACCGAGAGACTAGGAGCCTGGGAGCAGTATACGCGTGTAGGTTTCCTATTGGATTTCAGTTGAATCTTCCTATAACTAAATCTCTTTGACTTCAGGGCATAGGCTCCAAGTTGATGGCCAATATGGGCTACATACACGGCACAGGGCTTGGCTCGGATGGCCGGGGCATAGTCACCCCGGTAAGCGCACAGATACTGCCACAGGGCCGCTCGCTCGACGCCTGCATGGAGCTGCGTGAGGCGGCCAACGGCGACAAAGACTATTTCAGTGTGGAGCGCAAATTGAAGCGAGCTCAACGACGACAGCAAGCAGTCAATGAAAAGGCCTACGAGCGGGAGTCCAAACGCACAGATGTATTTGCCTTCCTCAATACCAGCGTGCTCAGTCAGGGCAAGGGTAGCCAGCAGACAGAGAAGACTAAGACGAACAATCTGCAGCAACACTCAAATAAAACTCTCAATGTGGAAACGGTGCGAATCGCGGACGACATACGCAGAAAGCAGCGAGACATTGCCAAGGTGCAGCAGTCGTTGGCGCGCAATGCAACAGATGTGCAGCTGCAGAAGCGTTTGAATGTGCAGCTCCAGGTGCAGAGAGAAGAACTCGCGACGCTGCAGGCGCAGGAGAGTAGCTTAAGCAAAGAGCAGCAGACGCGCAAGAGCAAGAATAAAATGTTCGAGTTCTAGTTTACAAATCAGCTTAAATTACTTTTATTTTGTATACTTATAACTATAAATCTCTTAAGTATAACTAACTAAATGTTGCCCAGGGCTCCTGCCGTCAGCACGGCTGTCATATACTGCTCCAGCAGAGCCTGCGACAAATGCGAGCCGTGCTCCACGGCCAGTGCGTATGCCGTCTCGCCATTTTCGTTGGTGGCACTAAAGTCCAGATCCCTTGCCAGCAGCTCGTTGCAAGTGTGTGGATGATTACCAGCTGCCGCGTACATCAGCGCCGTATTGCCCACAATGTCCATGTGCGTGGACACAGCGCCGCGTTCGAGTAGGAAACGCACAATCTCATTGTGTCCGCCGGCAGCTGCGAGCAGCAGTGGTGTAACCATATCCGTTGCCAGACTATTTACATTCGCGCCAGCCGCAACAAGCAGCTGCGCCGATACCAGCTGACCATAGGAGGCGGCCCAGTGCAGCGGTGTGAATCCGTGAGAGTCTCTGAAATCAATATGCTGATGACGCAGTAGCTCAGCTTTTACATGCTCCTCTGTGATTTCGCCTTGGCCAGCGCGTTCGTGAAAAGACAGCGAAACCTCCACAGTACAGAAGGTGGCCTCCGTGTTGCCACGCTGCAGATTGGTCAGAACCGTCGATTGAGGACGATATGGCAGAAATGCACTCTTCCTCTTAGTCGAGTTGGCATCCAGCAATATACTAGAGCCATGCAGAGTAGAGGAAGCGGGACCCTGGACATGTGCAGGCCTGCTCGGCTCATCCTCATCAGAATTTGTGCTTTTCTGCAGTTTGTTTACAGCAGCGACCATTTTTCTTTTTCAACTAAAGCTATTGGCACTTGTGTGTTAATCAATTAACAATAATACAAATAAGTAATAGTAGAAAACATATAAAAACAGTCAGAGTTTGTTGAACTTTCGAGAGGCAAGGGATAATGCCCTAAAATAAAACAGCTGATATTTGCTCAACAGCTGTTCGCTCAGCTGAGCAAGCGAAACCAATATGGAAGCTCATGAGTGGATTATTTAATAACAGAATTTAATAAAGCTGGTCTCGTATTGAGCGTATTTCATATCTTACGTATTAACAGGCTAATAAAACTTACATACAATATATAAAATTAGGTGAGTTATAAAATTAGTAAACACCCACGCAATATTTGTTTTCAAACTTCTAGAGATGGGCGTATTTGAATTGCCTTATGCTCATAATCGATAACAAAATTACCCAGCTGGTGATGGTTGTTTTTGTTTGGGTTTTTTTTTTATTATTTTTTGATTAGCAAATATAATTATGTAAATATATTTAACTGATTCATTAGTATAGACTTGATATGTGCAAGTGAGCGTGAGCGTTTCATAACTGGTTTATAATTGTGGCGTAGTTAACAAAAAAAAATCTACCCTGCACCTGTTGGGCTGGTTTCAAAGCAAACCTGCGTTTTGGGCCTTTTTCTGCCCCCTTAACATTGAGGAATTTTTTTTGCTTGCAATTAAATTGCGTCGAAGTTTAGACCCACGAACACAACACAATCACAATCACAACTTCAACAAAAATGGGCAACAATGTGAGTGCCAAGGCTGATGGCGAGGGCAGCGAACCTCCTCTGGATGGTGGGAAGCATAAAAACCATCAGCAACATCACAAATCGAACAGCAACAACAATGCCAACGATGTTGTTGTCAGCAATAGCAACAGCAGCGGCGGCGGCAGCGGCAACGGCAGCAATAACAGTCTCAAGGTGCAATCACAAACGCAAACAATGACCAGATCCGCATCGGGCGCCGATGTCACAGAGAAGCACCTAACACAGCTGGTGCCAGTAGAGCGCCTGGCTGAGATATTAAAGGAACAGACGAGCGCCAAGTACGGCATTAATGGCATTGTGTCAGATGTTTTTGTGGTGAGCAAGCACAATTAATTATCTGATAACAGTTTTTATAGCAACTTGACAACATTTAATTGCACGCACACACACACACACATGTACGCAGTCTCAAGTGTTCCCTGGGTACACTAATTTGGGCCATCGGCTCTTCCAATTAATGCACGTGAACTCGAAGGCAACAACAAAGCACCTGGGCGTAGTTGCCTTTCGACAGCAGTGCGAACGATTCTTGGGCATAATGGACGATACAAAGGTGCTGGAGAGCTACATTAAGATGTACGCACAGGAGGATAATCCCGATTTCATCGATAAAGTGGGCGTCACACGTCTGCTCCACATCTGCTATACGATTGCCATGCAGCACTCGGGCAACGCGGTGCTTTGTGGCGCCATCAACAGGACGTTTGAGTCGGTCACAAAGTCGATATTTTTCAGTCACGACAGCCTCAGTTTGGGCTTCGTTTGTCGTTGGTTCGAGCAGAATTTGATACGTCCAGTGCTACTGGTGCACAAGTACTGCGTGCATACGCTCTCCACGGCATATCGTGGCCTGGAGCAGCAGTCACAATCGTGCGGCCTAGAGCTGCAAACGCCGGTGATTGAGCAACGCAATCCATTTGCGTCCGCCGATGCAACAGATCACAGTGCACCCAGCACGCACATTGAGTCGCTGATGCCACTCTCACAGGCCTGGCTGCTGGCGGGCGCTCTGCCGCCGCTGTACTCTAAGCCGCGTACGATTACGCCGCCCAACAGCAGCAACAACAGCAGCGCCTCGTCAGCTGTGCAGATATTCAAGGATAAACTGTCAATGATGCCATCACACTGGACGCTGCTATATGACTCCAACGAGCATGGCGTCGGCGCCAATCGTTTCTTGCATCATGTGCTTGGCTATCGCGGACCGACACTGGTGCTGCTGCACACAAAAGACAAACAGACTTACTGCATTGCGGCGCCCAGTGAGTGGAAAGAGACACATTTGTTTGTCGGATCAGAAGGCAGCTGTGTGATACAGTTGTTGCCCAAGTAAGTCTTGCAGATAATCTACTAAGATTAATTAATATATATTAATATTTCTTTTGTAGATTTGTGATACTGGAGAAGAAGCCCAATATTTTGTACCTTAACACCAGCATTCGCGGCTATCCGAAGGGTTTGCGCGCGGGCGCTGATCCCCGCAAGCCCATCATATCGGTTGATGAACATTTCGAGAATGTAGACTGCAAGGGCATTGCGGCAGGCCTCATGTCCATTGAGGTAAACTCATTCGTTCATTTGTTAATATTGTATATTTCTTGCTATATTTATATGTGCAATAAGCCTTAAACAACATAGTATATATATGGTATAAAAAGTGATAGACATGTTCCCATGTCTATCGCATATAATATAATATAATATAATATAATATAATATATGTATATATATCAACGGCCAGTCTAAGCATTTAAAAACCACACTTTCGAACCGCTGCTAGAATTCAAGGCCATCGAACTTGGACCAGACTCAATTCATTGAAGTTCAATCGAGGCCAGACCCAACAGTTGGACGCGAAAGTGTGTGTACATTCAAATGAAGTCTAATTTCTCCTTTACCAAACAAAACAAAACAAATCAATTCAGACAACAAATTTTGTTACCAACAACAATAACGACACTCACTCTCCTTACAGGTTTGGGGCTGCGGCGATAAATCATCACGCGACGTGCAATTGGATATTAAAAAGTGGCAAATCAAGGAGGCGGAACGTCAACGCACAGTCAAATTAACAGCCGCCGATTGGATGGATCATCCGGATCGATATCTGCTCGAGCTGGGCGGCAGGCAGAACTACAACAATTAAAAGCAACAACAAGAATTGTTGCTATTGCCGATGCGTGTATTGATTCGAAAGCAATTGGTGTGTGCCTTTAATTGGAGAACGCGTTTTAAATTTACGGGAAATACATTTTAAAATAACGATAATACTTTAATAATATTATCCATTCACGTTCACGACAAGTGTCAACCCTGGACTGAAATTGTTTGTATTTGAATTGTGTTTCGATTAACGAATTTTGTTTCATGTTTTTTCTTTTATGTTTAACGGCAAATTGGATTGGATACGATATTCTTACGAAAAACTTTCGTAATGCCATTTTAATATTATATATATATGTCTATATATTTTGATTATGCTTCTTCTGCCTGTACTTAGAAAACAAAACGTTGTCCTTGTCACCAGTTCTGTTTTTTTTTTCTATCTTTCTCTATTTTGTTAATCGTCCGTTTGCTTTTGCAAAACAAAAAGAAACTTGAATGCGTCAGGTAATTAAGTTTTACTTTCTACTATTATTTTCTTTGCTATTTGTTCTAATCTTAGAATTCAAGTATTACGAAAAGACATAAAAAATGCTTAAAACAATAAACATAATCAAATGTTGCAACAAAAAACAATAAAAACAAAGAACGCTTTAAATCTTTTTCATGGCTGTGGGCGCTGATTTGATGAAATTGTTGAATTAATTGGAGGTGACGGTGCCACCTATCAGCTAAAAGCACTCTAAACAGTTGATAAATTATTCACACACACACACACTCATGCATAAGTGTGCTCTGATTCACGATATTTTCTTTTTATCAGCAACTAGCAAAAGTTTTGATAAATAAAAAAAAAGGTCTGCGGGCTGGCGCTAAGAAGATATCGCTGAGTACTATAAATGGAATCTAAAGGAATGCAATTTTTTCAGAAATCAGCGCAAAAGCGTAAAACAATTTCAGACTTGGGCAATCAAAAATTACCTATGCAAAAAATTTCAAAATAAATTTTCAGTCTTGAGCAATCGAAAAATTGAATTTACAAAAATCTACTTTATGGAGCTTTTCAGATTTATCAATATCTAGCTGTTAGAATATTATTTTTTAAATATTGTCATGGATAAAAGGCATTAAATTTGCATATACTAGCAGCTAAGCGATGCTATGCATCTATATAAAAAATTATAATATAATGGATATAATAATATTGGTAAATAAATTTGCATACAAAAATGAGCTATTCTGCAAATTTCAAATATAAAATTCGCAATATTCGGATAGAAAAATGATTAAATCAAGCAAAGTAAGCTGAGCTATTCCTTAACTTAAATCGAGGAATAATTTCTCATATATATCATAATTATAAAAAAATATATAAAAAACAATAAATTTGCATAAAATGTGTAAAATGTGCTTTAAAAAAAAATAAATAAAATGCCAATTAGAAATGATAAAAACCGAAAAGAAATACAACAATAATAATAGAATTTTTTGCATAATTATATTATTGAGAATTACATTAGTTAAATATACAATGTTTTTTTGTTTTCAAATATAAGTTACGCCCTTTTCTGACCGGCAGTCACTTCTTTCACAATCGTTTGCTTTAAGGGTATGTATCAATTGATCTACTATGCAACATACGAGTACAGGGTATTTAATAGCCTAATCAAATTACAAGCTACTGACACTCACACAGCAAACATATATATATTAGTTAACTCTCTCTCTCTCTGCATATGATTTCCTATGATTTTGAATGTATAAAAAACTTTCGAGCCTAATCTATAATATATATTTATATAAAAAGAAATCTTCGCTGGCCAAATACATATTTATGTTGAAGATTCTATGGAATTGTCGATTATATATGTATGCAGCTATGGTTTAAAATCAGTTGTTGCTCTCGCTTTCGCTTTGGAAACTAAGGCCACGCAATTTTGAATCGCCCAATTTGATTGGGCTGCCAGAAGAGTTAGCTTAATGTGAGTATTTAGCTTAATATACAAAGGAATTTGGGCTTGCCAATCGATGAGTAATTGAAATAACTGATAGATAGGTGTATATAGTAAGCACAGATCATCGCTGTATCAATATTCATTGGGTCTAGGTGATGTACTCTCTGTCGCGTCGACGGCGCGTCGTCGATGCCACAACAACAATCGGCATCTGTTCGACATTTTCTGCATTCACTATTTCAGCATCATCTTCATCACCATCATCATCATCATCATCATCATCATCATCGTCGTCATCGTCGTCGTCGTCTTCGTCTTCGTCATCGTCATCGTCGTCATCGTTCTCATCATCCCCGCCCGTTGAGTTAGACCACTCGGATGCAGTTTGATTGCTGCACGTGGCGCTAAACTTTAAACTGCTCGACATGCCAAATGAAACGGACAGCGATGCGCTCAACGATGAGGCATTCAAATTTTGACTAACTTCTACATCGTCCCCATCCTCAAACACATCGATGTGCTGCTGCTGATAACGTTGTCATCTGCCCGCGCCCAACAGGAGCGCATAATCATCGTTCGACTCGGGTATCGGAGCTGCCGCCGAGGCAGTTGTACGCGCCTGCATAAAGCTGCTGCCAGCCGCCTGTGGCGGCCCAACACCGCCAAGAAAATGCTGCTGATCTCGTTCGCGCAGATGCTGATTTGTGTCGCGTTGACGCGCCGACTGTTTCATATTGGCGCCCGGCAAGTGTAGTTGTTGTTGTTGGTAATTGTTGCTATTGCTAATATCACCAGCCTCATCGGCGCCTGCTAAGGGAAATCGAGATGGGGAATGAGTTTGGTGTTCATTTAACGTGCCGAGTTGCCCAACATTGACGGGCACAATCAACCGGCTCGTTGTGGCGCCATATGTGGCATGACTGTTACCTGCTTGTGCGGAGCTGCCACCTGGCATCGACTGCTCCTGCCGCTTGCCAATTAAGTACTCGGACTCGCTGCTCGAACGACGTGGACCACGCGCCAGTGGCTGATATGTGCTGCGACCCTGAAAACGGCGACTTATCGAGCTGCTAACCACACCCAAGTGCTCCGTCACATCCTCCTGCATGTCCGAGATGTCCATCATGGAGAGAAAGGCGCGGCACCAGCTGTGATTCGGATTATTCCAGTACTGTGGCGAATTAATATGGAATGGGTGATGTGGAAAACTGTAAATATGCGCCACAGCCGCAATAAACATTTCTATGCAGATGAGAAAGTTCTGAAATAAACAAACAAGAGAGATGAGTTTATCGAATTGCGTTTAGACTGCTTTAGACAATGTCTTACTTGAAGTGTGGAGGCCAGATTCGCCTCGCCCACGTCACCAAATATGCCATTGATAATTTGGTAAAATACCAGCGCATTCAGCAACACACCTTGGCTATAAAGAAAAGTTTTTTATTATTATTATGCGTTCGCTTGAGAAGGCTTTTTGTGATACTTACAAAAACGAAAAGAAGACAACTGCTTTGATACACAAGAATTTCGGTATTGGCTTCATGGGCTTCAAGTCCTCTTTGTTGGCTCGATAGAAGAGCACCAGACAGTACATGGCCACAAATTGTGAGATATTGTTAATGACCACAATATAGGGAAAGGCGACATTTGCTGAGAACTCGCCCTCGCCGTAAACTCCACATAATTCGCAAATGCTGTTGGTATAAATGTGTAAGATAATTATTTGAATTCTTATGATAGAGGAAATTAACTTAAATTCTCTTTTTTTGTATACGACAGCAATTATATTTACTTGGATTTCATTCTACAAAAAACTTGACGAAGAAATAGAGCGGTGTGAAAGTGTGTAAGATGGGAAATGTTAAGATGGATTGACTTGTTGAGTGAAAAGTGTATTTTGTAAATCAGTTAAGAGTTTCCATTAAGGACTCTTTCCATGAGAGAATATCTAAGTTATGGGATTTCATGTGGTCTAACTCAGAAGGGAAATTATAGTTAACAGATGATATGGGATTATGATAAAGGGGTGTCTGGAATGAAGGTATGAGATGAAACTTAGATGATTAGATGAAAAATGAGAAGTGGGTAAAGTAAGTATTAAGTTCTATAGTGTCTAGGTAAGTCTAGTTTAGCTCAAGATCATGAAGTGGAGAGGGTATGAGAATGTCTGCGATTAATTGAGGGATGAAAAGTGGGCGAAATAAGTATTACGATCTTTACTGTCTAATTAAGTCTAGTTTATCTCATGATCATGGAGTATAAGATGAAACATAAGAGTCATGATTAGTGAGAATGTCTGCGATTAGATAAGGAATGAAAGTTGGAAGTGTTAAGTTTAGCTTAGCTTATCATCGATTTTAAATGAATGAAATCATTTTAATGACTCAAACAATTTTTCAGATTGTCAATCAAAGCCATTGATTATTATAAGCAACATTTAGCTTTAGTTTATAGTATATACTTTATATATGAAATTCCAAATCATCATGCACACACTGCGACGTGGCATTTGCACTCAATCTTACTTACACCGAGATAAATGTCGTAATGGGCCGCACGACCGTATACTGCATGATGCCGTGCTTGCAATTGTGGATGAACTCCCTGCCCATGACCCAGGGACGCATACAGCAGAGTGGAAAGAAGTGTGGCACCTGCGGCTTATACTCCATCGTTGCCTCCAGATCCATGCCGAGATTCAGATAGTTGAGCAAGTAAACCATGAAATTATAGATGACATATGCCTCATAGCACTCACGCAGTGAGTCCACGTATATGGAATGCTTGGGAAAGAGCAAGCCCAGCCACTGTAAGCAAACAAACACAAGCTGAGTCAGTCTGAACAAAAATTGATGAAGATTCGATTTCAATCATTCATTTTTTTGAGTAATCAAAAGTCTCGATTTCGTTTGACCCACTTACCGCATTCAACGCATAGATGGGCACCATCCACAGTATGCGTATGATGTGCTTTTGCAGTATGGGCTTTGTGAAATGGATGACGTGTTGTATGATATGCCAAATGGAAATGGGCACGGCGGAGAGCACGAAGAGGCCGCCGATAAGTATGAGTTGATCGTTTTGCTTGAAGCCATCCTTCACCGAGTTCACGATGAGCAGCGGCACTACGATTATCGCGAATATCGCATAGGTGACAATCAGGAGCGGCTTTATCCAGATGCGCCATTCCTCACAGAAGCGACGGATATCGATGCGGCACATCCTGCACATTGGGTTTTTCGTGCGTTGTTTCTCTGTTCGCTACAAGTTTTTTTTTTTTGCTTTCGTCACTAGACAAAGCCGCTGAGCAGCAACAGCGAAATCGTTGTCGTCGTTGTTGTTTTTGTTTTTATTGTTATTGTTGTTGCCGCCGCCGCCCCGTTATTGTTTGTCCCGTTAAAAGTGTCTGACTTTTACATGGAATGTCTCTTGCACCCACGCACTGTTTGCAAGCGCCTAGCGCACATGTTGATATTATTCACAATACACACACGCACACACACACACTACACAAAACAATTAAGGCCAAGCTGCAATATGCAAATTAAAATTATTTGTTAACTTTTTTGTGTTTTATGTGTGTGCAGTGGCAATCGCTTGATAAGGGGCAAATTTTAACTGTCTGGCAGTATCAAAAATTGACAAGTGCTGTAAAACGTTATAAAATTTGCATAATTTACAACACTAATGCATGCAGAGTTGTAATTGGTTATTTCCAGCATAACATAGCTGCGATAATTTCCCCCCATTGCTAACATTTCCTCCAGTGCTGCCAATTCTTCAGGGCTCACCAGATTTATTACTCAAAAAAGCCAGAAATAGCTAGTAAAAATTTGAACTCTTCAAAAACGTCTTTTTATGGCTTTAAACCAATTTTTGCGTGACTTTCGTTAACGAAAGGCATAAAATACGCAATCAGTCAACATTGCATAAATTTGTTTTTTTTTAGGCTGTTATTCCTTATCCCGCATTCGATGCGATACAGCTTGATCACAATTTTTTGCCGCATTCCGTGTTTGTTAAAATAGCTAAATTAGCAGCACTGATTTCCTCTTGCTTTAAATACAATTTCCTTGTGTGATATTGTTTGTATATTTAATTACAGATTATAGAATTGCAGAGTTACAATACGCATATCCCATACAGATAAAAACATTAGAATCTATTAAACATATATTGTGTCCTTTAAGCTGCTGCTACGATTCAAAAACAGTATCGCATCGATCTGATTCTGGCTGCCAGTTAGCATAAAACGCTTATTGTAATCGTAAATCTGTTCGCGCAATACCTTCTTGAAGTTCAGATTGACAACGCCGGGTACACCCTGATAGAGGGTGGCCAAATCGCGTAGCGTGCCATAGATATGTCCCATCTTGTTCCACCACTCAATGGGCGACTCGTCCAGCTGCACAATCACCTCGTTCCGATAGCGCTTGAGATCCGTTTCCACAGTGCTGTCGGCATCCCGCTTGGGCGGACTGGGTATCTCAGCAACATCAAACAGCAGTTCCAGTTCTACAGAAAATCAAATTAGTCTAACAATTGATATGACTATAGATAGCTAGTTCAACTTACTTGATTTCTTCGCATTATGCGAGGCAACTGCAGCCGCCGAGCTGCCGCCCGACTTGACATTTGGCTCCGTTTTGATGGTAACTGTTGGCGTGTTGCTGACACTTGCAGTTGGTGCCACCTCAGTGGAATCGCCACTCTGGCTATCTGTGCCAATCGATCCACCGAACGCCTTATTGTATTTCTGTGTGAGCATGCGCACACAGCTGTCAAGATTATCGATTGTGGTCAGACGATGGAAACGCGGATCAAGCAGCGCAGCGCTGGTCAGCGTATCATTGGCAATAATCTGTGATTGCAGCACACTGGCAATCGTACGTTTGATGTTCATCATCAAAGGCTCATCCTGCTCGGCAATGCCCAGTTTCTTGATCAATATCTTTGACGTGATCGGCGACAACATGCTGCACAGTGGCATATCCTCGCCACGCAATGTGTCCAAAGCAATCTAAGTGATGAATCGAGTTAGTATTTTTATATGTCAGAAGTTGTCTTGAGTCTGCACTTACCACTAAAGCACTGAGCGCTTCGGTTACAGTCTTGGCTGTAATGACCAATTGATCCATATCTTCGGACCATGAAATGGATTCAGCAAAGAACTTGAGCAGCTCGTACAGAGTCCAAGGAAAGTGTTCATTGTAGGCCGGCAACTCCGACACTTTGGAGCTAATCTCTGCCGAATGACGCTGTATGATATCCTTGACCTGCTCCAAAGCTGTGGCCACATCCTCCAGCTCAAAGACATGACGCAGACATTTGTCAATCACCGAAACGTAGCAGAGCACTACGGGTATGTCTGTGGGGAGATTTGAAAATAATCATAAATTAAATAGATGAATGGATAAATACATTTAGTAACTGCCTTTCAAGTAGACTATATGATACCCTGTTTATATAAGTATAAATTTCCCTTTTTTATATTATTTATCCCATATAAGTAGCCTGGTATATATAGACTTGTCAAACTATAGCTATTCAAACAAGGTCTTTTAAATTTAGGAATTTATATATATAAATAAACTATATTCTTATAGCAATTCCATAGGCATCTGCCTTTACTTACTCTTTTCTTTGAGATAGGTCTGCAACAGATCCTCCTCGTCGTCATAGCTGACTATGGCCAGCGTGCAGTTGGGCAAATAGAAGTCGGCGAGCACTTCATCGAATGAGATATAGTCGGTATACTCTATGGTGGCGTACATGACGCTGCGGACGCACTGCGTCTCATCGCTCAGATAGTGATGATAGATACTGAGGAAGCGTCGCTGCTCCACATTTATCCACTGCTCAAAGGCCAGCGAATAGGGCTTCTCGGCCGTAAAGTCACGCGTGAAATCGCCAATTTCAACGAATTTCGATGCATGCTGCTCGCTGATCAAAGCGTCGATCTTCTGCGGCATGGGCAACGAGGGCAAATTGCCCATGGCCAGGCGTATGAACTCGCTAATGCCCTGGTCATACAACGTCTCCACATTGCGCAGATCGTGCACAACAATGTCAGCCAGAGCCTCTGGCAAATTGGTTATATAGCTGCGCACCTGCATGCCCCCACTGCCCTCCTCATGCTTGATATTTGCGCGCGTAAAATGCATTGTGCCCGACGCGGCTGTACTTTTGCGCTTGCGCGCGTACTTGAGATCGCGCGGCTCAATGCTGATGGAGCGATCTTCCTCTTCAACCAGATTGTCAGCTTCGTCATAGGTCAACGGCACCATTGTCTCATAGAGCATGGTCTGGGAGGCGGCATCATCTTCGGCCTGCATGGCAGCTGCGGCTACGGCCGCCTCATCCATGTCCTCATCCTCGTCGTTCTCATGATGAGTGCGATTGTTGATGAACTCCAATTTGACGCGACGCGACGAGACGTTGCGCTTGGACAATGGTGGATGATTCAGATTCCGGGGCGTTTTGCGCGGCGGCACCTGGATGTCGTTCTCCTGGCACAGAGCCTTGAAAAGGTCCTTGTGGCGATGTTGCAAATGCGCACGCAAATTGGTTGTATTGCCATGATTGGTCAATACCTTGTGGCATTTGATGCACACGACATTCTGCTTGGTAATTACCTCGTCATTATCGTTCGACGGAAAGCCAAAGTAGCGCCAATAGACGCTTTTCATCTTGGGCGAGTACAGCTTGGAAAAATTGAGCTGCGAGACATCTTCGTATTTGGCTTCAACAACCATCGGCGAGCTAGCCACTCCGTCGTTCATTTTTCCGTTTATTTTGGTTGTTTATTGATATCTGATTACCGATGCCACAAAAAAATAAGCGCGCAATTTCTCGATTATAGATAGTCAGTTCAATAGTCAATAGTTTTTTTTATCTGTATCAGAAAGTACAGTTCAGAGTTGCCACGCGACAGAGTAGTCCAATCGATAAGGCGAATGGTTGTATTGTATTTCGCAGATGTGCATAAAATTGTAATTTATATTTATTTTTCAATTGCGAAGACACATTATGGGCGCTGTGCATTTGACATTTATTTTACGTCCGACGGCAGTATAATGTAAACTGTGTGGAAGTTTTTTGTTAACACTGATTGCATCACCAATCGATAGCTGGGGAAATTTGTGCGAGCAGCAAGGGTAATTTGCGAGGGAAATTTTTTGTATTACTGTATGCTCATGGCGTGAAGTTGGCTGCGATTTTCTTTTTGATTCGTTGTTGGGTAGCAAAAGGTGTGTGGAATTTTACAACGCATAGAAATAAATAAATTTTGATAAACAGTGACACACAATATTATGAGATTAATAGATAAAAAGATGCGCCGCCTGTCACACTATAAATGGGCATACAATATGTTACAAATTATGTTAAAATAGCCCTTAAAACAAGCAAATATAAGCCAGCCACGTGGTGTATGCTCCCCGTTATTTGGTTATAATGCAAATTTTATACATATATATTTATGAGTGTGTATTTTTCGTGTTCTATTATTGCAGCTAAACTAAACCGCCAAGATGGGTAAGGGTAACAATATGATTCCAAACCAGCATTACCACAAGTGGTGGCAGCGTCATGTGCGCACCTGGTTCAACCAGCCGGCGCGCAAGATCCGCAGACACGAGAACCGTGTCAAGAAGGCCAAGGCAGTCTTCCCACGTCCCGCTAGCGGTCCCCTGCGCCCAGTGGTGCGTTGCCCCACCATCCGCTACCACACAAAGTTGCGTACCGGTCGTGGTTTCACCGTTGAGGAGCTGAAGGTACGTGATCTATCATATCTATCTATCTATAAAAACTTTTGCTGAGTTTTATTAATAAATTTTATCAATTACAGGGTGCTGGTTTGAGCTACAAATTCGCCAAGACCATCGGCATTGCTGTCGATCGTCGTCGCAAGAACAAGTCGCTGGAGTCGCGTCAACGCAACATTCAGCGCCTGAAGGAGTACAGAAGCAAACTGATTCTGTTCCCCATCAATGAGAAGAAGATCCGCAAGGGCGAATCTACTGTTGAGGAATGCAAGCTGGCTACCCAACTGCTGGGACCAGTTATGCCCCTTAAGAAGGAGCTGCCAGCTGTTGTTGAGTTCCGTGATGTTACCCAGGACGAGAAGAAGTTCAAGGCATTCGCTACTCTGCGCAAGGTGCGTCTCAACTTGGATTTATTTCTATATCTTTCTCTCTTCGATTGTTTGTTTACTTATCCAACAATGTCTTTTGTTTACAGGCACGTACTGATGCTCGTTTGGTTGGCATTCGCGCTAAGAAGGCCAAGGAGGCAGCTGAGAGCGAGGAGGGCGCCAAGGCCGATGCCAAGAAGGCCAAGAAGTAAACTCCATCTAGACCTGATAATTCTGTCTACAATAACAACAACAACAACCAGAATAAAGTTTTAGTTTTTTCATAAACGTGAATGCCTTACAGTTGTGTTTTCATCTATTCCTATTGTCTGAATCAACTCAAGCAAGAGCGACGGCATTTATATTGTGCTCGCAAACAGCTGCTGAAATATCCAATTGGTGCGTGCTGCTCTGCTTTGCCTTATGTGCAACATTTGTTAAGAAGATTCAGAAGTCGTTCTAACCTTTAGCAGAACAATGAACCTTGGCAGCAACAATAGGCAGATTTACCTGGGGCAGCTGTTTATTATCTTTGGACATGCCAGTCAGTCGATGCAAAATCTTATTTGTTTGAATGTTTGCTGTGCGGGTGTTGTGTGTGCGCTGCTTAGTGTGACAAATACAATAAGGATATATTATATATATATGGGTAAATTTAAACTATTTGGCAATATTTCGAAATAAGAATTACTCTTATCTATATATTATTAAATGTTTTAAAAAATTATATAAATTATTGATTAATATACAGCTGTGTTCAAAATAATAGCAGCGCACTTTTTGCTGACAAATATATGTTCATTCTTAAAGATCGAACACTAGTGCATATTTTTATATGTATAAATATATTTGCATATTTTAAAAAATATATAAATTATTAATTAATGTACCCAAAAAAAGTTTAAGATTTTACATACTATTCATATATTCTAAAACATTTTATAAAAAATATTATATATTTTCTCTTAATAAACTCACTCAAATTAAATATTTAAAAAAACAATTTAAGCAAATACAAAATTTAAATATATTTATTAGTTTAAAAATTTTTTTTTGCGTTTCAAAATACACAATGAATTTATATAATTTATATGTATATTCAAAGTTTATTAAAACTTTATGTAATATTTTATTTATATATATATATTACATATTTTTTATATATGCTTAAATTATAAAACAATTACATTTTTTAACTCAACTCAAAAAAAGGCAATGAATGAACTTATTATGTTTAAGGCAAATGTAATGATTGAGGTTTTTCCTGCCTCAACAATTTGTATCTTGACGTAGTTTCCCTGTGTGTTTGAGCTACCTTATTGGTGTAGGAATCAACTTATGGGTAAAATTTATTTGATATTTCCAATTGAACCATTTCAGCTCAATACCGATTTTCAGAATTGTTGATGACTTTCAAGTACTTACAAATTAAGTTATTGCTAAGTTTAGAATGATAACCATTCGGTATTTCAAATACTATTTGAGCTGCATATAACATAAAATTAAAATATATTCATATTTAATTAAATTTTTTTATGTTTTTGCCAAAATAACACAGACGAAAAATTTAAAGTTTTCTAAAGATTTTATTGGATAAAAAACAATATTAAAGCTAAGAATACTTACTGCAATAGTTCCATTGATATAAAAATTAAATAATTATATATGAGTATATAAGAATATAAAGGATATAATTTTACCCTACTTCAGCCCCGCTGACCTCTGGATAAGCTCCCAATTACTGAGTGCTAAGTGCCAGATTGTTTATGTGTGGTCTCTAACACAGCCCAGACCAAAAAAAAAACCCTTAACATCTGAGCACAATTCATCGTGAAATTATAATCAACAGAACAAGATTAACGACTGCGTTTAGTGTAACATATGCAAAAGGAAAACTTTTGTTACAACCATAAAAAAGGAGAAAGGAACGAAAGGGTTGCAGTTGCTGTTTGCCAGCCCAAATTCAATTATCGGGATGTGGATGCTGTGGCTGCTGAGGCTGCTGTGGCTATATGTGGCTGGGCTGTGTGTGCTACCCGCACCTTGAACCTTGTTTATGCATTTCAATGATTTTTATTTCATTTAACCTTGTTTTCCTGTTTCTCGCTCTACCTCCCCTCTCCCTCTCTCTCGTGTCAAATGCATTCAAATTTTTATTATTGAAATTTATGAGCGCAAAAGTGATTTTCCTCATAGTTTTTCACGAACTGATTTTCGGCTTTTTTTTCCCTGTGGTTGTTATGCCGGTGGCTTAGGGTGTCACTGCTGGGGGTGGGAGGGGTTGCCGCTAACGGTAAACAACCATACTGAATGACACCAAACGTAATTGGCAATTGTTTTGCCCTTTGTATGGCTGTTGGTCTCTCTCTCTGTCTCTCTGTGTGTACTTCGTTACCTTTTGTGACAGTTGCTCTACCCAAAACTTTTTTTGTTGTTTTCTCTTCTTCTTTTTTTTTGGTTTTGCAACATGTGCGCGTGGGTCCATCAAATGCAGATCTGAGCGCCTCATTTGAATGCGCGGAAAGTTGTTTGGTGTGGGGCAGAAGGGGAAAAGTTTTTGATTTGAAATTTCATTTTCTCAACTGCATTTCAACTTCGCGCACTTTAAATGTGAAATCAATTTTGTTTTTAACCGACGTAATTGATGTCAGAGCTGCTGGGATTTATTCCGCCTTCCTGCCTTCCTGCTCGCAGTGGGTTAATCTGCATATGTGCGACATGTGCGGAGGTGTCTCTGTGTGTGTGAGACTGTGTGTGTGTGTGTGTATATATGTTCAAGTGTCTGCACCATAAACGCAATCAGTGCTTAATGATCCATACAGCAATTGGATTAGTGCGTGCCCGGCAGGCAAACACAACAGCAGCAGCAAGAGCAGAGGCGGGTAGCAGCAGCAGCAGCAGGAGGAGGAATCTCAACAGAGACATTCAGTAGCTGCTGCAACATAAGCTTGTCCTGCCTGGAGAGGGGTTTTGTCCTTGCTCCGATTTGCATTTGAAAGAAACATGACTTAAGCTGCTGTCGATGCAACACATTTGTTCTTTAGCCATAATCTATATAAGACTAGAGAGCAGTTTAGTTAAATGGGGCAACTGGTTGGAGAGATGAAGATTATTTTAAATCATTTAAATTTACTTTATTTAGTATTTAAATTGAAAATAATTCTAATTATATCAACTTTTATCTTATCTAGAATTAAAATGCTTATAATAAGTCAAGTTATATAAAATTTATAAAATTTCAAATTCAAAAATTTCTATCGACAATAATCCTTCACTTTGCGTTTACCCACAGTTGGGAGTGTATCCATTGTATATGTGTCTATAGATGTATATAGAATATATAATCATATTCTGTATTATATTATTATGGCTTTTTAGGCTAGAGACAAATTAATGATTTTCTAATTTAATATAAATATCCTGTCGATATTATCATCATTAGACTTTGCTAGAAACTTTTGTTTTGTCATTTAGGCGAAGTATACAAAGAGTGAACGCAGACTTTATCTCTTTTTGTAAAGCTTAAATTATATAAATCATATATATATCATATATAAATCATAGTACATAATCAATAAAGCAAAAGGCTGTATCTGTAAGATAGTATGATCATACTCTTGCAATTATCAAACAATGTTTTGAAAGTATAAATTGATATCTATGATCTTTGGCTAAGCTACAACTAATCTGAGATTCGTATTAGTTTACATATTGGAGAGCTTGGACAATTCATCTGTTAAGAACTTTCTAAACTTATCAGTTTTTAGTTAATATTTAAAAAGAAATCATTTCTTCTTATTTATCAGTTATCAGTCTTTATTTCTTATCTGTTATTAGTTAATATTTAAAAAGAAATCATCATCCTATATTAGAGCATGACTTCAGTTTACGGATGGAAAAAACTTTGCCAAGCCTTGAGATGTTACGTCTAGAACAAAGTTTTCGTATTTGATCGGATCCCATACAAATATTGAAATTTCAGCACCAAGAGGTCCCATTTCTGCCCTGTTGAGAGAAGAATACTTATATCATGAAAGGGTTTACCATGCTCATGCAAAATGTTAATATTTGCATTATTACTTACGTGAAGAGCATGAAGGATAAAGAATACTTCCTTAGGACGATCAAGCACACACACTTACAGTCCCCTGCTCACATGTGTCACTCTGAGTCTCCACTTTCATTCTCTACGCCCATAAACAATAGCTCACTTATAGCCTTGATTTTCCACATCAATCTTTTGTGTGGCCTTCATAAAAAAACGAACACATCCCTCAGCTTCAGACCTGACCAATAAATGGGCCTATTATTTTTCTATAAAAAATCACCCAAAACGAAACAATACTCAGGACGTGAAAAAAACACATATTAATCAAATATGCAAATAAGCGGAGGCAGCCAAGCCACATTGAATAACACTTAGCTAGCCCACAAACAATTTGTTTGAAATGCGCAATTTATGAGAGAAGGCTATCAGGGGTGCCCCCTCGGTTGCCCCTCCCTCCTAACTGCTGCCATTTAAGATTTTCACGCATCATCTATCAAAAATTGGCAAAGCATAAAAAAATGCGCATGCAAATATATGAGAGGACCCTCAGCTAGGTATGGAAAATGCCTGCTGTTGACTTTTCTTTTTATTGTTGTTGTTGAGTGCCAATCAAAAGGCAACAACTCGAGTCGATTATGAGATCAATGCCAAAAAGGGGGCTGGGGGCGGGCAGGCAAAACAAATCGTAAAAAATGCAAATTGCAAGACGAATCGAACAAATGGGCGCAAGCTAACAAAAATCGCATTAGAAGCCAAATACAATGGGCGAATAAAATTTTTCGCATATGCAAATCATAATTGGCGGAAAATATGCAAATAAGCTAAGAGCTGAAAGGAGAGTGGAGAGGAGAAAGTGTGAAGAGAGAGAGAGAGAGAGTGAGAGGGGCGGAGCGCAAGGGAGATGCCTCAAATTGCAAATTGTAAATTAACCGAGAACTTTAAAGTCAGGCTCAATCGAGTGCATAACTCTCGTTCATAATCCAAAGGCAAGTCAATTTATGCAAAACATTCATATTTTTGTGATTTGTCATGCCTCAATGGATGGGAAATCGGATCAACATTGATGTAGCTATAAAACTTGGAGAATTTTACTTTAAGACTGATAAAATCCATATCTATATCTATATCTATATCTATATCTATATCTATATCTATATCTATATCTATATCTATATCTATATCTATATCTATATCTATATCTATATCTATATCTATATCTATATCTATATCTATATCTATATCTATATCTATATCTATATCTATATCTATATCTATATCTATATCTATATCTATATCTATATCTATATCTATATCTATATCTATATCTATATCTATATCTAAATCTATATCTATATCTATATCTATATCTATATCTATATCTATATCTATATCTATATCTATATCTATATCTATATCTATATCTATATCTATATCTATATCTATATCTATATCTATATCTATATCTATATCTATATCTATATCTATATCTATATCTATATCTATATCTATATCTATATCTATATCTATATCTATATCTATATCTATATCTATATCTATATCTATATCTATATCTATATCTATATCTATATCTATATCTATATCTATATCTATATCTATATCTATATCTATATCTATATCTATATCTATATCTATATCTATATCTATATCTATATCTATATCTATATCTATATCTATCTGACATTGCCTATAACTAATATACTCATAATTTTACAGCATAAACGAGTATTTTAAATCATTTTGCTTTTATTACAATTGCTGTACTCGAGCTGGAGCTGCTTGACAGGTTGAATGTCCTTCGGCGTTGACGTGACGCTCTCTCTCTCATATGCAACAAAATCAATTTGCATATCTGTTGATGGGCGTGGCACTTCAGAATAGCAACATAGCCACATTTTGGGGCATTGTGCCAGAAAATTACAAAATGTTGTTGCTCTAGCTGCATTTAGCCAACTTCAAAGTTTGAGATAATTAATGTGGCTATACTCTAAAGGATCTCTTGCGTTCATAGGTGTGTAGAGGTCAGTGTGTGTGTGTAGGAGTATCTATGTGTAGTTGTATTTGCGTGTGTAGGTAAGTGCTCGTGTAGGTGTGAGTGTGTGGGTGTTAGTGTGCGTGTTTATGTTAGTCTGTGTGTGTAAGTGTTAGTATCCATGTTCGTTAGTGTGTGTGTGTGTGGGATTGTGTATTAGGTAAAAGCTTATCTATGTACTTCATAGGCAATTTCCGAGAATCAAATAGACTGTTTATGCATTGTAAAGGAGCTCGACGACACAATAATGGTGAGTATGGATATAACTATGCATAAAATGATATACATTTTAAGTCGAATTACAGGCTATGTATTCATGTCATAATATATACGATTTTTATGAAGTTTTTGTATCTCTATCTATATAATTTGATGCAATTTATAGTTGAACTAAAGGAATAAAATATATGATAGTCGAAAAGAAAATCATAAATACTAAAATATTTAAAACTAAATTTTATAATATTATATGTATATTACAATATTTAAAAATGTCCTTCCGAAGATCAGTTTCGTAAAATGTAAGCAATATTTAAAGCTGAATTTTATAACATTATATATTAAAATATTTAAAAATTTCCTTCTGAAGATGGCATACTTTAAAGTTACTATTAATTAGAACATTAATATATATGTAAATATTTTTAGAAAAATAAAAAAATTAATCTTTTGTAAATTACAATAAATACTATAAATTTTGGAAGTACGGATTACATTTTTCAGTTGGAAACCACCCAGATTTCTGTGGCTCTGCTTATTAAACTTTTATTTTCAGCTTCATCAATCCAGCTCATACTTGATAATATAATTCAGCGCGTGTTTAACTGTAAATATTGCCAACCTAAGATATTTTCAACAACAAATGCGCTAAATTTAATTTAATTTAGTTTAATTTCTAGCCAATATGGAAAATTTTCATATTTGGTAAGTTAATAATGCATTGATGGAAGCCAAACATATATGCGCTGTGCTCCCTCATTTAGACATAATAAATATTTGAATATTTTATCTAATGCTGGTTTGAAAAGAAGTTCTAAAAAAAGCTTTATGTAATATTTAATGCATTATTATTTATTAAAATTTAAGTTTATTTTTATAAATATTTAAAAAACTTTCCCTATTTTTAAAGATTTTTATACCACATTTGAAGACCTTTCACCCAGTACAGTTGATATGTAAAGTGTTTAAAAAATTTCAACCAAACCGCAATGAGGCCAATTTTCGAAAAAAAAGGGATTCTCGACCGCAGACCACTTGAAATAGCGACAATTGGACAACTGTGCAAAAGCAATAGAAAAACGAAAGTCCCAGCCGAGCGAAGTTTATCGCATAATCACAGACAGACGAGCAGACAACAGATTTTAATTTTCGACCAACAAAAAAACACATGTTCGAAAATTGTCCAGAGATTCGGAGACCGCAAGAAACAAGTGAAACATTTGAATGCGCTTTAAAATCAAGTGTCTGTGTGTAATGCGATATTTAAATTTTGTATAAAAAGCGAGCAGGAAACGATATATGTACAAACAGTCAGATAAGTTTCAGTATGAGGGCTAGTGGCGAAATGGGTGGGTTGCTCCGAACCTGTTAATGTGAATACAATAGAGCTACTTGAGGGTTTCGGCCCTGCGCCCAAGCCAAACGATCATTTAATCACGCCGCGGAACAACCCCTCGCACGCAACCCCTCGATGCAATAAAAAAAAGGTCTGCTGTGACTTTCAATTAATCAAATTATCTCGCCCGGGGGTTGAGACCAAACACAGCATCCACGCCACTCCACTCGCAATAGCAAAAAATTGCAGCCTGGCAAACATTTGTCCACTTTTCGCAATTTGTACAGGTCAAACTTTTCGAACTGTCTGCGGTTATATTTCATACACATATATATATTTTTTTTTTCAGATTTTTTGATTGTTATCATTTGTCGCGCGCTGTGTGGAAACATCAATAAATTGTCAAAAGCTGTCAAAATTTTTAATGACTGTGTGACGCCTAATAACCGGGAATCGATTTGTTCGACTCTCTCGGGCTCTGATATCGGTTTGCAATTTTGATTTTGATTTTTTTTATAGACTTCTCTTGAATTTTTTATGCTACTGTGAACATTTTTATGAATTGCTAGGCGTAAAGTTTTGAGTTCTGCGGCCCTTCAGCCACCATTTTAAAGTTTTTTTTTTTTGCGGTCACTCCATAGTCGAACATGTGGGCTGAATGAAGAATCAATCATGCGTTTGCCGGTTGAAGCACTTTTTACTGTTATTTTTTGCTATATATATTTAACAAAATTTATCATAGATGCGCTCGTTATTATCTACCCAAAAAAAATAGCAGAAGTATAAGCATAAGCGCAAATTTCAAATGGAAGAAAAGGAATTACAAAATTAATACAAATTATGGGAATATATTTTTTCGATGCCATTAAAAATGTAAATATACAAAATAAATCACTATGAAAATAATTTAATTCCAATTGCTATTATTACATATTGAATTAATATTTTTAAATATTACCATATCAGTTAAATATTAAGTATCGTATATTTAAATTATAATATAAATTTAAAAAATTAAAAATTTTAATTTAAAACACATAAATTATAAAAATGCTTAAATTTTGCATATATATTTTTCTTAAAGTCTAATTTGTTGCTTGGAAATAAAATTTTTGTAATAATATTTTTTTAATGCATTTATTAGACCCATATGACCTTTGTTTCATTTATATTCGAATGCGACAAGTATCTAATATTATTTTAAAACCATTATGAACCTTAAAATAAATTTTTAAAAATTAATAATTTAATAAGAAAAACATTCTTATATTTAAAACAAAAATTATAAAAGAATTAAAATACGTCGAAAATATTTTTTTAAAACATATTTTTACATATATTTTGTTTATTTTAATTTTATTTTTTATAAAGCTATATCCTAGCTTGATAAATAGTTTACAAATTATTTTTAATATTATAATTAAAATTATTATTAAATTTGAAATTTTTTTTTTTATATTATAAGCAATATAGAAATTTTCTATTATCTTAACTAGTATATTAGCTCACAATTTACTCAATTTCTTCAATTTATATATGTTCATTCAAATTTTTAATTAAAAGTAAATTTTTAAAATATTAGACGTCCTAAAATTTGTTAAAAATAGTATAAAATTTGTTTATAATTAAAAATTTTTCATTTCACTAATTTATTTTTTTTAATACATATTTTCGTTCTTTCAGACTTTTTGCCATATACAATCCAATGCGCCCCGAAACTAGTCTGGCTTCAACTTCAGCTCGAGACTGCCAACGGAGTTGCTTATAGGGCATAACTACCAAATACTATTATAATATTTAACATACATATGATAACTAAAATTTGATCAATGTAAGATTAGAATAACTACAAGCTTTTACCAACTCTTGGATAATAATTGCCAATGGCTAAAACGGATTCACGCCCAATAAACAATCCACTGTTCAACTCTCTTTCTCTGTTAGCTCTTTAAGCGAAACAAAAAAAACAAAAGATTGCTTTTCTGAAGCCCCAAAATGTAGCAATTCTCACGAAATGCAACGGACTTTGACAGTTTGACAGTGCAAACCGCAGCAATCAACACTTCTGCACCTGTGCCCAATGACGAACAACCGCAAAGACAATTTCGGCCCATCAATTCGGTGAGTCTCAAACTCCACCCCATTCGAGGTATTCCCTATTTATAGACTCGATTGCATGCAGCTAACTTTTGTGCTAGCCCTTTGATTGCGATTTCAGTTGGGCTATCATTAAAAAGGACCGAAAAAAAAAGAAATAACTGCTGAAACGGGAACAGGAACGTGACAATGACAGCAAGTCAATGGTTGTATAACATGCATAAATTAACGTAACTGTAACAGTCTCACATAATTCACTTCATTAACGGGCAACAACCCTTTAACCCTTTCTGGCCAGTTGGCAGCGGCATATGCAAATAATGCCGCATCATTAGAGCATTCAGAGAGTCCGAATCCGAATCCCAATCTAAATCCAAATCAGAGAGTTGCGAACCAGTGCAAGTGCAGCCCATTGAAAGGGTTGCGGTTGCGGAGAGTGCGAAGCACGTGTCGAGCGGAGTCTGAAAATAGTTTTTTTTTTTTTAGGTGAATTTGAACCTGTGACCTCGTCCTGACGTATTTGCATATGTTGTTGTTCACAGCGATTAGTGGGCCATGGATATGGAAAATTTGTTTTTGGCCATTTGTCTGGTTGTGGTTTGGCTGGGTCCTGGAAATGCCAAAAAAAAAGAAAGAAAGAAAGGGTTGACAGCCAACTGAGTGCCAAAAATAACTTTGAAAGTTTGGTTGGGAGCTGAACTTTTGCCTCATTTTTGTCAAAAATTCTATTTACAGGCATTTAAAAAAATATGTAAGGGATTTGGTAACAAACTATTAGTTGGTTTGTTACCAAATCCGTTTGACTAAAAGCATGCTATATTTTGAAACAGTTAGAAAACTAGAACTTTAGATTTATATATGAATGGATGGATGTATGAATATTTAATAAAACTAGTGCTTAAAGTGAACAGAGCAATTGAAGAGGTAGTTAAAATGCTTGTTGATGAGTGTAATTTATTCTTTTATATAAAATTCTTATAAACTATCTAACTCGCTTACAAGTTGTTCAATGGAATAGACTAGGAACTAGAAACTGGGATGGTTTTTGGTTTTAATATTCTTTAACAGAAATATTTCTTCGCTGTTGGAACAACTATCCCAAACTTCGTAGTTCCATATAGAAAGCTTGGGACGACTATCCCAATCTTCCTAATTCCATATTGGAAGCTTGCGACGACTATCCCAACCTTTCTAGTTCCATATATGAAGCTTGCGACGACTATCCCAACCTTCCTATTCTGGTTGTGATAGTCGTCCCAACCTACCTATATGGAACTATATGGAACGGTTCGGACCTCAAACAACAAAATAAAACTCTCCGAAAATGAACTGAAGCTGACTGGTTTGTGAGACACTCAGTGTTACATAGGGATCTAGGAACTCCTATAGTCGCAGAACTCATTGGGCGACACAGCTCCAAATACGTGGATAGATTGGCTGCGCAGCCAAACCAACTCAATTCTAATCTGACTATCAACAACAACAGGCGAAGGTTGATAAGATTATATCGTCTAGATCGTTAGGGAATCAGATAAGCTTGAAATACTATAGAATAACATAGAATTAGTAATAAATAAGTCTAGATATAAGATGTATATACTTACAGGCTTACAGTTACACTTATTAGTTACAGCTTAGAGGTAAATGCGCTATAAAGTCTAAGACAAAAAACTGCAACAAATGAACTTTAAATTTAAAATAAAAAGAGAAATAATATTTATTTAGTGATGTCTCTTCACCTTCATCTTTAAACTTCAAACTTGCCACATAAAAACCACTTTAATCAAACTCTTCACCAAAAAAATCCATACTTTAATAATCCAACTTCTTCCTTTTCAGCAACTTTCAGCATCTTTCTATTGGAATCTTTTCTATTAACTTTGTTTCAGCCTTTGTTTTTTGCTGGCTTATCATATGTTTGACGCCTCCAGCAATGGGCTTTCGATTCTCTTTTGCTTTTTTCCCACACACCGAGAGACGGCAAATTAAGCCACAACAAATTTGACCTTGTTAAGTTTTGCTCAAACAGCAACAAAAAAAACCGAAAAAAAGCGAAAAACAAAATAAAAGCAAAAAAAACAAGTAAGAGTGCTCTAGTCGAGACGGCTCGACTACGAGATACCCTGAACCCTGCGAAGATCCAATCTTCCCAACATTATATGCTTATTTTACATATACAAATATTGCGAGCAACGCACACACACACACACACACATGCATACGCACGCACGCATAAGCACGCGTTCTGCTGACTGCGCAGTCAGCGCGGCGACTGCGCTCGGACTGCAATATGCCTAGTGTATGGGAAATTAAATGTTTAATAACTTTTTTTGTGGATGGACTTTCTTGATTAAACTTTCACAGCATAATTATGTCATTCATATGTGTGTATTTGCCAAAGCACAAGTCTCTAGTATTTGAAATACGAATTTTGCAAATTGGGGGCGAAGGAGGCGTGGCATCCAAAATCCAAAAATGACAAAATGTCCACATTCATTACACAAATCTACACAGTAAATTTGGAGTCTCTAGCTCCTACGGTATGCTTAGCGGAAGAAAAGTTATCGATTTTTATCGATAATAAGGAAACGGGATGAGTTATCGAAAATCTAAAAAAAACTCGTACTGCGTAGGCTATAGACGAGTATTCTCTGAAAATTTCATATATCTAGCTTTTGTGGTTTACGAGATCGCTGCGTTCATACGGACGGACGGACGGACGGACGGACGGACGGACGGACGGACGGACGGACGGACAGACGGACAGGGCTATTTCAACTCAGCTCATCGAGCTGATCAAGAATATATATACTTTATGGGGTCTGCGATGTCTCCTTCTGCCTGTTACATACATTTCACAAAAACATTATACCCTGATTTCCCATTTTCAATGGGTTCAGGGTATAAAAAAATCAAGCAAGGCGTCTGGCAGATTCCCAGCATTGTTTTACGAGCTGCTCACATCACCGAGCGTCGACAAGGCAGTTGCCTACCTCAGTTTGTAGCTTGTAGTTTGTGGCTGATCAATGGGCAGTGCCGGCATCGGCATCGGCATTGGGATGGGGATGCTGTAGACCGGGCATCCACGTTTAATCCACTCATAAGTCACGCCGTCGTTTCGCATCCACAGCGGCTGTGTGAAGCGAGGGCGGTGCTTGATAAGTGCCCAACCTGCTGACGCCGTTGCATGTGTTCTTTGGGGTCTTTTGTCTGGCTGCACTTGGAGGAAAGTGTTGGAAAATTTACAGAGATTTTACTGGATGTATATGCATAATATATTTTAATTGTCTTTTATTTCAAAGCGATATCATATAATATATATTAAAGGGAAATGTATGTGTGCTTGGGCATATAGTAAAGCCACATTTGAGGAAATTGCTGGACAATTTAGAGAAACTTTATATGGGCATACGTATGTAAGTTAAGAAAGTTAAGATCGGTGATCGGTCAATGGAGGTGAGGGAGAACTAGAAATACAGCTGTTTAAAATGGAGTTTCAAGGTCTTAAACTAACTTTGGACTTTGGAACACAAGTTTACCACGCCTCACCGCCCGCTTCATTCAGTTTCATTAAGGTTCAGGAGGTTATGGATAATTTGGGATAGATAACGAGAGTGGGATGATATCATAGTATAATGATAATCAATGATTTAATTTATATTTATTATATTTTATCTTTATCTTTACCTTTATATATATCTTCTTATTTTTATTTATTATTTTTTATTTTTATCTTATATCGTTTATCTCTATTTTTATCTATATTATTATCTTTAGTCTTTCAAACAATAATCCCCATAAAAAAAATATGAATGTATTCAAGAAGGTACAAAAGACTTACATAGATACAATCTATAGAAATTTCCAATAACAATCATTTAATTATGTATTAAAGCAATATGAGTACCAATACACATGAAAAGATTCTTTGCATGGAGTTAAGCACCGTTCTTATGCATAATATAGTAATCAATAAATCACGACTAATTGTATGTATAGTGTGGTGTGTGCATAAAGTGTTAACATTTTCATAACATTCAATTAACTGCATCGGCGCAGCCCAGTGCACAAGGGCTCTGGCCGAAGAGTTCGCCAGGGCGATTGGGGCTTGCGCGCATCACGACACCATCTATGGGCAACAAAAGCAACTACCACAACAATAACAGCAATAACAACAACAGCAACCGCAACCTACAATAAAGTGCATGAGCGCAACGCAAAGATAAAAGGCAATAACAAAGGCGCAGACAGTGTTGGAAAAAGAGCAGCAGCAAAAGCAAAGGCAAAAACAACGTCATGATAAAGGAATCACAGCGAAAAGAGCAATGCGATCGCCTTCGCCTTCTAGCATATGTGTGTGTGTGCGCGTGTGTGTGTATGCATATGGAGAAGACGGCGATGATGCGACGATGTGATTGAAACAAAACATCTTATTATTACCTACGACCGAGAGCCAGCAAAAAGAACGACCCCGTGCGACCTCGATGTGGACCTGGACATGTACCAAAGGCAGCCAGGTACTGACTGACCAGAGAAAAAAATATACAAAAATAAGAAGAGCGTGCAAAAACAACAAATTCCCACGCTCAGAGGCTGCCCTTTGTCGACGTCTTCGTTGTTGTCGTTCGTCTCCCTGCCTCCCTCCACAGCCCGCCCCATATAAGGCGCAAGCTGGGAAACGTCCTTACCGCCCCATTCGCAGATTGTGCGAAAGCTGACCCGAGGAGCAGTGCCAAAAAATGTCTGCGGCTTTCTTTCCCTCATTCCTCTCTTTCTCACTGTCTCTCTCTCATTCTCTCTCTCGCCTGCTCACTCAAACAAATGTTTGGCTTTTTGTTGTAGGCAGTTTTGTGATTGATTTCACTTTGGTTTCTTGGTATGCCTTTTGACTTTCACAGCTCATTGGGCTCGCAATGTCGCTCACACGATAATGTAGACTACACACATACATATATATATGTGTATATGTATATGTAAAGCAAGGCATCCTCCACAGATTCACTACGGACACAAGCTCTGGCATACGGACAGGTTAAAAATCGACAGGTATCAAGTGGTGAACGCTTATAATTATAGTATTTAGTGGTGCGTAAAATGTGATACTTATTTTTTTTTTTTTTTTTTGTCAAAATCTTTGAGGTTTTTAAATTGACTAGGGGTACTCATGCGAAGAATCATCAATTATATGCTCATTAGTTTTGCTCAAGTTGCAGAATACAAATTTGATTTAAGGAGTAAAATTTTGAAAAAAAAAAAAAATATATATATATATAAATAAATTTATTTAACAATTTATTATAAAATATACTATATATATATATTAAAAAACTTTATTTAAGAATTAAACTTTTTCTTTCTTTAAATTTATTAAAATATTTTGTATTTATTTTTAGGAATTCTTAAAGATTTATTTCTTGTGAGTTTAAAAATTTGTAAAAAAATAACAAAAAAAAATATATATTAATAAAGTTTAAGAAATTTTTTTTTGTATTATTTTTTTTTCATAATTATTTTTAAAAAATCACAATAAATTACTAATTCGTTCCATTCTACTTTACAAAAATCTATTTTATTTTACTTAATTTTTGATTATAAATTATTATTTGATTAAAAATTTCCAAATTACATTTTTCTTTATACTTTTCAATTTTCTTATAAATTTCTTAGTTGAAATTCCTCAACGAATCACCCTAAGCCATATCCTGTCTGTCGATTGCTCAATATTATATAAATTTTTATTAATGTACCGTAAAATCAAAGAGCATCATACTTATGTATATTCATCGAAAGCTGAGACTGAGACCAGCATCCAGCAGATGCTTGAGCTGCCTGGGAGTTCGCCTTTGTGTCCAAAGCGGGGCGGGTCGGGTCGGTTCGGGTTGCTGCTGTTGTTGTTGTTGCCTGCCCGTGAAATCAGTGTTATTGATCATAGCTGCATAATCAAGTTACGAGCGCGCTTTCATTATGTTGCCAGTTGCCGAAAAAAAAATGAAGAAACATCCACCACCAACAACGGAATTATCATGCTCAGCAACATCGTCATCATCATGTTCGTCAGCAACATCAAAGGCAATGACAGTTAGGCTGACCAACAGGTTGCCTGTTTCGGCTTATGTATACTCAACTTCACCACACAGCGAGGGTTGCATATACTGTATATGATATACAACACAGAGCCACAGACAATGCTGCTGCGTTGGTGGTGTGGGCAGTACTAGTAGTGGTGGTGGTAGGTAGGTAAGTAGTATTGGTGATGGTGGCTTTGCTCATGCAGCTCATGTTGCTGATGGTGGATTCTTGCCGTCAACTTGTTCGGCATTCGCTCGCAGCTCGCACTTGTGTACGGTCGTGTTCTCGCGTCGAATCCAAAAAAAAACCCTGAAACGGTTAAAAGTTCAAAAACTTCGACTCGTCGTCGCTTGTCGTTGCAATTGAAATCAATTGAGTGCAATTTGCGAGTGCAAAGTTCTGGCGCAAAATGTTTGCCTAAGACAATTTCGTTTAATTCATTTGTCGCGTGTGCTGTCGAGTAATCAAAACTAAAAACAAAACAGAAAACAAGCGGAGTCAGTTCCATCAACTCTAATCGAAAAAGATAAACAAAGCCAGATTCTTCACTATGGCTGACGAGAGCCTGCACACAATGCCGCTGGAGCACAATATAGACTATCATATAGTCACATTGTTTGAGCGCTTGGAGGCGATGCGCAAAGATTCGCACGGCAATGCCATCAACAATCGCCTCTCGAGCACCCTGCAGGTGCCCAAGCGGAGCATGCAGGCCGAGATACGCACCCTGGAGTTCTGGAGGTGGGCATTGACAGCATCCGTGAACCATTAGCATTAACAGTCAGTCCGTCCGCCTGTCCGTCCGTCCGTCCGTCCGCCCACAACTACTGCAAGTTGTTGTCATTACCATAGGCTTTGTTCCTCCGCTTTTATTGTTTATTGTGATTTCTAACTTTTGTGGCTTTGCGTGCATAGTGCAGAGGCAGCCAGCCAGCTGTACTGTAATGCCTAACTAAGTGAAATTTAAGTGGTTTGTCTTTGTGTCTGTCTCTGTGGCTTTGCCACGAACTTGAAGAAATGCGCGTCGAGCGTTGACAAATATATTATTCACAAGTTTATGACAAATAATGAATATTCAAGTTAGTTTAGCTAATTTTGATAATAAATTGCATTGATATGATCGATTAATTTAATTGTAATTCAATTCAATTCAATTCAAATACATATGATTACATCTAGCGTCTGGCTAGAGAGGATCTTCTCGTCATGCACTGACTATTTCAATGTCACTTAGCATTTTTATCTATGAAACAACTTTTAAATACTTAATTTAATTAAAATTTTATTTTATTTTTATTTTTTATATTTTTTAAAATATTTTTTTTATGTTTATATTTTTATATATATTTTTTTCTTCTTTATTAGATTTTAAAATAATTATTTTTTTATTTAATATTTCCTTTAAATTTTATTCAGTTATATTAATTTTTTCCGAGTCTATCAAATTACATACAAAATAATATTTCATATACAACATTTTTTATCAAAAATTTCATCTAAATATATATTTAATTAAAAACCCTTTTCGTCTAATATATATATATATATATATTTTCGTTTCTGAGCAAGTCAAAACATTCTTATATTTGGCCAATAATTAAATGCAACTGCAACTTAAATATAAAAATATTAATAATAACAAAAATATTAATAATAACAATAATTAATAAAAAAAAAAAATAATTGTTATAAAAAAGATGAATATTTTAAATTTAATATTTTCAATTATTTTTTATAAAATAAATATATATTTATTTAATTCCCACAAAATAGTTAACTAAAACCCATTTACAAAGCGATGAGCAAATGAAAACAATTGGCAACTATTCATTCAAACCAAACCAAATAAGATTGTTAATAAAACAATTATGACATAAAATTTTTAAACAATTTTTTTTTTTAATTTTAAAAAGAAACCTTAAAACAAAAAAAATCATTTATTAAACTTGTCAGCATTTCCACTTTTAAAATATTAGTTGCCAATCCATTTTATATTATAATTTTGTTAAAAATAAATAGTTTTTTAATTTAATAACATTTTAATAACATTAAAATGCAGCTTAACCTTTAAGCAATTTTATCGCCGCCCTTAAATCGTTTTTCCTTCTGAAAATATTTGCTGACAGCGAGATTTATATTAATTTAATGCCCGCTTCATTAAAAGTCCGTAAAGTAATTAAATTGCTGCAGCGCTGTCCAGTGCAGTTTAAATAAGTTCTCTTCTTTATTTTTTTTTGTTTTACATTAAAATTTGTTTTTTTTTTTTTTAATTTAAAAAAATTTAAACGAAAGTTCGCCTCAAATGACTTGCGGGTGTCCGTGACAGCAGCTAGCCACAAAAAATAATATAAAGAAAATATATATATATATATATATATATATATATATATATATATATATATATATAGAATTTAGAGCATAGTTAAAGCCAATTAGGGAGCAGCTGAATAATGCAAAAGTTAAATAAGAAATTTGATGGAAATTAACAAATGCAAAGTTGGGCAGCCAAATTGCAGCTGGAGCTGGGCAATGTTTATGTTGCCATCGCAGCAGTTTGTTTGATTTTTCGTTATCGCAAATGCAAAAGGAGGAGAAGAAGGAGGAGCAGGAGGGGGAGTAGGGGGAGTAGTAGTTGCTGGCTGGTCATGGAGGGCGTAGTCCATTTGTTTTTTATGCTTTCTGGTTGTCCAGCGACAACGACAACGACAACGACCCCGGGCAATCGGCAGCTGTTGTCTCCTCAGTCTCTGTTAGCTTTTTGGTTGTGGAAACTCCCTCTCTCCCTCCCTCCCTACCTCCCTACCCAACCCCACCCTCCCTCTGTGTTTATGCATAATTGTCATTGGGCTCGAACAAGGCGCACATTGTGTGCAATTTGTAGCGCAACATAATTTCTTGAATATTTACTTTAATCATATGAAATGACATGCCCCAACTGAAGAATCTTTCTTTACTCAACCCGCCTCTTGTCTCTTTTTGCCTTTGCAGATCCATCATCAGCGAGTGCCTCGCCTCGTTCCTATATGTGTTCATCGTATGCGGCGCAGCTGCGGGCGCCGGTGTGGGTGCCAGTGTTTCATCCGTGCTCCTGGCCACGGCGCTCGCCTCCGGCTTGGCGATGGCAACATTAACACAGTGCTTTTTGCATATATCGGGTAAGCCAAGAAACAAAAAGAGAACAAACAAAAAACAAACAAACGAATAAACAGGCGACAAGTGTTGCAAGTTGCTTGTTGTTGTTGTTGTTGTGGAGGGTCCACAAACTCTGCCGTGGGAATTTCGTTGCCACCAAACAGCAGCAGCAGCAGCTTCAGCCACAAGAACCCCATTTCACATATATTTCGTAGGGTCTTTATGCTCTGTCATTTAACAAGAGAAGTATATAGGTTTTGTACTATTTTATTTTCTAAAAGACCTAGAGCTAGAGTGTTTAAAGGAAATTGGAATAAATATTATGAAAATCTTTTAAAAATTCTTTTAAAAATAAAAACCAGAAAAAAACTAGGTTAAAAATGGTTAGAATAAAGCTTATGAAAATATATAAGATGTTTGCCTTTTTAGAAAATTGTAAAAGTCAAAAATTATTGGAATAAAGATTATGAAAATCTTCTTAAAAATTGCTTACAAATAAAAAACGAAAGAGCTTAGGTCAAAAATAAAGGCTTTTGACATTTTAGATAATTGAGGAAAAGTCAAAAATTAAAATAAAGATTATAAAAATATTTTTAAAATTTTTTTAGAAATACATTTAATGAACTTATTTATTTTTAAAAATTTTTAATTTCATAGAAGCTTGCGCGTGTACTATACAGTCAGTTATACCCTATTTCTATCTTCCTATATTTTTTATTTTCGTAGTTTTTTTTGACATTTTTAATTTCAAACTTAATATTTTTAATTTTATATTTTATATTTCATTAAACTTTGAGCGAGTATTATTGCAGTCAATTATACCCTACTTTAATCTTCCTATATGTTTTCTTTTCGTAGTTTTTTCCTATATTTTTAATTTTATATTTTAAAATTTTTTTTTAACTTTGCGCGCGTATTATGCAGTCAGTTATACCCCACTTAATTTTTACTATTTATTTTCTTTTTGTATTTCTTTTATATATATTTTTTTGTTGTAATTTTCGAAAAGCCAACGCACTGTGGTTGTCGCCCACGTCTGCGATTCGGTCTCCAACCCTTGCTCCCACTCCTACGGCTTTTCCCCCGTCACTTTTTCATGCGCCTTTGCTGTACTTTGCCGGAGACGCTCTTATCTGTGGCGGGCGCACTTGCAGTGGCCTCTCTGTTATTTTTCACTGTTCGCCGTACAACTTCCTCGTGTATTTGTTCATCTGCGTTGACATTCAGGGCAATTAAATGTTTTCACAAAAGTCGAGGCAGTTGGGGCGAGTATGCAGTAGAACATGTGTTCTTGATTTCGCCTTTAAGTTGCGTTCTGGATAGCTATATATATATAAGTATATATGTTATATGTTTTCTTTTTCACAGCCAATTGGCTGCACATTAAGTTATGAACACAGTTCCTCAATCTAGCATTAAAAAAAGAAGATATTCCACGAAAGTGTCAAAATGTTATTTAACGGTTTTCAGAGTGAGAGGGGGCACCAGAACATATATATATATATATATCTTTTTATAATAGATTGAACTGGAAATAAACACAGCTGACAAAATGACAGCGGAGAGAGATAAAGTTAAATATTATATTAAAAATATAATAAATTTAATTTTAATAAGCTTATAAAAAGTTTCAGTTTGCTTAAACTTCTGTTTCGTATATTGATAATCTCTATCATTCAGTTCTAATTTATATATAGTTATTTACCTATCTACATAGACTTGATTATATTATAAACTTAACTCACTTTGACAGCTTTTCCTATTTTATTTTTAGCATAATCTACCTTTTCCATTTACTTTTCTTTTCTTGTTAAATATTTAATGATTAATCCACTTATCCATATTATTTTTTTCGCACCACAGGCGCTCACATCAATCCCGCCGTAACTTTGGCCTGCTGTGTTATCCGCAGCATCTCCCCCATACGCGCTGCCATGTACATGACCGCCCAGTGCGGTGGCGGCATTGCAGGTGCCGCTCTGCTCTACGGGTAAGTTAAACAAATATTATCTAATTATTTATCTAAGTGATTAGATGATTAATAGCAGTGCAGTTTTTAAATATATTGGAACAGTAACTCTTGCCATGACTGAAAATCCTTTTATACCTAGAATTCTTTTTTATAAAATTTTTAAAGGGTTTTACATCAAATAATTTGAATATTTTGTGAAAAATATAGTTTTAAATATATTCTTACTGAAAGCTGTACGAAGTATTAGCGTAGGAAAAAAATATTTAACCAACAACAAAAACATTTTAAGACTTTAATTTTTTCGGCTTTTTAAAAATCTTAAAAAATGTTAATTTAAAAAATAAAACAATTCTTAAGGAATATAAATAAAAATAATAAAATATTTTAAATAATTTACTTAGCAGTTCCTAAGGAATATAAATAATAATAATAAAATATTAAAAATATAATATTTGGCAATTCCTAAGGAATATAAATAATAATTTTAAACTATTTAAATATTTAAAAAAAAATAGTTTTGTGTATGAAAATAATAATAATAAAATATTAAAAATATAATATTTGGCAATCCCTAAGGAACATAAATAATAATTATAATGTATTTAAATATTTAAAAAAAATATAGTTTTTTATGTGAAAATTACAAAAATAAATTTTTACTAAAAACTTATATTTAAATTAAATATAATAATGAATTAATTAAATAAATAATAATATAATATTAAATTTATTTAAAAAAATTATAAATAATAATTAATTGATAATATAAATAATATATTTTGAAAATGTATTAACTAAATTAATATATTTATATAAATTAATTAATTAAATTATTTATTTAAATAATCAATAAAAAAAACACTACGAAATTGATCAGTTTTAACTTAAAAGTAAAAAAAAATATTTGTTTCTTAGTTGATCATTAGTTAATCAATCATTCAGTCAATTATATGCTTTAACTATATTGCTTTCACCAGAATTTCCGCGCAGTGTAATCAGAAATAAATTGCTAAAGTTTCTATGCAGCAATTCTCCATGTCCAAGCTGCAATCATTTTCCAAGTATTTCCAAATGTCTTCATAGCGCTCGAACAACGCCCACGCAGCCTTCACTTGAGGCTGCTTTAATTCTCAGTAAAAAATTTCCATACGGAATGTCCATTGAGCATGAAATTCATTTCGATGTAAAAGTATGTTTGACCCGAGCTTGGGACAGGATATGCCTTGCTAAACAATTTCCGTATTAAATTCAACAAGGTGCTCAATGTCACTCGAAAATCCTAACGGCCGTTGGCGGTGACTGTACCAAAAGGACACTTTGCCCAAAAATCATTTACAGGAAATACGTAGTTTGTGTGCAAAAAAAGAAGAAGAAGAAGCAGAAATAAATAGGGGAACAGCTAGAGAAATGTATAAATAGGATATGCAGGTAAACACACACATACACGGAGCACGGGCAGCACCTGCATAGAGCGCAGGTAGTAACTTACCTAGGAGTTCAGCTCGCTCGCTCGCTCTCCCATTCTCTCTACCCACGTTTATCTTAGCTAGGGCGAAAACATCTGCCGACGTGATTTCCCATTTTTGGTTGAAAATGCGTTTGCTGTCAGGACCGGATTCCTTTGTCGAGGCCAGGCAACATGTGCTGCCTAGATACACACGCACACGCACAAACACACACACACACTCATAATAGTGCGTATCCAAATCTTTGTAGGTCCTGTCAGCGTCTTTTATGCCTAGCTGACAAACACTGCGCAGGATATGCGTGTGGAATATCTGTCTTTGTGCCTGAGACAGGCAATAGCTAAAAAAATACATATATATAGATATATATATATATATATATATATAGATATAGTTAGAGCTACAGCGAGGGCGAGCATCATAAACAATGAAGATATATATATATATCTCCTTCTGCTGCTGCGCAACGCTCCAATTTTTTGTTCTGTACGTTGAACTCCTTTTTGGAAAGTTAATGCGCCTGCGCAGCCTGCCCCTGTCGCTCTGGGTCTGTTCAACATCTGTTTCTTTAGCTCCTTTCGAGTTTGCTTCAGTTTTTTTGTTGTTTTTTTTTTTGTTTTAAGTGCATTGGCATCTTTACTTTCTACGCAATCCGAGTAGCCGCTGCAGCCATGAAACATGTTTCAGCTGCCAGGCCGATCAGGTTCGCATCTTCTGCTTTTTTCACTCCATATCTACACCAAAGGGTCGCTGGCAGCTCCAGTTGTTTTTTAGTCGAAACATATGTTTCCAAAAGTATTTTAGAGTGTGTGTATGTGTGTGCGTGTGTGTTGATTAATTGGTTTAGATTTGGCAGTCGATTTTCGTGGCTTTTGGGCGGCTTTTGAGCTCAGTTTGATTGATGGGCTTCTAGCCGTGATTGAAGCCAGCACAAAAAACTAACGCAGCTTAATCGATGCGTGAAATTGAGTGCAAATTCTTGTGGTTTCTCAGAAAAAGTTGGAAATTCTTTTCGACAGTCAACTGAGAGCTTTGAAAATGATCAAAAAATGCTTGTTAAGGGTTAAATGATTCCTTTTGGGAATACTTATAATTCTTATTAAATACTTATAATGATATTTAATCTTTAAAGCTTTGTCATTGTAGCATCAAAACATAGTTCTTAGAGAAAGAGTTAGCTGGTGCAAATCTTTCAAATGTTTAGCTTAATTTAGACTTGCTTGAAATCTCTTGTTTTTATCTCATACAAGAATACAGTCTGTTAAGTTCTGCGCCTCGCCGTCTGATGGCGCCACTATCGCAAGGGACATTTACAATCGTTTAGCACCTTCTCCGTTGACAGCTACTGTACAAATTTCAACTCAATCTTAATTAAACTATTAATTCAGTATCGCGCGCTTGTTTAACTGAAAGTATTGTCAAGACCTAAACATTTTCATATACTAGAATCGCACTAAATTCTATATTTCGCTATTAAGCTTTAGATTTAACAAAGGAAGTCTAAATTATTTCTAATTTGTATTTGAATTTTTCAATAATAGTTTCATATTTTCAATAATAGTTTCATATTTTAGATATTTTGAAAGCAAATATAGAAAGAAGGAAAAATAGATAGAATAGAATAATATAACAATAAATATAAATAAACTACAATATCTATAAACATAAGCAACTATATAAATAAATATAAAATAAAAAATATCAATCAATAAATATTTGTCCCATTTACTTAATTCGTTTATCTTTCAATCAACATTAATTATATAATATACATTTTGCAGTTAAAAGTCTGCTATACTATCCCCTTCAACCTCATTTCTTTCGCTAAGATGCAAAGACTTTAACTCTTAAATATTTAATTTCTGTTGATTGAAAGAAACAATTGTTAAAGAAGTAAATATAGAAAATTTATATTAAGTTTCTATTATTTGATTTCAAATATCTCGAATATATTATGCATAAAAATTATAAAAGAGGAAATGAAATTCTAATGCAAATAGATAAATCCGAACAGTAGCAAGAGTAGCATATAGATAACAGTTAGCCGACTTTAAATTAATATTATTATTATGTATTATATACCGATCTACTCTATATAGAGACATACTGAGACACTTGTTCAGCCTCGCTGTTCACGCTGCTGTCACATATCAATTGCTGCTGCTACCCCCAATTGCCAGACGCAGCCAAGAGTCACTTGAGGAGCAGGCTTTATTATTATGATTTCTGCATATTCTACTTTAATTTTGTTTTTAAGTAAAAACTCTTCAAAAAAAGAAATTAAAGAAAGAAACCGAATGGCATGACATGCGTGGCCCGCATGCGTTCTTAAGTATCGATATCCGGCTCTCGACTGCTTAGTTTGTTATTGTTATGCGCGGAGGATATTCAATGAGGATATATTTATATATTTTAAGTTGGTTTTTGTGGATTTTGCTTTTATTCTTGACCGTCTGGAAAACGTGCGCCAAGCACGTTCCAAAATATGCCTTTTCAGTAAAAATGATGAGAGATAAAAATCAGGTAGAGCCAGTCAGACAGCCAGCAGAACTGCATAATTACCATTGGCCTTTGTTCAGCTCGACGGCGACTGCGAAGGCGTCTTCGTCTTCAATTCCTTCAGAGTTGTTGCGCCTGCGCAGGATGCGACAGAAACTTGAAATCAAACACGTGTCGCTGCTGCTTACTGCTTGCTGGTTGGTCAGTCGGCACGAAAGGGCAGCTGCAACTGTCGGGCACTCAAACGAGCTCAAAGCCTGCCAGGCACACCTGCCGCCCAAAAAAAAAACAGAAAAAATTACAGTAGTTGCCTCTGACAGCAACAGCAAAAGAGATACAAAAAAAAGATACAAAAAAAAACAGGATTTTCGAGTCGAAATTTGAATTTTAAATGCAATGAAACGAAATGGAACGTAACGAGCTGCTGCCGCCAGGGAGCTGAAATCGCGGTCTGTGAGTTCATTGTCGATTTGTATGTGGGGCATGGGGCAAGGGGGCAAGGGGGCAGGGGGGGCATGGCGTCTTCCTGGCCAGTTGCCCAAAATCAATTCGTGTCACATAGGGGCAATTGAATTACGTTTTTGATGCCGCCCGCTAACAGCTTATCGCTGGCAACATGAAAATGGCATCCTGTGCGCCGCTTCCGGTTGTTGCACCAACACACACACACACACATGCAGTGAAAAAAGGATGCCTGCACAGCTGGTCCCGGCGTACAATTCAACCGTAAACAGTTTCTTCTATGCAACAACTGCATGTGCTACACTTGCAACCGATTACTTTGATTGTGTTGCACAGTTTGTGGCAAGTGTTGCACGTTGCAATTTATAATTAATTGCCATGTGGCAGAGAGTCAATAAATTGCATATTTATGTGGCATTTTAATTGTCTCCGCTCACTTTGAATTTTCAATTAAAGTGAAATTTGAAATTTCATAAAGTTTAAATAATATTTAATGTTGCAACATGTTGCACGTAAGATTTGATTTGAGTAATGCCAAAGGTATTTGTCGTTGCTGTCCCCGTTGACATGCCCTTTGGCATCTGCAGCCGCCCCCGCGCCCCTCAGCATCCCCTTAAGCCACAAACCGCAAGCAGTTGCAGCGTGTTGCACATAACACATAACCTCACTCTTCATTGCGGATGTGGCAGCAAGAAATGTGTGTGTGTGTGTGTGTGTTTGTGTCCTTTTTACACAACTTTTGCAGCTTTATATATATGTATGTCGGTATGTCTACTTTTCCTTCTTGTTGCTGTTCCCTTTTGTTTGCCTTTTTATCGTGCGCCAACAATTTTGTACGGTTAGCAAAGGGAAGCTGCTAAGCTTAACGGCACATAAACTTCTGGGCTACATTTTGCTATTTCCGGCTACTTAACTGTAACTCTGTGTGCATGTGTGTGTGTGTGTTTGTTTGTTTGTTTGTTGTTGTTGCAAAATTAGCACTTTATACATTTATGAGCAAACAAGCCGGACCAAGAAAATAAACTCAAAAAAATCAAACTAACGCAGCCAAAAGCAAAGCCATATTTTACTTTGATACCCTTTAGCTATTGAAAAAAGCGTTAACTATATTGTGGAAATGGAAGTTATAGCCAGAGGTAACAGTAATTGATATGTACATATCTTGTCTTTATATATTTATGATCAGCCATGCCGATCTGGTTCTTATTTATTAAAAAATCCGTTCTATCGAATTTATTTAAACTATCTATCAGCTCTGCCATTTCGCTTAAACAATGAATATCGATATATAATTGTTCTTTTGTACCAGTTCTAATTACTTAACGTATGCAGCCACTAGGAATTATTTCAATTGGTTCAATTCCCATTATTTATTCAGTCTGTCATTTCGCTTAGGCAATGTATATCGATATATTATTTTGAATTTGTACCACTTCTAGTTACTAAATGCGTGCAGTTACTCATTAGTCAATTTCCCTTTATTTAGTCAAAATTCCTTTATATCGAATTTATTAGCTAGCGATAGTCTTAACCATTTTGCGTGTGCAATATATATCGATATATTGTTTTGAATTTGCACTAGTTCTAGTTACTTATTGTCTGTAGTTACTCATTGGGTAAGCAGGGATTATTTCAATCAGTCAATTTCCTCTTATTTATTAAAAAGTGCTCTATATCGAGTTTATTCAAGCTGATGTTTCGATGCTTCATCTATGAATATCGATATATTGTTTTGATTTTGTAACTGTTCTAATTATTTAATGCAAATGTAAAAAAATTGCTCTTGGTGTTATAAGCCTTACATATTATATTTAAAAAAGGAAAGAAGTAAAAACTTAACACAAATATTAGCTGCTAAATCCTCTATTTTTACACATGTCTAAGCATACACAGGGTAACCCCTCGCCAGTCATTGAACCGACTTCTTTACCATTTCTTTTTCGGTGCGATCTAAACTTTAATAAGCGTCCAGCCAAGTGAAAAATTGTGTTGGTTAGTTGCACGCTGTGTATACATAGCACATGGCTATAAAATATTTTATAATATATATATATTACTTTTTTCTATTAAAAGTCTTTCAAATATTATAAAATATATATATATATATATTTTCTTCTTATCAAATGTCTTTCAAATATTTGAGCATTTTATTCGCACGTTTTCTTCACTTTTCTTTATTGGCAGCGAGATATATTTGGTAGCAAAGCTGGCGCTTATTGCTGCTAAGCCGGCATGTCTCACCTTTTCAATTGCTATTACATACCAACAGCATCTGGCACCCTTGTCCTTATCACTTTCTCTCTCTCTCTCTCTCTCTCACTCTCTAACTCACTCACTCACTCACTTAGTGCTCCACTCGTTGCCATTTGCTGCAGCTGCGGCTCTATTTGCTCAACTACTTTTAAGTGCATTGCGAAAACGTTTATTTCCGGATTTTCACAGTTATTCAATGTTCCGGAGATGATGTGCAATTGCCATTGCGGCGCCGTGCGCTGCCACATCTATAGAAAGCTTCGCAAATATTTATTCAACAACACTTATAGTGTGTAAAAGTGTGGGATTTACCAACACTGCTATGCACTAGCAAAATTTGCGTTCATATTTTCAAGCGCCACACATGAAGAAAATATATTTTGCATTTATTTATTTAACATGCATTTAGCTACACAATGTTGGTATGCTTTTCTTTATGCTTTCCATTAGGCAACTGCATTTTATATGTAATATTTAATAAAGTGGAAGCCACTTGAAATGTTTTAAATAAATTTATTTAAATAAGGTTTAGTTCTAACCAAATTCTATAAAAATATAATTATATTCATTTTTATATAAATTAAACAATTTAAATGATTTTTAATTACTTTTTTTTTTGGCATACATAAATATAATTAAATTTTTAATATTTATTTTAATATTAAAAATATTAATTAAATTATTAAAAATAATATAAATTTGTTGTATACAAATTAAACTTTTTTAATTTTATTTAAATACTTTATTTTGTATACAAAAAATTTAATTATATTTTTAATATTTTTTTCATATTTTTAAATTTAAAAATATAGTTATTTTAATTTTTATACAAATTAAACTATTTAAAATAATATAAAATAATATAATTATATTTTTAATGAATTTAAAAAGTTTTGTATAAAAATCAATTTAATTATATTTTATACAAATACAATATTAATTTGTATACAAAAAAAATATATATATATTTAAATTAAATTAAAATTAAATTTACTTTAATTTGTATAAAATTTAATTTAAATATTCTAATTATATTTTTAATGCATTTATTTTTACCTAAATCTAGCTTAAATAAATTTATCAAAAACATTTCAAAAGGTATCCACTTTATTAAATATTAAATATAAAATTCATTTCAATTAATTTTAAATATTTATAATTTGTATAAAAACTAATATAATTTTTATTTATGTATGAAGAAAAAAAGAATAAATTTCTTTGCAAACTTCATCATCTCCATCTGCACCTTTTGCTTCTCAGCAATCGATTGCATAACAATAACTAATAAATTTTAATAGGCATGTCAACATCAGCCTATCAAGACAACTTTTTGATATATGATCAATTTCAATTATAACTCAGAATGAAGTTAGCTCTTATGAAGCCAAGTTGTTAGCAGCTGCATGTGAGTAAACTCATTAGCATTAACGCAAAAGTTAAATTGTTCATAAATCTTGTAGGAGCCCAAAAAAAGTTTTTGATACCGCCGCACAGACTAGAAGTAGGCAACAACTTTTGTCACTTTGGCCAATTGAAACTTTGGCAATCTAAATTATGTGTGCCAGTTGGCTTTAGCTAGATATTTATATATATGTGTGCCCATGTGAGCTGGCAAGTTAATATGTAACTGGGGTTAACAAACTGTCGTAGACAATTTTGCCAACTCTTCAGGGCTGCGACAAGTCAGATTAACTAGTCAAAAAGGCCAGAAAAAGCTAAATAAAGATTTTAAAAGTCCTATAAAAAAAGCTTTTGGAATCTTAAGGGATTTTTGCGTGTTATGAATCAAATAATGTCCTGAAACTGATATAATCTATCATATATCATATATATATATATCATAGCTATAATTCCCGCTATAATATAAGGAACTTGACGGGTAAATATCCAAATTGGCATCACTGGTCGTAGGCAATATCGTAATGTATATCACATAAGTGCTAAACTTTAGGTCACAGTATATATTATCTATGTTTACAGTATGTAGTCTATCTGCTTACTTAACTTTAGTCAATCCTAAATCCTAAATCCTAAATCAATATTAAATGGAAATTCTCTTTCTCTTATATCATTTGCAGTGTCACCGTGCCGGGGTATCAGGGCAATCTGCAGGCGGCAATCTCTCACAGCGCCGCTCTGGCCGCCTGGGAACGTTTCGGGGTTGAGTTCATACTCACCTTTGTTGTGGTGCTCTGCTATTTCGTCTCCACGGATGCCATTAAGAAGTTCATGGGCAATTCGGCGTTTGCCATCGGTGCGGCATACAGCGCCTGTTGCTTTGTGTCGGTAAGTTTGACATTGATAATGATGCTTAAAGGAATGCTACAGCACTGAAATCTAAAGACTCGAAACGCGAGACTCGAGACTTCAGACTCAAAAAAAACGCACCTGCCGTTTGCGCATTTTTATGGTGCAAAAATCGCAGCATGACAGGCACCAGGCACCGGGCACCAGGCCCAGTCACAATCAACAAAAGGGACCGAGAAATTGGTCGAGATAATTAATTTAGCGCAAGTCAGGGTCGAGCGCGGCTCGAATCGCCGCTGTCCAGAAATTAAAAGCAAATATTTAGCCAGTTTATTTATATTTTGTTTTTTTTTTTTCTTTTCACTTTTTCGTTTTTCCTGTTAAGCCGCACAATAAAAATGAAATTTATATTGATTTGAATTACGATTTCAAGCTTGCGATAATAATTGAACACGCAATCATAAAATGAATTTTAGACAATTTATTGAATTGGAATTCGCTGAAAGCTGAAATGCGAAAATGTTGAAGGCTTTGAAGCTGTTGTAGCTGCTCAAGCTCAAGGATGGGTTTTTAGGCATTCCATTATTGCTTATAATATACTTTTTAAAAAAATTTTGATATTTAATTATACCAAATACTTAAAACGTAAAAGTATATCAGCTAAGTGAAAATTTTTGAATACTTAATACATATTAAAAGTATGCCAGTTTGGGAATTGGTATGATCTATTTTCTTTCTTTTTTTAATGTTATAATTTTAGCGTAATTTCATTTAGAAATAGTTTCAAAGCTGATTTTTTTTACAAATTTAATTTATTTAGTTGCTACTATGAGTGGAGGACTATCGATAGTGCCGATAATTCTATAGATAGATATGCTTTTACAGTCACAACTAGAGATGGATAACTATCGATATCATTATTGGCACTATCGACAGTCTTCCACCTCTAGTTGTTAGTGTACACGGTTAAGGCGCTCGAAGTGTAACTTATTCAAAGGGTCCTAAATTCTGTTTGGAAACTAATTTTAAATTTATTTCAAAGCACGGAATTTGTGAAAATAATCAAGAATTCAGAATCAATTCAGGTTGGCTTGATATGGCCACCTTTTGCCTTAACTATGGCCTTTAGATATTCAACAAACGACTCGCAAGCTGCCAGAATGTGACTTGCCGGTATTTTGGACAATATTACGGACAATAGCTTTACCCAGCGACTCGAGGCTGATATATTTTTTACTTCGACCTTTCAGAGAGAAGAATCCTTCGGACTCGAGTCCCCTAGGTCTTGTCCAGCTTCTACCTACCCCAATCTCCACATTCTCATAACACTTCTAACACTCGCTCTCTCTCCCTCTTGCTCCATTGCAGATGCCCTATTTGAATCCGGCGCGCTCCTTGGGTCCATCATTTGTGCTGAACAAATGGGACAACCATTGGGTATATTGGTTTGGTCCGCTTGTCGGCGGCATGGCATCTGGCCTGGTCTATGAGCACATATTCAGCTCGCGACGCAGCGTGCGCCATTCCAAGGGCAGCATTGACAACGACTCCAGCTCCATACACTCCGAGGATGAGCTGAACTATGACATGGATATGGAGAAGCCGAACAAGTACCAGCAATCGCAAGGCACTTATCCGCGTGGCCAGGCGAATGGGGCAGCTGCCGCAGCTGCACAGCATGCCGCTGCCAATATGCCACCCATGGGCGTGGTTGGCGCTGGAGCTGGCAACTACTGTCAGAATTTATACACCGCACCGCCGCTCTCCTCCAAGTACGACCAGCAGCAACAGCAGCAGGAGCCGCTCTATGGCGGCACTCGCTCCCTCTACTGCCGCTCGCCCACGCTGACGCGCAGCAACTTGAATCGCTCGCAGTCGGTGTACGCCAAGAGCAATACGGCCATCAATCGTGACATAGTGCCACGTCCCGGACCATTGGTTCCAGCCCAGAGTCTCTATCCCATGCGCACGCAACAGCAGCAACAACAGCAACAGCAGCAGCAGCAACATCATCAGCAGGCAGTCACGGCAACCCAATCGTCGCATCTGCAGAATCAGAACGTGCAGAATCAGATGCAGCAGCGCACCGAGAGCATCTATGCCATGCGCGGCTCCATGCGCGGACAACAGCAACCATTGCAGCAGCAGCAACAACAGCAGCAACAGCAGGCGCCAGTTGGCATGCAGCAGCAACTGCAGCCGCCGCAGCAGCATATGTCGGAGCCACAGGCGCAACCACAGGGCTTCCAGCCAGTCTACGGTTCACGCAACAATCCCACACCCTTGGATGGCAATCACAAGTTCGAGCGACGAGAGCAACAGCAACAGCAGCAGCAACTCTATGGCATGACCGGTCCACGCAATCGCGGCCAGTCGGCGCAGTCCGATGACAGCTCGTATGGCTCGTATCATGGCTCTGCAGTCACGCCGCCAGCGCGTCATCCCAGCGTGGAGCCCTCGCCGCCGCCTCCACCCATGCTGATGTATGCCCCACCGCCGCAGCCCAATGCCGCACATCCACAGCCCATACGAACGCAATCGGAGCGTAAGGTGAGCGCGCCCGTTGTTGTCTCCCAGCCGGCTGCCTGTGCTGTCACCTATACCACGTCACAGGTGCCCCCAACGATCACGACAACAACAGCACAACAGCAACAGCAGCAGCAGCAACAACAACAGCAGCAACAGCAACAAATGATGATGCAGCAGCAGCAGCAACAGCAGCAGCAGCAGGCACATCAGCAACATTATGGCATGTTGCCGTTGCGACCTAACTGAAAGCGGCTATCGTGGGGCTCCGTAACGACGCCGCCGCCAACGATACACGCCGCCCTCGCAATTCATCCCACGGGCACCATGACCCTGCACAGCTGCAGCCTAGCCAAGCAGAGCAGTTTGTTTTAGCTCACAGAGACGAGTAGTTCGGGCATCCAAAGGAAAAGTAGCATTTAGTTAACGAAAAAAAACCCATTTAAGTGCAGTTTAATTAGATATATATAAATAATATATATATACCTAGAGATAACAGACAAAACATAGCCACAATGTATTATTCATATATTAAAAGTAAGAAGGAACTCATACCTAGCAACAGCAACAACGATTATCATAAGTACATATATCTACATATACATAGTACATATATAACCCATATAACCCATATTCCATCAAACTATAACACTATACTCATAGTCCATAAATCATAAAGAATATTATCCACATAGAACCATATAATACTGTGCTTAAATCTCATAAAACTCAAAACTTTTCTTTTTACTTTTTTGTTTTCAATTCGTATTTCGTTATCCCTTAATCAGGGAATTACTTATTTCATTAAAATTCTCATTCAAATTACATTTTTATATATTCATTATTTTCTGACTGAATCGCATACAACATATAATAATAATATAATATATTATTATATATTATAATAATATATTATTCCAAAAATTTTGTTTCTCTTTTATCAATCTCCATTTTTTTTTAATCTTAAATTTTTACTTTTTATATTAAGTTTTTTCTTTTAAGTTTCCCTTGATATAAATGTATATATATATACATCTATGCAGATAAATATTTAATTAAAATGTTATCATTAACAGCTTAACCATATTTAAATGTAAATGTTAGGCTAAATAAGCAGAAAAGTCGACATCTATATAGCATATAACATAGAAAATATATTCATATATATCACATAATTCTAACCATTAAATGCTTTGTATTAATTTTTAAGTATTATAGTCTGTATTAATAGCATTGATAAAAAGAAAAAAACAAAAAACAAAGATATAAATATATATATCAAATACAAGAACTGTTCTGTAACCTAGAAAGAAATGTTGATCTAAATTAAATTCAATTTAGCGCTTGCTAAAAAAAAGTTTTCGACTTTTTCTTAACAAAATGGAAAAAATATATTTTAAAAGTTATTTTCGTATTGCAGAGAGGGGGCAGAAAATAAAAAGCAAACTTATTATGCCGCGGTTCATTGTGCATTAAAAGCAAATCAAGTTTGCCCATTGCCAAATCAAAACAAAGAAAAAGTCCCGCATTTAAATTAAAACAGTTAAAATTTTAAATTGTGCTTGAAAATACCCAGAAACATAAATATCCTTCTCGCAGTGCTGCACAAATATGCAAAGTGGGAAAAAATAATCCATGCATGCAAAAAACAAAGAAAAAGTCCCGCCTTTAAATTATAACAGTCAAAATCTTAAATTGCGCTTGAAAATACCCAGAAGCATAAATATCCTTCTCGCAGTGCAAGTATGCAAAGTGGGAAATAATAGTGATTGACACACTTTGCAGCACTTTTCAAGCGCTGTGCTTGCATAAATTAACGAAAAAATGTACCTTCTTCAGCAGTGTTTCATAATTATGCAAAGTGGGAAATAATCGTTGATTGATGTTTGCACTTTGCAACACTGATTCGAAAGTTCTAAAGCGTTTCTTTTATATTTGCATGATTTACAGTAGCTCTAGAAATACTCTTCCGCCAGTGTTTCACAATTTTTGCTAGTGTGCACACTTTCCAGCACTGTTAAAGCGCTTATTTTGTATTTGCATTAGGGTGACCATACGTCCTGGAATTCCGGGACATGTCCCGCTTTTGTCAAGACAAGTGAAGAATTTTTTTGAGGAAAGCAGCGCAGATAGGCAGTTTTTTACAACAAAGTCGTCGACCGTCCCGGAATGGCCTGAGACCGATCTGGTCACCCTAATTTGCATGAATTTACAGTAGCTACGTAAAAATGTACCTCCATCACCAGTGTTTCGTAATTATGCAAAGTGGGAAATAATCGTTGATGTCTGCACTTTGCAGCACTATTTCGTAAGTTCTGGGACGTTTTTTTTATATGCATGTGCCAGTGTTTTACAATTCTGGCAGTTTGCTAATGTACGCACTTTGCAACACTGCCAAAGCGCTTATTTTGTATTTGCAAAGTTTGACAGTTGACTTTCTTAACCATGCAAAGGTGTCTTTACAATTTCAACTCGGAACCTTGCTTATCCCCAAAGGGATTGTGCACCAGAATAGCCGTAGCAATTTCATCGCCGACACCAATACGGAAACGTCTTCAACTTGTCCAGATTACAAACTTAACCGACACGTGCAACCTGATTGAGAGACCAAATATACTGCCATTGATCACGCCATATAGCCTGTTCGACGGATACTATTCGACAAGCAAGATACAACCAGCCGATTGGAATACACTGAAACTGCTCGAATATCTACAGATAGCCAAACAGCTGTACAAGCTGACGGACAGCGATGCCCTACAGCTGCTCGGATTCTTTAAGAACAATTTGACTGAGGCCTGTCGTCATCTGTATTTCAATAGCAGCCGATCCATTATGATTTTGGACTTCGATTCGCCGTGGCGAGTATGCTCGAAATCCATCAAAGAACTGCCCTCCATGGAACAGTTTACGACGCACACCTTTTTCAAGAACTTTCATCAATTGTTCATCGTCAACTCGAATATATTGACCAACGTTTTGCCACAGAAGCCACTGGCCCAGCAATTCCCGGGTCGTTATCTACGCATACAGCGCACTGTTCATCGCGGTCAAGTCATCTGGGTGGGCTGTATACTGCCCACTGACGATGCACCCATTGAGGTCGCTGCGCTGCTGTTGCCCTCTTCGGAGCAAAGTGAACTGAAGCGCTGTACCCAGCTCATGGACGAGTTGGAGCAATATTTGTCACCTCTCATAGTGGCCAGCAAGATTTGGCCTCCTCTTGAACTAAACAGCAAACAACCCGACGCTTTCATGGAAGCACTAAACACGTGGGCAACCACCATAAAAGCTCTGCTAAGGGATAAGCTACTGAAACACAAAGTTCCAAGAGAGGCTATTGATGCTATTATGAGCCCTTACGAGGTTCTGTATTGAGTTGAAGAGATTTACTATAAGTTAAAAGTTTGGCATTTTTTTATTTAAAGCATTGTACACTTTTTTTTGCATTTTAAATAAACAAAAACAAAATTTTAATAATTTTTATATATATTTTATTTGAAATAAAAAAAAATCATTTTTTTTTATCAATTTAATTTGTAGAAATCAAATAGTTTTCTTTGACATTTATTCCGATATAAATTGATATGATTAAAAGTATATATAACAACAAAAATATTTAATAAAAATCAATTAAAATTATTTGTTTACAATTATTGATGGAGATGAACAATAATTGGTTTAGTGATAAAGTATAAATATATTACGGGATTTTTTTTATTTTATAATAAAATAATTTAATTGGGGTGAGATAAAAATTGTTTTTAAATAAAATTATAAATGTATAAATGTTTAACAAACAAATGTAAATAAACAAAAAGAAACAAAATTTTCAGATTAAAATAAAAATTATAAAATATTATTAAAAACATAAAAATATGTTTTAAAAAAATCATTTAAATTATTGTTTAGAATTCTAAAATATAAATTCTAAAATATTAATAGTTAAATAAAAAAAAGTGCAAATAATCAATTAAAATTATTTGTTTAGAATTCTTGATAGTGATGAACAATAATTGTTTTAGTGATAAAGTATGAATATATATGAGAGTTTTTGGCATTCTAAATTTTTATAAAAAAAATATTTAAAACGAGCTCAGATAAAAAATGTTTTTAAATAAATTTTCAAATGTATAAAATTTAAAAAAAAAAAAAAATTTTTTAAACATTTTTTTCAGATATATGATTAGAATATACAAAATTTTAAAATATTGTTTTAAATATAAATAAAAACGGATATATATGTTTGACATTCTAAAATGTTATAAAAAAAAATTTTAAATGTTCTCAGATAAGAATTGTTTTGAAATAAATTTGAAAATGTCTAAAATTAAAAAAAAAAAAAAAACAAATATAAATATAAATAAGCAAATAAACAAAAAAAAAAAAACAAATATAAATAAACAAAAAAAAACATGATTGGTGTATAAAAATTTAAAATATTATAAACATAAAAAAAAATGTTTTAAAAAATCAGTTAAAATTATTTGTTTGCAATTTTTTAAGGAAATTAAAAATAATTGTTTTAGTGAATAATTAAGGATATATAACTGGGAGTTTTTGGGATTTTAAAATTGTATAAAATATTATTTAAAATGGACTCAGGTAAATATTGTTTTAAATATGTGTCCATATATATAAAATGTTAATAAACAAAAAAAAAATATTTAAAGCCATGTAACTCCACTTTCAAAAGGCGTGAATTAGAGCTCTTCTTATCTTCTACAAAAAAACCAAATATAGTTTATAAAATCATTGATATATCTCGCTCTATATATCATCGAAACTATAAGCTCTAACGCCTTCCACATCCGACAAATCTCTCTGGTCGTCCGTTGACCAATTCTCGCTATCGTCGTTATCGTTGTCCTGCGAAACATATTGATTGCGATGGTAACGCATCCAATTTATGCGACCCATATCAGACTGGGGAGTCTTGGCGCGCTCCGTGTCGTAGACCAGCCAATGGCAATGCTGCTGCGCGTGCAAGGAGTCCAACAAACTAGGCCAGTACACATTGAGGCCAACCTTGGCCAGCTTAACGTGCAGTCGATAGCCATGCTGCCGCTCCGATAATATCTTCACCTCGCCCAGCAAATTGAGGATGCAGCGTTGTGGTGGCGTCGTCTCATTCACCTGATAGAAGAGGACATTGTCCTGAAGCTCGAGCTGATACTGTGGCACTTGCTGCTCGAAGATGAGCTCAAGCTGCAACAGAGTCTGATGCCAGCGCACCTTTGGACGTACTGCATTGTCAGCGACAGTGGCACAACATAATGCACTGGCCACCTTAGCCGGTGTCAATTGTTGCTTGATCTCTGGAAATATATGGGTCTTCTTTAATTTTTTGTTTTCTATCTTTGGAGTATTTGGTTTATCAGAGTTGGAGTCTTCAGTTGACAATAGTTGTTGTATCATAGTCTTGGCGCTAATTACAGTCGCTTCATCATTAGAGTTCAGTTCCTGCAGCAGCATATCTATAAAGCTCAGAAACTGCTCTTCTTGGCTATCTTGACTTTCCACTGAAGCTGGCGCATCTTTCTCTTCAAATTTTTCAGCTTTGACTTGCTCCACGTTTATTTCAGTATCTTCTCTTTTCGACTCATCCGACTCATCCGTCTTTTCAAGGACTTCATTCAAGTATTTACCTGAGGAATCAGATTCGAATTGCTCAGCGTTCTTTTCACAGTTTATTCCATCCAGTTCAGGAGCCATCTTTTCGAAATTCGCATTCTGCGTAGCTCTGTCTTGCTTCAGACACAACTCCACCTGATCCAATAGCTCGTTTTGCTTCACTTGCTCTTCTTCTACATTTAGTTCATCCTTCGAACTATCCATTTCTTCTTTGAATCGCTTTTCCTCTTTGACCACGTCGACATGCAGCTTTCGCAAGTTTTCTATGATTTGGTCATTCCTCTTAGCGTAGCTCCGTTTGATCAGCTCATCATATAATTGCGTAGTCTTCACGCTGGTTCTCATTGTTGGACAATCCTGAAGCACTGCCATGTCCTTCGTGTAGACTACATCGAACATGGCAAACTCCACAGTTAACTGCAAGTGTTGATCCTCACTTAGATTGTTCAGCAGCTCAGTGACACACTTATGCGCCTCCTGCTTCCAATCACCCTCACATATGGGCGGCACCAATCCACAAAGTCTAACATCCATGGCCAATGGCGGCTCCACTGCGAAACGTGCATCACACTCCAAGAGCTCAATCGGTTGCACCTTCAGCAATTCCGTGCCCTCATCCATTTGCTGCACTATGACCAGGCGCTTGTCGGACAAATCTACAATACGAACCCGTTGATATTTGTCACGACGATGCAGCACACATACGTCAGAGATATTCATCGTCTGCATCGGTCGGCGATTCTGCGCCATGCTCATGTGCACGTAGAGCGCAGTGCTTAACTTGCGCCGCGTACACAAATTCGGGGCATCTTGCCAGGAGTGGCTAGCGTTACTCTTGTAGCTGATGGGCATAATGGCGAAATGCACCGGATCGTAGATCTTGATTATGTTGCCACGCACAAGAGTGCCTGATTGCCAGAGAGCAGTCTGACTTGGCCTCTGGAAGTCCACACGGATTGGGTGATGCCTCCGGTGGCAATATAACTGAACGCACTCGCCGTTGCTCAATATTTGCGGGCAGATCTGACGACGTTGATCTGTCAGCTGGTGACAACTGGTCACAATTTGTTGTATGTCGTCCCCCAGCTCAATGTCGTGAGCTTCGAGAAACTGCACCAGACGCGGCAACTCTTGGCTATTGCATTCGTCCAACATTATAAAGGAAACGATGTCCGATTTCAACTTCTGTGGCAGCAAACAGCTTTTAATATTCTCGCTGAAAACATGGTAGCGGTACGAGAATTTTGACCAAGAATCAGGCAAGCTATAGTGAATCATTAGCTCAAAGTTGCCGACAGACACTGGAGTCTGCTGAACTGCATCCGTCACCAATAGCAACTGTTGTCCTTGCTGGAAAGTACAAATATAGAATTCATTTAAGGGCAAACATTGTTAAAGCTAGATTTCGTCTCTCACCTGCTTAGCCGCATCAATGGAACCAATGCAGTCATAGCCAGCTGCAGTCAACGCCTTTTGTAGAACAGCCAACTCCTGATCGTGCTTGCAGTAAATAATTGTGCGTCCCTTCAGAGGATTTTGGAAAGTAAAATACTCGAGTAGCCGTTCGATCTTCTTGTCACTGCACAACATAGCCACATTCAGCTTGACGCTACCATAAACAGCTGCCTCTAGGAAATCGCCGAAAAGCACGAGAGGATTCTTGCCAAAACGCTTTAGCAGATCGAGAAAGACCTTTCCGTGCCACTGCTGAGCGACGAGCACCAATTGCAGCTGGGACTTGGAAATGTTCAGCCGCAGTTGAAGCAATTCGTTCAGCAATTGGGGCTGCGCAGCACACATGCGATCGTAGTCGTCGATAATGAAGTGCTTTAAGCGACGCGGATCGATCAACTGCATCTCATTCGCTAATAGTTCCTTCAGATGGGTGGGCGTTGTGATCAGAATGCCGCAGGAGTTGAGCAGTCGCAGCTGCAATTCCGTAGCACAGTGTGCATGTGTGTTGACCACCTTTAACATCTTCGTCTTGTAGACATTCATCAGCTGATTGCACTGATTAAACAATGCTTGAGCATTGGCTACGGAGTCGGCCAGCAGCAATGCCAAGGGACCCAGACAGGGACCATTTGCTGTCAAGCGCATCGAGTGCATCACCTGCGAGCACAACGTGGGCAAATAGCACCAGGACCGACCGCTACCAATACGATCCATTACCACCAGCGAGTGACCCTGCATCAGATGAGGCCAGGCGTAGCGCTGCGTGGCCAGTGTAGGCTTTACGTTCATTTCCCGCATGGCGATCAGCACTTCCGTGCAGAGCGGCAAGTCGGTCAAGCTGCGAATGGGCTGCACTGGGCTTTTGCAGTGTGCCAGCACCTGGTTCTCCAGGTCACCGACTTCCGGGATTGCGTTTACGTTGAGTTTCTTTACGGTTATGCTACTCGGTTCAGTTGGCAAACGGTATGCATTGTAGATGCTTTCCCACTTATTCAAATCGGATGCTGAAGGCGCTTCACTTGTCTTCAAGGATTCCGTTCCGGATGTGTTGTTGAAGCGATCCACTTTATCCGGCTTGCATGCTGAAGGCTGGCTGGTCTTTATGTCATCCGTACTATCCGGATTAAGCACTGAAGATTGGCTTTCACTGGTCTTAATAGATTTCGTTTCAGATGTGTTGTTTTCGGGTTTATCCAGGTTGTTTAAAGAGAGATCATCTTGACTGCCCTTCAAGGATTCAGCTTTTATATATGAATTAGAGGTAGCTTCCAGTTTAGGAGTTGAAGACTGATATTCAGTGATCTTCACAGATTCCACCTCGGATCCGAGTTTCTTCGGGTTGTTTGATAAGTGCTCATCTTTATTGGTCTTCAAGGATTCAGCTTTTATTTCCAGTTTATCCGGATTAGGCGTTGAAGACTGAGTGTTGTATCCGGGTTTATCAGGATTGTTTGATATGTGTTCATCTTGAATGGCCTTCAAGGTTTTCGATTTTATATATGTGTTACAAATACGCACCAGTTTTTCCGGATTACGTGTTGAAGACTGATCTTCAATGGTCTTTATGACTTTCGTGTCAGATGTGTTATTAAAGAACTTTAATTTATTTGAAACGGATGGTAAAGTCTGATCTTGACCTGTATTGACTGACTTTTTCTTTAAGGATGTGTCGTTGAGACAATCCACTTTATCCGGGTTAAGCTGAGAGGTTTTTAATAATTCATGTTCTCTTATATTTTGCAATTTAGAAAATTGGGAAGGCGCAGACCGATACAAGGAGAAACGATTTGTTCCAAATTTCTTAAGCGGCAATGGTTTACTGGTTAAGGGTTCGACAGATTCCTTCTTGACTTCAGCTTGGTTGTCCGGAATCTCTTCGATTGTATCCAGCGAATTAGTCTCATGTTTATCTTTATTCGAACTTGAGGCTAATTTATTTAGTTCCTGATTCAAATCGCTTGTGGGCGGCTGCTCAATCTTTGATTTTTCCGACGGCTGATCAGGCCCACTTTTATTTTCCACCAACTTTGGCAGATTAGGCTGTGGCATGGCGTGCTTGTAAAATTCTAAAACATTGCGGTTATTTCTTTTGTTGTATGTCGGCTTTTGCTCCAGCGATTCGAAACTATCTGTGGAGCAGTTGCTGCTGCTTGAGTAGCTCGAGCTGCTGGCGCGATCGAGCGCCTTCTGCACGACGCCATCGTTGCTACTCTTAATTTTGCTGAGACGCTTCGCTGAATCGGGTATCTCAGGCGCTGTCCGGCACCGGAGCAAGCCCTCCAGCCTAGCCGGTTGCTTTGCGGGAGAGGTGAGATTACGTGTCTTGTTACCTAATACATGAAAGCAATTCTTTAAAATCGAATCGACGTAGTTCTGTTTCTGTTCGCTGGACGAATAGCTTGGAGTCGCCCTATTGTTGGGCGATTGCAACTTAAAACGCTTCATCAGTCTGAGTATTGTAAAGACACGCGAACTAGGCCTAATATCTGGATCATTCAGCTCCGCCAGATCAGCGTTGTTCTCCAACCTGGACCTTTGGGCACACCTCATGCTGGCCTCCTTGCTTTCCCGGTGAGCACATTGCTTCTTCACCAGATAGGTAGCCGCATCTGGCGGCTCGTCCATCAGCAGCTGACCAAAGTTGTGATTCTCCTCGTTGCGATGCAGAACCTGGAAAATCAGACGTTGCGCTTCATCGATGCGCTTATCAAGCAATCGAACCGCCGTCTTAGACCACTCGCTGCCCGTGCGCGGCACAACACAGGCTATGCCACCCCACTGGATCTCGACGTACGTTTGACGCAGATTCTCCGGCAGCAGCCACAAATCCTTTGCTCTACAGTTGATGGTGAAGCCATAGTCCATGGCCCATACCAGATACTCCTCGTCAGGCTGACAAACCATGACCCGTCCTCGCAACAGTTTATGCATGCGCAGTGGCTGAAAGCGTACAATGACATGTTTATCCGGCATATAATTCGAACGCTGGTTGTCCGCACGACACTGATCCGCCAAACGCGCCTCCACTTGGTTCACATGGCCGCCGCCCAGCTGCAGCTTATGCATAGACGTATAGCAGAACAAGTGCGGATTCACATAGTGTGTTATCAGAATGGCCTCCTCTGTTATGATTTGGTCTGCTTCCTTTTGGTCCTCCATTTCCGCAAGCTTCAGTTGAACTGTTCTAAGGAAAAGATTTATTTGTTCAGTAAATTGTATTAAGGAAAGTTTATTTATATATATACATATGTATACATATATATATACAAGAAATTACTAGCCAAAGCTTAAAGTTCAAATCATTTTCCACAAGAGAGTTGAAGAGAATTATTCATGTGGAAACTTCTCTGATTTCGACGCAAGACAAAGTTTTGTGTCGGCGTAATATTTATATATGTGCATTCAGTTAAAGCTTTAATTGCGAATAGCACCATTGAGGGAGACTGTTTTCTAAGCTACTTATAAATGTGAGTTTTTAAATAAGGGAAACAATATTTTGGATCTTTCAATTAGATGTCTCCCATTCCTAGTTTTTTTTATAAGAAATTTCGTAATTGAATGAACTTTTAATAGCGTTTTCTAATAGGTTGAATCGTTACTACAAAATTGCAGCAAAAAATTTTAATATTGATTACTTTTGCCCCACACAGTGAATAGTGTAATGTTTCCTTGTATATTACTAGCAATCTCATTGACCAAGTGAGTTACACTCACTCTCTTGCACTCTTGCTCTTGCTCTTTCTCTTTCTCTCTCCTATCTCTCTCTCGCTCACTCTTGCTCTTTCTCTCTATTATCTCTCTCTCGCTCGCTCTTGCTTTCTCTCGCACTTGTGGTCTTTCTCTTTGTTTTTTTCCTCTCTCTCTCTCTCTCTCTTCTTCCCTCTCTCTCTCTCTCTCTGTTCGTTTCCTCTCTCTCTCTCTCTCTCTCTTCTTCCCTCTCTCTCTCTCTCTCTCTTCTTCCCTCTCTCTCTTTCTCTCTCTGTTCCTTTTTTTTCTCTCTAGCCCTCTCTCGCTCTTCTTCTCTCTATGCCTCTTTCGCTTATCTTCTCTCTATACCTCCCTTTCTCATCTTCTTCCTGTCCCCCTCTCTCTCTCTCTTTCTCTTTCTATCCCCCTCTCTCTCTCTCTCTCTTCTCTTTCTATCCCTCTCTCTCTCTCTACAGTTCATCCTAAAAATAAAGTGATTTCTGTAAATACTGGGAATAGTTAGTCATCTCTTCCACAGTCTCTCCCTCTCCCTCCATCTCTCCCTACTCTTTATTCTCTTGTATAAATAAAGCAGCTCGCCCTTAGCCCAATTTAAGGTCATTTTGTGCTTTTAAGCAACTTTTGCTAATTGAATTTTAAAACAAAGCTTTCGCTGAGCACTTTAAACTGCATAAAAAGGGGCTAACTAAAGTGCCAAAAGCCGCAGCTGGGCGCATCGAAAGGAGGTCCTTGTGCCTATTTGCCACTTGTTTGTGCCACACTGAAAGCGCAATTTGCCACAGCAGGCGGCCAGTTGAGATTTGCTGTTGTTGTGTATTAACGCGTTCGCTGCAATTGTAAAACGGTAAAATGTTAAAACTTGGCCCATTGTGGCACAGTTATTGACTCGAGCTATAAGCTTGATGAGCGTTGAGCTACTGTTGAGAGTTTAATGGATTGAGAACTCAGTTTTATATAGTAACGTAGTAAAATATATATAATTATCATATCTACTATGAAATATAAGTCTTTATACAGTGTACCAGTACAGTACTTTGGGAATAAATAAAACATAATTATAGCAAGAAATTAACTAAAATCTTAATCTTAAAAAAATCTTAATCTAATGTATTAACTTCATTTTACAAACAAAATTATAATAATATGTTGATAAATCAAATTTGACCATAAAAATGTGCTTATTGCCCAAGACAATGAGCTTAGCGCTTAGCTTATGAGAGTAAATGCAACTGCCTGCCCTGCGCCCCACACTCACCCTTCCCCCTCCCCTTCCGCAAGGCAACTTACACATTGTGCTCGTAAAAAAATAAATCTCTAATTTATCATAGAAAAAATCACATAAATGCAACGATATCCGGATAATATGCAAATCTGTAGCCAGCTCTACAGGGGTTGGCAGATCAATCAAATCGTGCCTATTGAAGCACACAAATCTAAGCTAATATGTAGAAAAAAAATTATATAAAGGGTGTGAAGGGACTTACTTTGGTTAATTTGATCAGATACACTTCACTGAAGCCGCCAGAAGTTGATATAGTGCACTATATTTAATAAAAACTGAAGATTATGAGGAATTCGCTTCAAATTTTCTGCAATTGAAGAAAAGCCATGTAAGAGAAGGACCACAATTTGACAGCAGAATAAAACACGTGTTTTGACACATATGAAGACAACTATCAACTGCAAAATATTCATCGATTCAAAAATTCCCTTTCAAATAAGTCCATTTCTAGCTAACGCACACACACTCGCAAATGTAAGCAAAACTTTTAACGGCGACTGAAAAAATCACATTTCAGTATTTCCTGGCACTGGCACTGTTAATTTGATCAGGCACACTCTACTGAATCCACCAAGAGTTGATGTAATAAACTACACATATTTCACAAAAAATTAATAATATAAGATTTTTACGTTTTGCTGCAATTGAAAAATAGCAGTGTGAAGAGAAAAATGTTTATCATTTCATTTCTAGCTAACGCACACACACTCGCAAATGTAAGCAAAACTTATAAAAATTCCCTTTTTAATAAGTCCTTCTCTACACACACGCAAATGTAAGCAAAACTTTTAACGGCGACTGAAAAAATCACATTTCAGCATTTCCTGGCACTGGCACTGGTAATTTGATGAGACACACTCTACTAAATCCATCAAGAATTGATATAGTAAGCTACATATATTTCACAAACAATTAATAATATAAGGTATTTACGTTTTGCTGCAATTAAAAAATAGCAGTGTGCAGATACTCGATTTGATAGTAGAAGCAGTCAAGCACGATGATTTGACATCTTTGAAGAGCAAAAGATTCATCGTTTCAAAAAATTCCTTTTCAAATAAGTCCATCTCTAGCTAACGAACACACACTCGCAAATGTAAGCAAAACTTATAAAAATTCCCTTTCAAATAAGCCCATCTCTAGCTAACGCACACGCACTCACAAATGTAAACAAAACTTATAACGGCGTCTGAAAAAATCACATTATCAGCATTTCTTGGCACTGCCGGTAAACAAAGAGAGAATCTATTTTAAATAAACTACTAAGCCACGCTCACGCTATTAGAGATAAGAAAATGTTATAGAACTTGCCTTTCTATGGCATTTATATATAATTTTCAAAGCAACACTCACCAGAATAGCAAATGCTCCAAGTAGATTTCAAAATTCATTTGCCAACACTAAGGCAAGTGAACTACACGTCGTTTCACAGCTCTGGAAAGAAGTACTTTAAAACAAACAAGAATGTACACGCGCCAGGAGAAGTTACAGTTATAGAAATTAAGAATTTCTTAACAATTCGAAAACGTTTGAATTATGAGTATAACATGATAATTTTCTTCTTTTGTTGCTTAAAGTTTGATTTAATCGATCGAAAGCGCGATACGAGCCAGAAGCGATCGACTGAGCGACTGCTTCACTTGTTTATGTTAGATTCATAAATTACCCAGCAATATGTATGTATGGATGTGTGTATGTACATACACACACATGCAGGCATGCAGAAATCGAAGCGCATGCATGTATGTATGTGTGTAACTTAGCTTGAATATGCTTGTGCATGCCTGTGTGTGTGTACTTGTCAAGTGTCGCATTTCATTTTTGAGCAGGCGATTGATAAAACATTCTGATTTTCCTAAGTGTAGTGTTTTCTTTTTTTGTAACCAGCAGAAGAAGAATGCAACACAAAGATAGGATTAAAATTAGTTAAATAGTGAATGATAACCAAACATTTCAGATTATTTTCGTAGTCGCATGTCAAATAGGAGTACGTTCGGGCTCTCCTTCTCTACTTCACAATAAATTTAATCTTATTCTTAGGGTGACCAGATCGGCCTCAGGCCATTCCGGGACGGTCGACGACTTTGTTGCAAAAAACTGCTTATCTGCGCTGCTTTCCTCAAAAAAATTCTTCACTTGCCTTGACAAAAGCGGGACATGTCCCGGAATTCCAGGACGTATGGTCACCCTACTTATACTCATATGTTATATTATATTCATATTAGGGTGACCATACGTCCTGGAATTCCGGGACATGTCCCGCTTTTGTCAAGACAAGTGAAGAATTTTTTTGAGGAAAGCAGCGCAGCTAAGCAGTTTTTTGCAACAAAGTCGTAAACCGTCCCGGAATGGCCTGAGGCCGATCTGGTCACCCTAATTCATATTCAATCCTATACTCATGTTAACTCTTATACTCATATGCACTATACTCATATTGAATCTACTCATATTCGCTCTTATATTCTTATTCACGCTTATACTCATATAATCTTATTCTCATATTCACTCTTATACTCATATTTAATCTTATATTTATATTTAATCTTATACTCATATTCACTCTTATACTCATATTTAATCTTATACTCATATTCACTCTTATGCTCATATTTAATCTTATAAAACTGCATTCCCCCGCCTAATCACCAACCCTTTTTCCTTTTTTTCTAGCTAATTTCAAAACAAAGTGCGAACAATTTATTTGGCCTCAAAAAAGTTGCGACTTTTCCTATTTTTTTTACCCTTTTTCCCGCCCTCTTCCACTTTCACTGTTACATTTTTTTCCGCTTCTTTTTTTTTTTGTTTATTAGCCATTGCGGGTCGCCTATAAAAAAAAAGTTTTATGCCACTGGGTCGCTGTCGCTGTCGTCGTCTATCATGTGTGCCCAACCCCTATATCCTGTTTCCTATATATCCTTAACTCCTTTTTTATTTGATTGTTTCATATTTATGAGGATTATGCTTTAGTGTTGCTCCGGCAAGTGGCTGGCTGGGCTACGTGTGGTAATTTATCTTGCGGTTAAGGACTCTTCGTGCGCCTAAGTGAAAGTTCTATTTGAAATGAGTGGACTCGCGCCGGACGGATTCGCATTGTGTGCGCTTGAGTGGCAAAAGGGGCGGAAGATCGTACGCACAAGATAAACAGCAATTGTGGATGAGGTCAGTGGCTAACGGACTCGATTGAATCGTAACATTTGCGATGCGCTTTGCCAAAACGTTTATTTAAACAAATCAGGCCGTACGGGTTAAAAGCAGTGCTGCCAATTTAGCTATTTTCCCGTCAGTTCTGGCGTTTTATAAACAGAATGCTGGAAGAATTGTGATCTAGTGAGTGGTGGGAATTATAGATACTTTGAAAATGTTTTAAATTTAAAAACTGGGGGAAAATGTCCAAATTTGATGTTTTGGAAGATATAATTGTAGCTGAAAAAAAATACAAAAATAAGGTTATCATAATCTGAATAACATAGAAGATACAAAAGAGGATTTCTATGCGATTCGAATGCGGATTTAAGAATAACAACAAAAATAAATAAAATCAAAATCAACTGATTTTGGTAAAATATCATTAAAATTCCCTTAAAACCATAATAAGCTTTTTTCTAGTGTCCCATTTTTTTCTAGCTATTTCTGGCTTTTTTGAGTAGTTGATCTGACTTGCCGAAGCCCTAAAGAGTTGGCAGCATTGGTTAAAAGCCATAGAATGGGAAAGTGCTTTGGAAAGGGATGGAGAGACTGAGTGTGTGTCGGTGTATGTGTGCGTGTGCCTGTGTAAGTGTGCCTCTGCCTGTGCGTATGTGTCTGTGTTTGTGTGTGCGTGGACTTGGCACGCATTTATGTTTATTTTGCAAATCTTTGAACTGCGTGTTTGTTAAATGGTATTTTCGATTTTTTGGCAAACGTGCATGCTGCGCTAGATAAATATTTATGCATTAAAGAGTTTATATTTGCAAATCTAATGCTGGCAGATGCTGAGCCTCAACAAATAAAAACTACAAATGTTCCTTAGCCAAAAAAAAATAAAAAGTGAGTCCATTTTATATCTCATATTAAGAAGGTAATTATAAAATTTCCTATTTTAATAAAATCACAATAAGATTTAAAAAATACCCTCATAGCTGGTCATACTTTTGTTTACATTTTTAGCCCACTGCCCTGCCAACTTATGCGAGAAATGCCAACTGGTTTTACTAAAAATAACCTAAATAATCGATAAGCATGCGCATCACATGTCGAACGCCATTTTTGTTTTCGATAATAGTTCTTATCGACATACACAAAGCGCATCACACATACAAAGACAGGAAAAAAAAAATAAGCAGCCTGCATACGAAAAATTAAGAAAATTAATTAAGCGCTGCTTACGACGAGTTTGTGCTAAAGCAAATAAACAATATATTTTTTTCTGTGTGTATCGTCCCAACAACAGCAGCAAAATAACCAAGTTCAATATACGCTTAGAGAACATCATGTCGAAAAATAAAAAATTGTCGCTATCTGGCGACTCGACAGAGAAATTTATCTACAAGCCCAAGGACTTAATATGGTAAGACTGCTAAGCCACAACGAACATTTTTAACAATTAACAAAGTGTAAAAACTTAACTTGTTGAAAATAAATTCTAATTTTGTGCTCGGAAAAATCAAAGCGAAACCAGACATAACCTCAATTGCCGCTGTGTTGGGCAAGCGTAAAATAATTGGAAAAAAATACAATTGGTTCACAATTAGACAAATAATGCACAGCATGAAATACAGTTATGTTTTTTTTTTTCTTTCTTTCTCTTCACCCCACACACACACGACTTCGTTGCCGAAGTTTGCTGTTGCAGCAAACGTCGACGTCGCTGCGTTGGCGCTTTTTTCGCGCGCGCGCGCGCCCAATTTTGTAGTTGATATGAAGAAAAAAAAAAACATTTGATATACATATGAAACAACAACTTGATTAAAATGAAAATTTTGTATTTATGTTACAGGGCCAAGATGAAGGGCTTCACACCATGGCCGGGAATGGTAAGCGAAATGTTTATGCTGCTGCTGCCGACAGCGACGCCGCTGCCGCTGCCGTGTTTGTTTTCGACTGTACTTTTTTTTTCATGCCGTGCAGCAGCGGCAGCAACGTCGCTGTTGCTGTTGCTGTCGACGTCATAACGCACTTACACGCTTCAATATTTGTTGTAAATCAAAGTGTTCTGTCTTTGGCTTTAAAGTATCACAGCTTTCTGCTGTATATACAGCTGCATAATGAAGGAAAAAAAAAGAATGGAAATTGCTTGAACTTTGTATTGATGTGTGCGTGTGCGTGTGCGAGCAGAAAAGCTCTTTTGTGCATATATTTAAGTTTTTGTTAATTGTTTTGTTGCAGATTGTGGAGCCGCCGCTAGATCTGCTCGCTCAGCAGCGTCGTGCCAATACGAAATGTGTTTTCTTCTTTGGTTCGCGAAATTTGTAAGTAAATCAAGTGCTTTAAACTAATCGAAAATCATAATTAATCCGTATGTGTGTGGTTGTGCAGCGCTTGGATTGAGGAACATAATATCAAGCCGTTTGAGGGACCGTGGAAGGATGAACTGGCCAAGGTTAGCAAGCCGGCTGCCTTTAGGCACGCCATGGCCGACATTGACAAATATGTGGCTAATCCGGCCGAGATCGATGCCCAAATCGATGAGAGCTGTGGCATGGGCAATCATACCACCGAAGCAGACTTTGACAAGATTCGCGACGGCCTGGACAGCGATGAGAATCCCGAGACGGCCGCTGATGGCAACAATGGTGTTGTCCCCCATGTGGTTGGCAGTCCCGATGAATCGGATGGATTGGCCACAACTGGTGAGAATAATGCAAGCTCCCCAACTGTGACGCCCACAGCCAAGACTCAAGCTAAACGCACACCCAAAGCTAAATCCAGTGCTGCTGTCGCCGTCAGCGGCAAGCAGGCGAGCAAAGCCGCTTCGGCCAAATCAGCAGCAGCACAAAAGCGACGCACCTCGGCACAACACACACCCACCGGTGCAAGTACTGCCAAGCGTGGCAGACGCGCTGCATCTGGCGAGGCGGATCACTATGAGAGTCCAAATGCTGATTACGATGGCGCCAGCTCGTCATCGCTTGCGGCACGAGCACGCATCGACACAGACGCCTTCTTGGGCACATTGACAAAGCGCACACCGAATGCTATTGCGCTGCTGGATCGACCAGTTGTCACACGGCCAGAGACACAGGCCATTGACATGAATTCGCGCTCCAATACGCTGGCTGAGCGCGACATTGTGCCGTCGGATCAGACCTTCGGCTTTCTCGGTCTGGGCATGATGGGCTCGACCATTGTCAAGGACTTGATCTATACAAAACACAAGGTTGTGGTCTGGAACCGCACCATTGATAAGGTGAGTCAGCTTTGCCAGCCACAAAATAGTCAAACAACATTCATTTCATCTTTTTTTTTCAGTGTCAGCCATTTGTGGATGCTGGCGCTGAGGTTAAGGACACGCCCATGGATGTGGTAGAGGCAGCAGACATTATATTCTGCTGTGTGTCAGATCCCAAGGGTGCCAAAGATGTAAGTGGCAGATTCCGTTGTACCCAGGCAGTTATCTTAGTCTTAACTTTCTTATTGAATTCCAATTTGATCCATGCAGCTCGTATTTGGCAACTGTGGCGTCCTGCAGTTGAAGGATCTGCGGAATAAGGCATACGTAGAAATGTCAACAATTGATCCAGAGACATCCATGGATATTGGAGAGGGCATCAAGCAATGTAATGGCCGATATTTGGAGGCACAAATCCATGGATCGCGACAAGAGGCCGCCGATGGCATGCTGATCATATTGGCCGGCGGTGATCGCACAGTGTTTGAGGAGTGCCATTCCTGCTTCAAAACTATAGCCAAGAACACCTTCTTCTTGGGCAGTAAGTTGAGCATGCCAATTGCAGCATTTCTGTTCACTCAATCTCAAACGTACACTAAACTTTGGTCAATTGTTCTTATCTAGCAGATGTTGGCAACGCCTGTAAAGTCAACCTCATTTTGCAAACAATTCTGGGCGTTAGTCTCGTCGGCCTGGCAGAGGCGTTAGCTTTGGGTACGTAGATTCGCTAATTATATATTAGAATAAAATATTAATTTGTTTTTTTTTTTTATATTTGCTTTTATAGCTGATCGTTTTTCCATTTCGTTAAACGATATCATAGACATATTTGACTTAACTTCTATGAAATCGCCGTTGCTACTTGCTAAGGGCAAGGGTAAGTGTTAATACCATTATAAAATTGACTAGATTTTGATTGGAACTGGTATTTGGACAGTATGAGTCTGAACTTTATATGTATTGTAAATTGGTTAAATACAAGGTCTATAGAAGCTTTTTCAGTTTTAACATAACTTTTAGAATGGACTTAGATTAACAGCGCATAATATATTTCGTATATATCATATTTTCGTTAGTATATAACATTTTGAAGATTACAACTTTTTGTGCTATAGAAAATTAATATTTCCAGAAATTAGAAATGAGACAACATTAACATATATATTTATATACCCAATTTGTGACAATATCTCTATTGTCTTTGAGTTTCGCAGTTTTCGAAAAACTTTTTAATACTATCATAAATACATACAATTTTATTATAATAACAAAGAACAATGAAACGATGTTCACTGTAGTCATTAATATATATTCAATTCTCTATTAATTTTTGAGATTATACTGTCTTAGATAGATTTTTATATGCTGAACCCATTAACAATGGGAAATCAGTGAAAATGTATATAACAGGCAGAAGGAGGCATTTCAGACTACATAAAGTATATAAATTCTTGATCAGAACGACAAGCTGAGCCATGTCCGTCCGTCAGTATGTATGAACGGGTCGATCTAAGAAAATATAAGAGCTAGAGACTTGAAATTTCGTTTGTAGGTCACTATATAGTTTGCGCTGAACGAGTTTGTTTCAAAAATTCGAGTATTTAGTCGGAAAGAGTTCCACTCAAAATTTTTAAAAAATAATATACATATATTTAATAAAATATATTTTTATCAAATTTCCTTTTATGTTTTTTTAGAAATGGCCAAGGGCGACTTCAATCCCCAACAGCCGTTAAGTCACATGCAGCGAGACTTGCGTCTAGTGCTCAACATGGCTGAGAATTTGGATCAGTCAATGCCAGTGACGAGCATTACAAACGAGGTGTTCAAGCATACAAAACGCTTGGGGTACAGCGAGCACGATTCTAGTGCTGTATTCGTAAGATCCAGATTTTAACATTTAGTTAACACGACTACCATTTAAACTATACTTTATCATTTAGTTTAAACCGTACATCAAAAACAAAAAAAAACAAACGAAACACACACATACATTTAAACTGACACACACATATACACACACACAGACACACACATACACACATTTTAAGTCGTGTTGAAAGCAATAACCACAATGCTTGTTGCAACAATTTGCGTCACACTTTTTGTAGTTATTGTCATTGCAACACGAATTCTAATCCATTCATATCTCTACTCCCCCAACTGCCTCTTAAATTTCCTTCACCCAAAAAAAAACAAACAAACAAAAAAAAAAAACAAAAAACGAAAAAAAAAAACGCATTCGCACACAAAACTAGAGTAACTTCTATGCAGATCAAAGTCTAAAGCAAGCAAACAAGCCAATTAAGATTGTGGCGCGTATGCCAGCCAGTCCAGGTCGCCTGTCTCGCTCGGAGATGCTGCCGTCAAGCTTCAGGCGCCAGCGCTGGGCCAGCGTTTAAGATCAGATTTGTGAGAGCAGAGCAAGAGAGAGAAAGAGAGAAAGAAGATGGAAATGATGGGAGAACCATGCAAGAGACAAGATCAAATGGATATATGTTTATATATATATATATGTATATATATATATGCATTAAGCCAGTTGGCGAAGCAGTTGTGTGTTAGCGGACCGCTTTCATGACTCCTTGTGCGTTATAATTTGTAATAGTTCTTTTGTTTTTTTAATCATTCACATTATAATTAATATTGTTTTGTATTTTCTCTCGGTCCCAATGTCAGCCAACGCCGCTATTCGAGCATTCATTCTGCACGACTTGCGTTTACCCCCACCCAGCATGCTCTAAGACCGCACAAAAGTTAAGCAAGTCGTATGTTCAAGAAATCGAAACTTATATCTAGCGGCTGATTCTATTTCCAATTTGAAAATAATTTTATTCATGAATGTACAAAGCATGCGAATAAATTGTACAACACGAAAATGTTTTAAAGAAACACAAAAGAATTTTTAAAATTTAATTGATAAACTAAAAGAAAAATAGAAGGAATTGCTTGTTCGCGGCGCTGGCTGCACATTAAATGAAATTTAATTTAAACAAAAATAAAAACAAAACTGGCATTATATAGATAGTTTACTTATATCGCGCATACCACATCTAGTTTGCATAATGTCCTATGCAGGAACTGCAATGCCAATGCCACCATTTCATAGTTTTCTTTTGTTCGCATTCATAAACAAAACAAAAACAAAAACAAACAAACAACAAAATACATAACTGGAACAGAAATAAAAACAAAAAAAAACAAACAAAATTACTAAAAAAAAAAACAACAAAAAATTACAAAAAAAAAAGAACGAAGAAGAAAGAAAGAAAACAAAAAATAGTGTAAACATTTAGAGCCAAGAGAGTTTCGAGGGATCTATATTAATAATAATAAGAATATATATATACATAAATAAATAAATATATTTTACTTATTATTTAGTCTGTATTTTGTTGTAAAACAAAGAATAATAAAAAACCTTAATTTTTAACTATAATCCCAATAACAAACTGAACTATTTTAATGGTAAATGCAAAAAACTTTGGAATTATTCTATTATAGTTAGCAGAGATCATAAGTTAAGTACAAATTGTGCAGTTTTTCTTTGGACTATATAAGAACAATCGTAGTTAGCCGATTGTTATAAATAAAACAACATTTTGACTATATCATTTTTGTAATATTCAGATTCGGTTAGTATATAAATGGAAGCCGCGCAGCTGACTACAGACACACAATAACAACATATATATATTGAAAAAATAGTGGAAAAAATTTGTTTAGTTTTATTTTAGGAAAAACTATACATTATATTTCAAATATAATCTGAAAAATTGGCTGAACTAACAATCATGTATCTCCGAGGATATGCAGTGATTTTCTTAGTTTTACTGCTAGCGACGCGCATCAGGAACGAGGACAAGACTCCAATTCAATTGGGACTATATGTCAACGAAAAGGTGTCCTACGGTGTGGCGACTCCTGTGGTGGTCACCCTGTCGGAGTATCCGAAGTGCGAGCTTAACTTGCGTGTTAGCACGCCCACATACCTGCTGGCGGATTGGAACGTTGGTCCAAAGACTAAGCCGATGAAACCGGAATTGAAGGAGACGCATGATATTACGGCAGAGCTGAGACGGCTCAAAATTGTGCCAAGCGTGAGCGTGAGCAAAGGCTTGTGCTACTTTGCGGAATTGAGTGCAACCTTCTGGCAGCAAAGCAACACCAAGCTGACAGTGGTAGGCTCGTGCAGTTCGCAAGATAAATCTGAAATGACTATTCAATTGACTATGAATATATTGCCCGGTTGCATACCCAGGATGCAAACGGACTCCTGCTTCAATCCAAACACCCCTATGGAATTCAGTGTAATAGGCAGCTTTACGTTCGAAATGCGTTTAGCAATCAAATGCACGATGAACACACAGAATCTAACCTGGACCGTAATGGACTTGGCAGAGACAAGTGAGTGTTCCGAACTATTGTGTTATTCCTAAACTTAATCCACCATTCTCACATTATAGAGGAGCTGAAAACGTTTCGTAACCAAACACTGGAGCTCTACGTAGATGAATACATGATGCGCTTTCCCACCATGTCGGATCTGAATCGCAATCAATATGTTATGCTAATTAGCGGCGAATTCGAGGGAAGGAAATTCGTTGCGCGTTGTTATATAAAGGCCGCGGTGGAATCGGTAGAAGCGATCATTACTGGAGGCAGAGCGAGGCAAGTGCAGAGAGCCCAACAAATTCACATGGATGGCTCGTCGAGTCGGGATCACTCGAAACGACTAGAGGAAAAACAATTTAAAACATATAAGTGGACCTGTAAATCAAGTGATACGCGCAATGGAATGTGCAATGGTCGAATTTGGAAACGTAATTATTTATACTTGTATATATGACTAGAGAGATAGATCTGACTAGAGGACAGATATATTATCCCATTGAAAATGGGATTTCAGGGTATAATGGTTTTGTGAAAGTGTATGTAACAGGCAGAAGGAGGCGTGGTAGGCCCCATAAAGTATATATATTCTTGATCAGCTCGAAAAGCTGAATCGATGTAGCCATGGTCGTCTGTCCATCCGTCCGCCCGTATGTGTGAACCCGTCGATCTCAGAACCTATAAGAGCTAGAGAAATTGTTGTAGGTCCGTACATAGCACGTGCAGATAAAGTTTGTTTCATAAAATCGATAACACCGTTTAAATGTTATCGATTAAAGATTTTATGGATATATACAGCGATCTCGTATACTCCAAAAGCTAGAGATTTGAAATTTTAAATGTATACTCGTGTATGCCATGCGCAGTTCGACTATCAATTTTTTTTTCGATAACTCATTCTACTTCCTTTTTATCGATAAAAATCGATCATTTGACTTTGTTTTTTAAGCGTAGCTTGTATACCGTACGAGCTAGAGACTTCAGATTTACTATGTAGGTTTGTGCAATGAAGACATAAATTTTGTAATTTTCAGATCTTGGATACCACTCCTCCTTCCCCCCGAATTTGCAAAAAAAAAACATTTGAAATACTAGAGGCTTATGCAAATACACATATGACTGTTATTGTCACCGCTCTGAAAGTTTGATTAGAAGTCAGATTTTTCCAATTCTTCCCATCTTTAATATCTTTCATGTTTCCGTTCATTTGCAGATCGGTCGTTTTATATACCCACCAAATCCTTTGCAGTTGGCAGTAAACTTGAGTTTACCCTGACAGTTGTTGCCGATAATTATCCCGATCAGAGATCGAAAACAAAGCAGCTTATAGTAATTGTGAAGCATTCTACGTTGCAAGTGGAGGTTGTATGCGTTAAGAATTGCGAGTCGAATCATTATGATCCGGACATGCCGTTGCGTCTGTCGGTCAAGTGCTACGACTGTGGGACTTATGAGCCCAAATATTCTTGGTATTTGGAAGGAGTTGCGTCGGGCCAGTCAAAACATCTGCGATTGAATTTACAATGCGAAATGGCCCGAGTCGGTGTGCGTGTGCACACAAGTGACTATCGGCAGGGCGCTAGGCTACATGTAATGAGGGGGCTCTCTGGACCGACCGGTGGCAAATGTACTATAACACCGTGGGTGGGCGTAGAGGCCGTCACACAGTTCAATGTATGTTGTCAAAATTTCCATTCGGCGTATAAACCCATCCAGTTCTTTCTCTATGCGGGCAAAGTGATGCTCAATCAATGCAACACCTGCAGATGCTCACTGTATTTGCCAGGGCATCTGTATTATGTCTCGGTAATGGCCTGTGACCGAAGATATAAATGCAGTAGGAAGATCTTGAGTGTGGCGGTAGGGCCATTGACAAACTTAACAGTGGAGCCACCCGAAGCCTTATGGCAGTTTATAACAACATGGCCCCATAATTACGACCCTTCGAATCCAATGAGCTTCATGGCGATAACACAAGCGGTGGCCAATGAGGTTTATAACCCGGAATCCGCCTTAACCCTGCTGGATGCCTTTGACAGTTTTCATCCAGTGGCGATGCATACGCTGGGCCGATTGGCTAATTTCACAAGAACCCTGGCTGTCAATATGTCGCCAATTGATGAGGATGATGTGTTGACTCTGATACGTTGTCTGACCAAGCTGAACGAAAACTTTCAAGTTCTAACGGATAATAACCGGGCGAAGTATCTCATCCAATATCCCTTTGTTAATATGACGCTCGACCTTATGAATGTCTACAATATTATGAATGTTATCAGTGAAAAGCTATCACTTCCGACCCAATCCATTTACAATAAGTACTACGAGGCCGTTGTCAATGATCAACTGGAACAGAAATTCATCGATGAACTGCTCGAAGAGATCTGCCTCATTGATAATGAGAAGTTGAAGAAACGTTCGGAGGAATGGGTGAAGACATTCTGGCAAACGGAGCGCCTGTATCGTTTCCTAAGCTATGCTCGCGAACATGGCATTGGGTCGAATGACACCAGTGGCGTAAATACGGCAGGTGTGACCATGAATTCTTACTGCACCATGAGCTATCCTTTTACAGGCATCTTTATCGAGACAACGGACCTAATGCACATGGTCAACTTTCCGGAAAATCTGATTATGGAATTAAAGGATCCTAATACAGGTGTGATATGTGTCACAGTCATTTCAACTATACGCGAGCTCAACTGGTGGTATCCCGAGGAGAAGCAGCCGAGCAAGGTGCTGCTCACCGTGCTCGTTGGCAAGAACCCAAACGATTATTCATTGGAGCAAAAGTTATATCATAGCTACATCCTCTTCCGAACCATCATTGGCAAGTACAGGCCCGCACATGACTCGAACGGTAAGTATTTAAGATGAAGTCGACTTGATTGGTTATGGATCGGTTTGGTATGTTGCCAGGTCTTTTACTTAATTTGATTTATTCTTCTTTGAAGTATTCTCTGACTAATGTCACCTGTCCAGCCTATCCAACCTATCCAACCTATTCAAATACACTCTGTTCCAATGGGAACACAGTTGAACATGAATATTTCTAACTGAAAATTTGTTACAGTGCTTATTGATCCGATGATCAGACTTAAAAGCAAAAGATCTGAATACTCCATCGATGCGAGTCCTTTAGTTCGGGAGGAGATTGAGATTGATGAAGAGGATGAATCTGTTGCCGAAACTGGCAGATATCTGAATAATCTGCAATATGGCCAATTGAATACGAAGATGCAGATGCTCGGCTATCGCATGATGCTCGATGCGAAGTCGATGGTTGTTGTGCGCTTCAAGACCTCCACGCACCGGCTGCATGTGGTCCTGTCGATGGGCAAGCTGCCGACTCATCTGGTGTCGGCCATTGAATATTCCGAATGTACCGTGGAGGCTCGTTCGTTGAACTCGACGTTCGTGTTGCGCAACAAATGCAATGAGGCGGACCGGGTGTATCTAGTCATACGGCTGTATGGCGACGACAATTCGGATGGTCCAATTCCGGATGGTCCGGCTAACTTTTCGTTTGTGTTCCAGGTGCGCAGCTGCGACTATTGGTCATACGGCAAGTCGCCAACTACAGGCCACTGGGAGCACATCCGCTGCTTGCCGGGATTAGACTATCCCAAGCAGGGCTACATGTACTGCAACTGCAGCATGCTGGGCACCTTCACCAGTTACAAGTACTATGTGCCCGCCATCGTTGTGCCCATAAATATCACCAAAGACATGAAATTCAATTGGATTATTCTGCTCGTCTATATTGTGGTCTTGGTAGCGATATTCATACTCCTGGTCCTCTTGTTCATCTACCATAATCATCTGCCCAGCAAGACGATTGCCTGCGACATGACCGGGCTGGAGGGCACGTCGGATCGGGACGTGCATGACTTGTTGGTCTATTTGAGGACGGGTGGCCGCGTCAATGCCCTGACCACGGCCACAGTGCGTCTGATCTTTGAGACGACCAAGCGGGCGGAGCTGCAGTTTACGCTAATGCAGAATCCAGAGAATCCCGAACTGACGCGCAACTCCACATATATACTCTGGCTGCGCACACGGGACATACGCCTGCCCACCCGGATTGCGGTCGTCCACAACAACGACGGACGTTATCCGAGTTGGTTTCTGCGCTGCATCGAGGTAATTGATATCCAGGCGCAGCAGATGCAGGTGTTCAAGGTGAATCGCTGGGTGCGCCAGAAGTTCCTAATACTCAGCTCCTCGATGGTTGTCCTGCCGGGCGGCGAGGGCGTGGTCGACCGTTGGCGGGATCGTTTCGTCTCCGAGTTCGAACGCCAGTGGATCAACTGGGGCCTCTGGCAGCCGCTGACGGGCAAATGGCGTGGGGCCGGCATCAACGACAGTATGACGCGTGCCCAGCGCGTCTGCATATTCCTCAATAAGCTAATCATCACGTATGCCGTCTGCGCGTGCGTCTTTGCACCTGCCAAACAGGAGTCGGCGTACCAGGATCGCATCTACTTCGATTACCGTGCGTTTGTGTGGATGGTCGTCGTTAGCCTGGTGCTGACCAACTTGGCTCAGTATATCCTTGAGAAATTAGTTTTGTTCAGCCATATACGTTAAAAGAAAAAATTTTAATTTGAAAAAAAAAAATTTGCCAAAAATAAATTTAATTTAAACTGAAATTTTGACACCTACTGGGGGCTACAGATGTCGTTGTTAGCATTACATTTCCACTGCCATAAAATGCCAAATGCCATAAATATTTATTTAAGCACAGAAATTGGATTTGTCTCGAAATAAAATTTGTCAAAAATAATTGTAGCAGGCCAGGTATGCAGCTACTTGACACAGTATTTTTTCTTGGCATTTTTTAGTGTATTTTATATTTACTTCATACATTTTCACTCTTCCTCTTCACGTGCGCTAGTTCGCTGTGCGTGTGTGGCAGAAATATTAAAAATACTTGGAATCAATTAACTAAAAATCCATTCAATTACGTAGTGCTTAATAAAAAAATGTCGGAAAAGAAACGAGCTCGTCGCCGCAAAGATGTAAGTCAATAATGTTGAGCGCAACTGAAAAAACGATAGTCACAAAAAAAAAAAAACAACATTTACGTCTTGCGCGATGGTTCTGTATGCATATATGCATATGTGATTGTGTATGTGTGTGTATATATGTATATTTGCCACAGTCCAATTGGCATGCTCATTGTGTTTGTTTTCATTTCCATGGACAGAAAAAAAGTGGAATTGCCGAATCTTCAGCAGCAAAACGCTGATATGAATGTGATTATGTATATAAATGTGTATATATATGAGACGTCATATCTGAGCGGGGGGCTGCCATGCGGCCTGGCTTGGTATTTGTCTATGTGTGTGTGTGTGTGTTTGTATTGGCATGTTATGATGCCTGTATACAAATGTGTGTGGGTGCACTGCAGTGTTTGAATGCCTGCCCCCTGCTGGCGTTGCGTCTATTAATAATATATATATGTATACTATTGACGCTTGAAAAGCCCACTTTTACATCTTTTGTATGTAGTTAATTTTCAATTTACTCAGCTTTATTTGTTCAAGAACAACCACCCTCCCCCCCTCACACCGGTCACAATAGTCGCAGTCACAAAACCAAACAGCTGTCAGCGCTTGTAATGTGTACACAGGTCTGGCAACGTTGCCAATTGAAAAGCTTGTCTTGTAAACTGAACTTCTGTGTGTGTGTGAAGATCAGTTGTGTTGATGATTTTTGCGCTCTCATAATGGCTAGTGGCCAGTGCTGCCAACTGAAATAGCTAGAAAACATGTGAAAACGGTAGAAAAACAGCTTTTTATGGTTTAAAGGCAATTTTTTTTATGAATTTCGATATCGACAGGCACAAAATACACCGAAATCAGTCAAAATTGCATAAATTGGCTTTTTTTTTAGGTTGTTATTCCTTACTGCGCATTCAAGTCGCACCGAAATATAGCTAGATCATAATTTTCTATCGCATTCTGTGTTTGTAAAACGCCAGAACTGATGGGAAAGTCGCTAAATTGTCATTACTGCTTTTGTGGCTGTGTGTCAAGCTTTGCAGAAGCTGCGTATGCGCTTGTTGTTAACGCTGCTCATCTGATCTGGCTCTCTCTGGGTCACTCTCTCGCTCTCTATCTCTCTCTCCCTCTCTCTCTCTCCGTTCTCAGGTGCACCCACTTATCAGCGGTTTAGTTTGTATTCTGTTGTGCCTGTTGTTGTCGCTCTTGGGGAAAGTTTCTACCACAAAAGTACACGCACACGTATGTGTGTTTATGTATGTGTGTACAACTGATCGTGAGCTGTTTTTGTTGGTATAAGCACTTGTTTGACCAGACCCAGCTGCCTGTCTACTGCTCAGATTTAATACTTTCTAGACTCGCTTGGCGATTGCAACACGTCACGGTTCGGGCAACAGAAATACAACGATCTGCTGCATTTCTCATATGAATAATATTTTCTATATAAATCAAATATAAGTGTATAATGAGCGACGAGGAGCGCCTGTCCCAAGAGGGCGAGGAGGAGGAGCAGGAAATCTTTGATGATGGCATGGTATCTATTATAGGAATATTGAAATATATGTCAATACACACACATATACATGTGGACATAAATATATGTTAATAAATCGACAGTGTGACGAAATAGAATTTTGATGGCGTGGCCTAAATGCGTTGTTTGAAAGTGAAGTTTAAAATGATTTTTTTTTGTTTATAAAAATATTTTTAAAAAATATAACAAAATATAAAAAAATATAAAAAAATATAAAAAAATATAAAAAACATAACAAAATATATATAAAATAAAAAAAATATAAAAATAATTAAATATAAACAATATGTGAAATGAAACAAGATTATTTACTAAAATAATTGTGCTTGGCATATATAAATTTATTTATTGCCTAAATAATTATTTACTGTATAATAACATTTTGAAATGTCTAAAAAAAATTATAAATGCAATATAAATATTTTAATGGGATTTGGAATTGTTTTTAAATATTTCTTTGTAATATTTTGTAATTTTTTAAAATAATATTAACTTACAACTTTTTTAACAGTTCAAGCGCTTAAATAGTAAAAAGTGAATAAAAATTCTGTAAAAAAATATGGAAATAATAAATACATTTATCAGTCTAAATAAGGCGTGTTAATTAGAAAGCTATTTGCAAATTTTTTAAAAAATATAATAAATAATAATTAAATATAATAAATAATAATCAAATATAATAAATAATAATCAAATATATATATATATATTTCTAGGAATACACCGAGCCCGGTCAGCAAAAGGTCGACAAGCCTTCGAAAGATGAAAAGAATGTCGCCAAATGGTTGAAGAAGAATGTAAAGACAAAGAAAACGAAATTTTTGAGTCATATAGTCGAGTACTTTACGTCGAGCAAAGCCATCGATGGGCTAATGAAGTCCAAATTTGCCGAGGGCGATAATGCCTTGTTTACCACACGTGAACAGGTCGTTGAGTTCTTGGACGTTATGCTGGAGCATAAGTTTTTCCATCGCGCCAAAAAGGTGCCCGTTACGTTGGAGGAGCTGCGTGGCAAGTCGGAGAAGAAGTCAGATGCTAGCAAAACGCAGGAAAAGGACAAAACAGACACGACGAGCGGCAAGACCAATGCAAAGCCTTCGTCATCGTCGGATAAAAAGGACACCGATCTCGAGGTCGATGGGGATGCGGCACAGGCTGCTACTGGCGGCGATAAAAAGGAGAAGAAGAAACGCAAGATCCGTCTGGACATGCATCCAGAGCAAATCTTTGTCGACGGTTCCGAGGCATATGTATGGATCTATGATCCCATTCCACTGCACTATTGGATCTTTGGCTTTATATTGCTGCTCGGCGCCGTTGGCATTTGCCTGTTCCCTCTGTGGCCGCCGATGCTGCGCAAAGGCGTTTACTATCTGTCGATAGCCGCTGCTGGCTTCTTGGTGTTCATATTGGCTTTAACTGTCGTGCGCCTGGTCGTGTTCACCATTGTGTGGGCTCTGACCGGCGGCAAACTGCATTTCTGGATCTTTCCGAATTTGACCGAAGATGTTGGCTTCTTTGCCTCCTTCTGGCCATTGTATGAGGTGAGTATTTCATGGCACTCCTCACGCAAATAAATTAATCGCAATAATCTCATTTCGCAGAGCAATTACGTTAATGACGCATCCGCCGCAACATCCGCCTCGAAGTCCGATAAGAAATCCAAATCCAAATCAAAGAAAAAGGACAAAGACAGCGACGGCGAGGAAGATACAGCTGTTGATGCCGACGGCGATGGCGATGGTGACGCTGACGTCGATGGCGATGCTGATGCGGATGCAGATGCTGATGTGGATGCGGATGCAGATGCAGCACCACTGGAGCCCGAGAAAATTGAGCTAATTAAGGAGCATGATGCCGATATGGAGGTGCGAAAGCGACGTAAAGTTGGTGCTGATGATTACGAGGACGATGACGACGAAGATATAGCTGAAGGCAATGAGAACGAGGCAACGGCGCAAGCCAAGGATACCAAAGTTGGGTAAGCAGGCCGCTTAATTTGTTTTTCAACGAACGAATCTCGTTTGCTATGGCATTTGCTCGAATTTTTAACCTATAATTTATTGGCCTTGATTTTGTTAACTCGCAATTCAAGTAACTTTTCATAGTAACTTTAGCTCTTAATTGTGTAAATTTATGTTCCTTAATAAATTGTAAACTCTATGATTTCAATATACATTAAGTTTTGTTGCTCATTATTTTTCTTTTGCGAATTATGTCATTGTTTGCATTTCATTTGATTATATATTGATTTCTTTTTTTAAGCATGTCATTCTCATTCTCATAACTCATACCAAAAGCTAGAAAAAGATATGGATGTTTGATCGAATATCCAAAATATAGTTAAGCTAGATGTGAACATTTATGGTAACTGGAAAATATTGATAAGATATGGCTGAAATTGAAAACTAAAATTGTATAATAAATATAATATGGTAACTGGAAAATAAAATGAAATGGTTAAATGTACGTCAGCTTATATTATATATATTCATATATTCATATATTTTATTTTTATAATAATAATAAATATCGATTAACTGGATATTTAGTTGTATTCATTCGCATTCCAAACAGGTTTAAGCTAAGTTAGAAACAATTAAAGATATCTTCCAAAAATGTCGTAAATTTCCTTTTGCCTTTTAAAAATAAATATTAAAATATATATAGAAATGTAAATCAAGTTAAATGTAAATATATATTACAGAAAACTACAACTAAATATGCATAGCAATTTCAAGATATTTGTCAAAATTCCATTCGAAAAGCTATTTGCATTTAGGAAAAACTGTAAATACGTACATGTAAAACTTTATTGATAATCCATTTTGTAATTGGGTTAAGCATTTCTTATGGATATCAAATCCAAGCAATTCCCTGTACCATATCAATTCCATTTGCCATTGCAATTCATTCAAGCAGCTCTATTGCAGTCTGTTTTGATTCTGATTGAATTTGAGCTGCTACCTAAAGTGTGGATATTAAGTTTCAAGATTAACCCATTAACTGAGTAAGTTTTATCAGTTTTAATTTAATCACAAAAAAATCTCACAGACACACATACACGCACACACATACATACATACATACACAACAACACACATGTTTTTGGCTTTTGTATTAAATTTCTATTGTTTATTATTATATATATGATTTTGTTTCGAATTGATTTCACTGATAGCCGCAGACTATATTTCACTAATGTTTCCTTCCTCTCTTGCAGTACGCCGCGTAACTCGGAATCGGATTCGGAGAGCTCAAGCAAAGATTACGAAATAATTAGTTCAAGTGAAGTGCAAAACGTTGCGGGCAACTGAGTGGGAAAACAAACTGTGGCAGCAGCGGCAGCAGCAAAACGAAACTCGGACAGAATCTATGCTTTACTGTATTTAAATCAACCACATCCAATTCTAGCTAATTGATAAGGCAAATCTAACAACAATTCACGTTGATTCCAAGCAGATTGAAACATATGTCGGGCTTTTCCCGGGCATTAAGCAAACAGTCCATAAATAGAAATTCAAATTGTTTTCTTTGTAGTAAAAAACACATATATATTATATATCTAATTTAATTTTTGATATTGTGCCTAATGAATTCCTACCATAGACAGAAATATGGCCCAGAGCATTTCGATTTTGCGATTCTTTTTAATCCTATCTATGGCGCGAGCTCTCAAATTGTTTTCTTAAAACAGCAATAATTCTAATTGATTTTATACAAAACAAATTGCGTGCAGCTCAATGATCTGGTTAAGTTTTTATTGTTTTTTAATTGAGTGCAAGCAAGCAACAACCAATTGCAATTGATAATAATGTTTACGCGATGTGCATGATTATGATTATACATAAATACATAGAAACATACATATATATACAAATATACTTATATACATGAATATATATATATACATACAATATATATATTTAATGTACGATCATTTACTTTAAATGTAATTAAAGCATTGAAATTAGTAGTGTAAACATTTAATTAATTATTAAAATAAAGCTAGGCAATTCTGATGTGAGAAATCTTGAAAAACAAAACAAACAAAATACTCGTTTCAATTACCAAATAAAAATGCATTTAATTATTAGACAATTTATACAAAATATATGTGTGTATATATACTATATATAGTTTATAGCTCGTCTTTGAAATGACGCTCGACGTGGTATTGGTCCAGCCAGTGATTCAGCCAGTACCAGAGAAAGCCTGGACGGAGCACACCAAATATTATAGTAAAACCTGCTACCTATGGAAATAATTAAGATAATTTATTATATATAATATATATAGATAGTATATTGTTTGAATACTCACCACGATCAGTCCATATGCTAAGCAATATATCAACCAAAATATGACGCTAGCACAGACGCTCAAGTAGTTGGCAGCAGCATTTTGATGATACTTAGGTTCGGGGTAATTATTGGGGAGTTTCTTTAACCTTTGTTGCTTATACATTTTCTGAAATATATATATAGATAGAAATAGATATAGAAATATATATATAGATATTTCCTAGTATGATATTTCCTACATATACTTTTTTTTCAGCACAAGACAGTTTCAGGCGAATTACTTTGAATGCATTTTTCAGATTTCATAATTGCATTTGCTAAAAGATAATATGTATATATATTCATGATATGACGTTTATAATACATGTTCTATATAGGCTATTTACTTGTCAAAAGGTTTGCTAATTAACTCCCTCATAAATCGCGTTATAAACTATATTGTTGGTCCAAAGTTAGCATTTCTATATCTATATCTATATCTATATCTATATCTATATCTATATCTATATCTATATCTATATCTATATCTATATCTATATCTATATCTATATCTATATCTATATCTATATCTATATCTATATCTATATCTATATCTATATCTATATCTATATCTATATCTATATCTATATCTATATCTATATCTATATCTATATCTATATCTATATCTATATCTATATCTATATCTATATCTATATCTATATCTATATCTATATCTATATCTATATCTATATCTATATCTATATCTATATCTATATCTATATCTATATCTATATCTATATCTATATCTATATCTATATCTATATCTATATCTATATCTATATCTATATCTATATCTATATCTATATCTATATCTATATCTATATCTATATCTATATCTATATCTATATCTATATCTATATATCTATATCTATATCTATATCTATATCTATATCTATATCTATATCTATATATCTTTATCTATATCTATATCTATATCTATATCTATATCTATATCTATATCTATATCTATATCTATATCTATATCTATATCTATATCTATATCTATATCTATATCTATATCTATATCTATATCTATATCTATATCTATATCTATATCTATATCTATATCTATATCTATATCTATATCTATATCTATATCTATATCTATATCTATATATCTATATCTATATCTATATCTATATCTATATCTATATCTGTATCTATATATCTATATATTTATTTATCTATATATCTATATCAATATCTCCCTCTATTGTGTTTGTATTTCCCGTTTATCATTCAGAGTTAGCAGCTTTATAGGCTTGGCCATCATTTCCTTGATCTTCTGATGCACCACTTCATCTACTATCCACATATCATGTTTTCTTTTGCTTTGCTTTGGCTCATTGGATTTCTGATTGACATCTTCATTAACCGATTTATTAATTTCAAGCTTTACGGCTTCGAATTTGATGCTGCGCCTCTGATTCCTGTACCTGAACGGATGAGCTGGCCACACGGGTTGGCTATGTTTTCTCTTATGCTCCTGAGCTTTGCTCGCTACTGAGGATGCATCAAGCGTAGAGCTTGGCGTATGGGCGACAGGTGTATAAATCTCTTCCGAGCTCGTTGTATCACTTTTCCTTTCGGCCAGCTCCCTAGGTCGTATATCAGGAGTTCGAAACTCGTAGATGCCCAAGGTAGGTGTCCGGACAGTACCCGGACGTAGGATATACTGTTCCATACGTCCCGTGCGTGGCGTGATGGTTGCCAACATTTTAGGCCTAATTATCTCACTGCTGGCATACTTAATCGTTGACATGGTCTTGACGACATGATATACCTTTGGCTGTCTCTGCTTGGGATTTTCCTTGAGTTTGTGCAACAGTTCGCGAAGCATCTGATTTCTAAGCTCAGCTGCGGCTGGCAGATTTGTGGGCGTTGCTATGCCAAAACACGATTCGTAAGTTGTTGTGGACTGTGAGGGTGTTGGAAACGGAGCTGGTTCATTTTCTAGTTCAGTCTTATGAGCAGATTCTTTAACAATTTCAATGTTGAGCTTCTGTTCTCGATTGGGAATTGGTTGCTTATCTACATTTTTCGTTGCCTTTTCATGTTTTTGCCCAGTAACTTGTTTGGTTGTAGCTTTTGCTTCTAAATTCCTTGAACTAGTTCGTGAGGCACTGGAGTCTGTTGTTAAATGCAGCCTACAGCCAGGCTTATGTGAGCCTTTGCTCTTCTCATTTATTAACTTCTTTTTATTTCTGCGATTTAAGCCACATTTCTGACAGCTTTGACTGCTGTGAGTCGGCTCTTTGTGTGTCTCTTTTGTATCGATGGCGCCATAGTTAAGTTTTCCTCCTTCTTTCAGTGGCTTTGTTTCCTCAAGCGTCGAGCTCTCATTGTATGGTTTGTTTGTAAAGAAATCACTAAGTATGGACCACATTGAGGTGCGGCTGCTTGAGTTGCGACTGCTTAACTTGCTCTGCCCCGCCTTCTTTGGCGCTAAACCCCCCCGCTGGACCTTAGCTCTGCTCTTGTTAGTTGAGTAAACTTTGTTAGGATACTTTTCATCACCTGCTGATTTATTGATAGAATTTAAAGGCAATTCGTTTGACATGTCATTTGGTTGGTGTAATTCGGTTGGCATGGGAAGATCTAAAAGCTTGAACTCTTCGTCGTCGTCATTCTTTAGGATATCTGAGCGTGTCTCGTCGCTGTCGTTGGGTTCGGTGATCTGTAGGCTTTCCATGAACTGCAGCAGACCCTTTACGGACTCCGTGTGACTATGCTCGATATGCTCCTCTTGCTTGTCGAGCAGGCTCATGTGGTGCAAGGCATCGTCGGTCAGGGGATTTGTTGGCCCTGGCTCTGCCGGTGGCTTCTGCTCCATTAGCCACAGAATCTTCTCAATAATCGAAATTGGTAGCATTTCGGGCTCGGGCGCCGGCTTCTCCTCAACGTAGGGCGGTTCCTCGCCGCCGCGACTGCGCACCGACTGCTGATGCACCGGCAAAGTGGAGCTGACGCTCTTGTGGCTGCTGCTGCTTGTGCTGCTGCTGGAAGCGCTGCTATCGGACAGACCCGAGTGGGCCACCGCTTTCATCATGTTGTGCAGGCGCAGAGGAGCGCCCACGCTATAGTTGTGACGCTGGCGCTCCACCGGCGGTGCCGAGGGCACATCGAAGGGCGACGACGAGGAGCAGTCGCTGCTCGGCTCCGACTCGAAGCTAGACAGCCGCGTGGGTGGCAAATCGGCGCGTTGCTTGATATGCAACGCCTTCGGCTGGCGCAGCATTAGACGTGCGCTATCCACGACCAGTGCATCCTCGGACGGACCCTCGTATATATCGAATGGCGAGAACTGGGTGGCCACATTGCTGCCATTGGGCTCCTCCTCCTTGGGTGGCAAGCCGCCACCCTTGGCACGCACCTTCTGCTTGGCCAGTATTTCGGACAAAACTTGAGACAAAGGCGGCAACGGGCGGCTGCAATGCGAGCGCAGTGGACGTCCGAAGAGCCTGCGCCGCTTCGATATGGCGCCGCCAGCTGCATCCGTAATCGGCTTGTCCAGCGGTATAAAATCACTGACAAACAGATTATCATAGAAGCTGGGCTGACGCTTGCGCAGGTGCAGAGGTCGATTGAATACCTCGTGCGCAAATGCCACCAGATTGGGCATGTCCTCAGTGGGTTGCTCCCACAACGACTCACTGGCCTTGGTCGGATAGACGGGCGGTGACGGCGGCGGCGATGGTGGCGGCGGTGGTGCCGTCAACTCGGGCTCAATCTCAACCGGCTTGGGCTCGACTGGAACGTCCTCAGTCTTGCGCTGCTTGGGCTGCAAGCGCTGCGGCTTGCGGTAATGGCCAAAGCGTCCCATGTACAATTTATTGTTTTTGTTGTTGTTGATGGATTTGGATTTAGCCAGGTGCTGCTTCTGCTGCTGTTGCTGCAGCTGCTGTGGTGCATCTGCTTCACCCACAGGCGGCTTTGGCTCTCCGCCACATTTCACGCAGTTTGCCCTGCGCCTGGACTTGGGCTTCTTGGCGCTCATTGCCACCTTGACGCGCACCGAGCCCTGACGCGCCTCCTCGCTGCGACGGCGCTCCGCCAGCATCTGCTGACGCAACGCTACCTTCTCCTCCTCATCGCTGGATGAGCTGATGCAGGCGCGCGGACGACGACGCCGGCCGCATACCTCGCACCACAGCTCCGGAGTCGGAGCAATGTGCAGAATCGAGCGTGGCAATTTCTCACAGAGACACCAGGTCGGCGATGTTCCATAGGTGGCCATTTTCTTCAGATATAGCGTGTAGAGCTCGTACAAGCGAAACATGAACAATAATTCAACGTGATTGAGCGTCTAATGCGACAAAATTTCCATTAAATTTTCTATTTTGTGCGCTGTGGAAATGCCGGAGCTAGACTAACTATTTTCCGAACTCGGAAACAACCAGCGGCCAGCTCTTGGCAGGTATCTCAACTGCTGCTCTGTTTTTGAAGTAAAACTAGTTTGGAGCAAAAGTTTCTTGCCTGTAACTTTTCAATTCTGACGCTACTTTTCAGTGTTGGAAACGGCAGCAAAAAAAGTGCTGCCAATTAGGCAACAGAACTTACAGATCTGAACTTGAACTGAATGCTAATAACTTTTCAATTGCTATAAAGAGTTAGTTGAACTTTATTGTTAAACAGAGTTCTAAAAGTCTATTTACTACTGAATAGATAGCCTAGATAGAATACAATTTGTGTGGGGTTGATATGCAAAATTTTAATATAAATAATATGGCAATTCGTTTAATTTATAATTAAAAAAAAAAAAAACTAAAAATGAATAAAGGAATTTTTATAATTATAAAATGATATATTTATAATAATAAAAACTAAAAAAAAACAATAGAATTTAAATTCGAAGTTTTAAAAATTTAATATAAAAAAAATATTTATATTTATTTATTTATTGAATTCTTTAAAAAAATTGTTAAATATAAAATAAAATTTTTTTTTTAGTCCAAATTTTAAAAATTTTATTTTGGAAAAATTTTGAATTTTAAAAACTTTACTTCTTAAACATATTTTTTTTTGTTAAAGCCCTTGAAAATGGCAATTCCAGGATAACATTATTTTGTCACAGTAAAAGGCGTAGCCGTCCTCATAGTTTATATATCGAGTGTGGCTTAAATCATAATTAAACAAATAGATATATTTCTAATATCAATAAAACGGGCTTTGCTCTGTTGTAAGTCTATCCATAATAAAATGTTAAACGAAACTCAACAAAAAGCAACTGTCAGCTGTTAAATGGGTTGTCAAATAAAGCTGGGTTTGCTAACTAACTGAAAGCTGTGAACTTATAAATAAATCACCAGTTATCTTCTCAGAATGAATATAGTCCATGTCGATATAGTCTAGTTGCTGTCTATCTGTCTGCCCATATATATAAACGCATTGATCTAGAAACATTTTTGAACTGGAGTTGAAAGAGCTTTAAGAACTTACAAGATAAATACATATATGTTTAATATGTCCTCCTATAGAGAATATAGCGATTTAATCCATTGAAAACGGTATTTAACTTCTGTTATTTTCACATGTCCTGCATATATAGTTAATATATATAGTTTATCTGCCAGCATAAACAGTTAAAGAGTTTTCCAGCTTATGGATATCTTTGCTGAAAGCCCTCCAAAATATGTTGCAATTCACGATATGTAGGGTATCTTCTAGTCAGGTACAGCCGAATTATTTTAAGCACAAAAATAACAAAATGTGTAATTAAATTTAATGAACTTGTATAATATTTATATTAATATATATATAAATATAAATGTCTTATTGAATATATATATATTTTATAATTTAATTTGTATGAATATCATTATATGACAATTTTTATTTTATTTATATTTTTATTGCTTCATAAGTTTAAGTTAATATTTTGCAGCACTCACCGGTTAGTCAAAGCACATTCTCATTGACACTGATGTTATAAAAATAATAGTGACAACGGCGACTCTACTCACATTTTGATTTTTAAATCGCATTGCATGTCCACCTAAGTGAATTTTCATGTTCTAAAAGAAATTATATAAATGAGTGGAAATGATTTTAAAAGTTTTTCCTTTAGGAAGGAAGTTTGCTCTTATAATATATCCTGTAAATCTGAAATATTATAGAGATATTTGTTGATTTAAATTGATTATTTAGCCTTATTAATATGATATATTTTTTGTTTACCCACTAGATGTCGCCTGTAGGTTTTTACATCTCTTTCAGGCAAGTCTTCATCTACCAAATTTAACCAACATCCTGCTTCTTTACTCAGTTCCACTGTTCAGACTCCAATCATTTTCATTTAAAGAAAAATTTTATGATAATTTAAGCACAATCATATTACCAGCTTCGATTTGTTAGCATTTTATAGGTTTACAGCCAGCCAGCCATATAGCTAACATCAGTTTAAATCTGAAATGCGTTTTGTCTGCGCCGCGCACCAGAGTCAAAGAACGCATTAAAAGCGCATTGGCCGCAGACGAGGCGAGCGAAATGTTGTTGTTCAGCATTTCCGGCTCATTGGACAGCCAAAGGCGTTGCATACTTTGGGGCGCGCTGCAAGTACATTGTACAGACTATACAAAAATCAAGCTTGACTATAAATTATTAAACTACTATTCGTTATGGGAAGCACGAAGCACGTTTTTGAGTTACAGGCCAGTTGTGTCAGATTTATGCGAACTATTGGCCATAAAAATAGTTGTCTATAAGATGTGTATATATATAAATATATATGTATATAGGTTTATATATATATATATATGGTATATTGGCCCATCATATTTGCGTTTATAACATTATAATACAACCATGAATGGATGCTCAATTAACCATTCATGGTTGTATTATATAATAGATATATATATTTCTATACATCTATTTTTTATATGGTATATATATATATGTATATAATATATATTCTATATATACAGATATATATATTTATATATATATATTCTGACTTGGATCTACAATTGTTGCTGGTGGCTATAGAAATTGTTTGGTTGCTCTCGCTTGGCATTTTAATGCATTTTTATTGCATTACTTTTGGCGTTTCTTTATTTTCGGCATTTTTACTTCGGCCTGGAATTTCCGTATGTTTCTTTTGCTGTTTATATATACATATATATATTTTATATATATATATATTTATTTTTAAGCACTTTCAAATAATGAAAAGAGTATATTGGTTTTGTTTGCGTCCAGCTATCTGACCGTTTCTATTTGTGTTGCTTGAACTTCAACTCAAGACTTGCAATACGGACTATACACTCCTTTATACTAACTTGGATGATAGGAAAATTGGATCAAATAGACGTTTTAAAAAGTAAAGTGGGTAGATATCCTCTAGAGACTCACCAAATAACTGCAAGGAATCTTAATATATGTTGTTTGGTATTAATTCGATTATATTCAAAACCCTGTTAAATTTGAAGATTCAAAACTTGATATATTTATACTTCTAGCTTAAGTCTAGTCACAGCTATATCCAGACTAGCTATGGCTATGCAAACCTCAATTCATGCCGTCGGATATGCCCGACCATAAAGTTCTTATTTGTTTTGTTGCTGTTGATTTTTGCTTTACTCGGTTGGCGTGGCTTTTAGTTGGCGTTTATTGCATTTGGCCAGCATTTAAAACGCGAATGGGTTGCCGTAATTCAATGTGTGCCAACTATTTCGAGGGCGCGTGCCGTACACACAGAATGGGCGTGGCTGGCAGTAGTCTGGTCATGAATTTTTACTGGCAATTCAAGTCCATAAAGAGTGAGAAAGAGAGACACAGACAGAGCTTAAAGCAAAAAGTTTTTAATTATGTTTTTATTCTTGTTTAATTATTTAAGTTAAGTCCTTTAATATGTCAGGGATTAATGAATACTATATAAATATTTATGTCTTCCCATTATTTATTAGCATGTAGAAAGTCAGTTATTAAAATTAAAATTAAAATTAAAATTAAAATTAAAATTAAAATTAAAATTAAAATTAAAATTAAAATTAAAATTAAAATTAAAATTAAAATTAAAATTAAAATTAAAATTAAAATTAAAATTAAAATTAAAATTAAAATTAAAATTAAAATTAAAATTAAAATTAAAATTAAAATTAAAATTAAAATTAAAATTAAAATTAAAATTAAAATTAAAATTAAAATTAAAATTAAAATTAAAATTAAAATTAAAATTAAAATTAAAATTAAAATTAAAATTAAAATTAAAATTAAAATTAAAATTAAAATTAAAATTAAAATTAAAATTAAAATTAAAATTAAAATTAAAATTAAAATTAAAATTAAAATTAAAATTAAAATTAAAATTAAAATTAAAATTAAAATTAAAATTAAAATTAAAATTAAAATTAAAATTAAAATTAAAATTAAAATTAAAATTAAAATTAAAATTAAAATTAAAATTAAAATTAAAATTAAAATTAAAATTAAAATTTAAATTTAAATTTAAATTTAAATTTAAATTTAAATTAAAATTAAAATTAAAATTAAAATTAAAATTAAAATTAAAATTAAAATTAAAATTAAAATTAAAATTAAAATTAAAATTAAAATTAAAATTAAAATTAAAATTAAAATTAAAATTAAAATTAAAATTAAAATTAAAATTAAAATTAAAATTAAAATTAAAATTAAAATTAAAATTAAAATTAAAATTAAAATTAAAATTAAAATTAAAATTAAAATTAAAATTAAAATTAAAATTAAAATTAAAATTAAAATTAAAATTAAAATTAAAATTAAAATTAAAATTAAAATTAAAATTAAAATTAAAATTAAAATTAAAATTAAAATTAAAATTAAAATTAAAATTAAAATTAAAATTAAAATTAAAATTAAAATTAAAATTAAAATTAAAATTAAAATTAAAATTAAAATTAAAATTAAAATTAAAATTAAAATTAAAATTAAAATTAAAATTAAAATTAAAATTAAAATTAAAATTAAAATTAAAATTAAAATTAAAATTAAAACTAAAATTGAAATTAAAATTAAAATTAAAATTAAAATTAAAATTAAAATTAAAATTAAAATTAAAATTAAAATTAAAATTAAAATTAAAATTAAAATTAAAATTAAAATTAAAATTAAAATTAAAATTAAAATTAAAATTAAAATTAAAATTAAAATTAAAATTAAAATTAAAATTAAAATTAAAATTAAAATTAAAATTAAAATTAAAATTAAAATTAAAATTAAAATTAAAATTAAAATTAAAATTAAAATTAAAATTAAAATTAAAATTAAAATTAAAATTAAAATTAAAATTAAAATTAAAATTAAAATTAAAATTAAAATTAAAATTAAAATTAAAATTAAAATTAAAATTAAAATTAAAATTAAAATTAAAATTAAAATTAAAATTAAAATTAAAATTAAAATTAAAATTAAAATTAAAATTAAAATTAAAATTAAAATTAAAATTAAAATTAAAATTAAAATTAAAATTAAAATTAAAATTAAAATTAAAATTAAAATTAAAATTAAAATTAAAATTAAAATTAAAATTAAAATTAAAATTAAAATTAAAATTAAAATTAAAATTAAAATTAAAATTAAAATTAAAATTGAAATTAAAATTAAAATTAAAATTAAAATTAAAATTAAAATTAAAATTAAAATTAAAATTAAAATTAAAATTAAAATTAAAATTAAAATTAAAATTAAAATTAAAATTAAAATTAAAATTAAAATTAAAATTAAAATTAAAATTAAAATTAAAATTAAAATTAAAATTAAAATTGAAATTTAAATTTAAATTTAAATTTAAATTTAAATTTAAATTTAAATTTAAATTTAAATTTAAATTTAAATTAAAATTAAAATTAAAATAAAATTAAAATTAAAATTATTCCTTTTAAATTGCTTTTAAAATACTGTATTGTCCAACACTTAGCGCTATTTTCATGAAGTCTGCTGTATATAAGGATATGCATTTACATATATATATTATATAGTTTATATTTTGAGTTACTTCCAAGGCTTGAGCTTGGTCTAGCACTTTTTTCTGCCCCGTTGAAGTACCATGAAATTTAAAAGTCAGCTTCTGGCTGACTGCAGCTACGTGACTGCTGCGTGTCTGAGTATCCGTGTCTGGGTTTATGTCTGTGTCTGTGTCTGTGTCGATGTCTGTGGCATGTGGCACATGCATCAGAGAGCACACATATGTGCAACGCACCAACTGTTTATTTATTTAACACAATTTGTACATTTCATAACTCAAGACGGTGCCAGCTCTGTTGCACACGTGGCAAGTGGATGTGGCAGCGCGCGTATTGCTGCCACGCATGCGTAACTGCCACGCCTCTCTACTAGGTTTGCTGGGGCGTTTTCTTATTTAATGGAATTTTAAATGCAACTATCCCGTTTTGGGCGTTGTGCATTGTGCGGCTTCCTCTACGGCTGTCGTTGCAAGTTTGTTGCCATAAGTGGAAAGTGTTGTCAGGCATCTTGAAAAGGTGTTGCAGCCAGTGAGAGGAATAGCAGCAGCAGCGGCAGCAGCAGCACTGACCCAAGTCTCTAAGCGCAGTGACAACCTTGAAAAGCACTCAACAAATAATGCCACCGAAATTTCATACTTCCAAACACAGAGACAAACATAAACATACTCAGTCACACACTCATCCACATATACACCCTCACACACATATTGGCCAAACAAAGAAGTATTCACCCAAGTCTTTCTCGTCCATAATTATGAAACACACTCGTGTTGATGTTGTCGGAAAAACCTCACGTATTCGTTGCTTCGACAATTCACAGTTTAGAATGCTTTATTCTAGTTTTTCCTTCTAGGCAAAAAGTCTGTTTTAACTTTCAGGGTGACCATAATAAGCAGTAACTGTCGTCAAGAGAGTCTGAAAAAATTTAAAGAGGGTGGAAACATCAAAGAGAACTAAGTTAAAGGTGATGGAATTTTAAGTTCTGTATACAAATTTTATTTCTATATTATTTAGAGGAGGAGCTAATGAGACTAAAAACATTAAACAATTTGTGTTTTAATATTTTTAGTCTCATTATCCTCCTGTAAGTAGTATATAAATATTGTTAAGGTGAAGGTTTAATATTTTGTATGCTGCTTTTAGAAACGGCTTGAAAGTTACTAGACCGAAGCTAAACTTATTTTGCTTAGTATTAAAAAATAAATAATAATGTTATATTATAAAATATTACGTATACTAATTATACATATGATATTCGAAACAAACTTTTAAATAATTATAAAAAAATTAATAAATAAATATAAATAATATATAACAATTTTAATTGGGCTCAGCAACCTGCTCTTCTTTTAGCATTTTATTTTAAGAGCTCCATACGCTGGCCCAACATATTTCTAGTTGTAAGAGACTTATATATTGTAAAGCGATTTCTATCAGTAATGCTGTTTGTTTCTTTCTGCTTACCAGCGATGTACTATCGCCAGCTGAGACGAAGTGTCTCAATTAAATATAGATGATAAACAGCACGACAGCCAGAATCGTGTATAAATAATATACGCAATTTAATTGAGCTTATAAATAGTGCCTTTAATAATTGTCTGTAATTACATATGCGAAGAAAGCATATAAAAGCATATTAAAATATATATAAAACATATGAAAATATAAGAAAATATATAAAAATATATAAAAGGAAAAATAATATATATACAAATATTTAAACAAATATAATAAAGCTCAAATATAAATTGATTTTGTCAAAAAATTTTTGTAAAAATATCATAAAATTATAAAAAAAACGCATAAAATTATAAAAGTTAAGACAACAGCTTCTAAATGAGTACATTTTTAATTTTAACATTTTAACATTTAATTTTTATTATATTTTATATAATATTAAATTGAGATATTATATATATGTCTATATTCTAAATAAACTTTTAAAGTCTATTTATATTTAAAAATTTTACGAATTAAAAAAAAACTTCTTGAAATAAATTGGCAAATTCAAGTTCGAAGTCAAATACAACAGTAGCTCAAATTTTGTATTGAATTAATATTATTTACTATATTTAATTAAAATAAATATGAATAGTAATAATAATAAAATAATTGTCTAAAATCTTTAGAATCTTTTCCAAAGAAATTGTACTGACATTTATGCTAAGCCTTTCATAACAGCTTAATTGTTCTGTGGCTCTTGGCTTATTATTTATTTTTGTTGGTGTTGAGCGAATATTATAGATAAAAACGTGCCAGCCCACAAAGTGCTTAAAATACATATATATAGATGTATATATGTATATATATAGAGAGAGAGAGGGGCGGGAAGAGAGCTGTATATAGAGTACTCTGAATGCAGTTTTTAGCTGCTGAGGCTTTGCTGGTTAGCCAGCAACTTCCGCTTTCATAAAAGCACTCCTAAAGGTAATTGTTTAAAAATATATTTCATTTTATTATGGCGCACTGCTGCATAGTTGCAAATGCCCCCCACTTCAGTTCGGCCACATCCTCAGACCTGTCTAGTCATGTTTCTGTGTGTGTGTGTGTGTGTGTTGGTGTGTGTGTGTGCTATGCCCATGTCAATTTCAGCAACTCTCCCAAACTAACCAACAAAATTTGCTGCTGTTGCGGTTTATTTTGTGTTGCAAAAATATGTAGCAGCCCCTTGGCCCTCCTAGACCTATCCCCTCAGTACCCCCAATGCCCCTCTGCCCCTCTGCCCCCTCGATTTGAATGTTCACTGGCGCATTGTTGAGCTTGACTTTTTGTTGGTCGCGCTTGGCACGCTAGTTTGTTGTGCTGTGCTATGCACTGTTTTCTGTTGTTAGTTGGCCTGGCTTGTTATTTTAGCCAAAAGCTGTTAAATTGCACAAAACAAAACAAAATAACAGCGAAAAGTGTATGTGCCATAAGTAAGTGTGTGCGTGTGTGTGCATGTGTGTGTGTGCGTGTGTGTAAAAGGTGGCTGCAAATGTGCATTTAGCTTTGGCAGACGAGTGACCAAGTGCGAAACATTCAACAGCAACTATTTCGCCTACAAGCCCAGCCCTAAATTGGGCTATAAATATTACAGTGGCTGTCTAGAGTAGAATGTAGATATGTATGTGTATTATATATATATATATATATATGTTGTTGATTGACTGAAAAGGAATCTAAAAATACTTTATAAAACTTGCTCTTAAATGCTAAATGGTTGGGCAGAGTAATGTATCCTGAAACTTAGGCCATAGAATTTTTCAAATTGTTGAAAAACTGAAAATGTATTTAAGTAATTGACGTCTTAGCCCTTTTTTTAAGATATAATAAAAGCTTTAGGATAGTAGCCAGGAGTGCGAGAACCTGTAGCCCGAAGTTCTGGCAAGAGTGATGGAAAATGTTATAAAACGAGCCCGTATGGTCATCAGCTCTGGCGGCGGCCAGTTGTCAGATATCATTTTCCCGACCTGAAGGAATAAATTATAATGAATTGAATAAACATATTTTTACATATAAAATTTGTTTATTTTTGTTTATTTATCCATTAGAATTTATTTCTTCCGGTCGAGAAAATGATTTAAGAAAAAAAGTTACAGCAAAAGAACATCGGGTGATTACTATTACCTCACCTTGTATGATATGAAAATGTTTTTATATAATTTATTTATAAATACAATATATAAATATATTTAAATATTATGAATACAATAGAAAAATTTTTATTTATATATTTTTTTTTTTTAGATTAGATTTCAATTTATTGCAGCTTTTGTCATTGACTCTATAGCGCATGCTTAAATTTACCTTAACTAGGGAGATGGCTTAATGCCTTTATTTCCTATTCTATATAGAAACAATTGTTGAGACTTTTTTGAAGAGATGAATTTGAAGTTATATTAGACCTTGTCAAAGAGTGAATAGAAGCATGATCACGAAATAGAGTATAGGAACATGAGAAAAACACTTGTGCCCAATGCTCCAAGCATAGACCATAAGCATTAGAGATAAATACATTTATTTAAAAATAAATTTTATGACTATTAAAAAATTAAATTATTATAAAAAAAAATGTATTTATTTATTTAAAAATTTATATTGAAACCCTTATCAAAATTGACTTCCAAATTAATTTTTATCTCATGCTCAAAAGTATTGAAAAACTCTATAAATTACCTTTAGCTTAAAGAAAACTTTTGACTACTTTGACTATCTTTAGTTGTGGTCTTTTGAGCGTGGCTTTTTATGCATTTATTTTTTACGCCCTTCTTTAGAGTTTTAGCCCTGCGAACTTTTCAAGAAAACTCAGTTTTTATTTAGCCAAGAAAAATAATTAAAATATCTTTATAAGTTGGGCACAACAGGCACACACTATAAATATTTTAATCAAGAAGCCAAAAGCGAATATAAAAGAAATATAGAAAAATTGGATAGTTTTTCCTTTTGGCAGCGCTTTCAAAGGTTTCGCTTAAAAAAACACATTTTTTTTTTTTATTTTTTATAATTTATGTTTAAGATGTGTTAAGAAGAAGTTATGCATTGAACCCGTCCGCGTTTTTTTTTCCACTTTATTGTGAAAGAAAAGTTTTGCGGCGTTTGAGCCGTTTGCATTTTATCTGACTGGCCGAGCTTAACTTTCGGCTACTCAAAGTATCGGGCCACGCTTATTTGTTATGAAAACTTCAAGTGGAGCGTAGCTGCGGCACACGCTGTGGCAAGGACGAGAACTATTGCTACGACTTAACGTCTATGAAAAGCTGCTCAAGTGCAGCCCTTTGACTAGGAGGCAAACTGCAAAAAAAAGGCGTGCGTCCCGGCCTTAACTTTCATTCCTTGGCTGCGAGCAGTTGATTTCCTGTGTGTGTGTGTGTGCGTTGGTGTTAGTATGTACTTACCACTACTTATGTACCAGGAAGTTGTTGGCTTCCTAAACGGATATACTGACTTCAAATAGTATGTTTATTCTTTCTTTTTTTTGTTGTTGTTGCTTCTGTTAAGCTGCATTCTTTTATGCCATTTTTGTGGCACTCTTTGTTGTTGTTGTTGTTGCTGCTGTTGTTTGTTAACAGGGAAGCAGGCAAAGGAGCAAACGATGATTTCTTTTTGCCACAAAAAGGCGAAGCACTAGCGATGTGGCAGCATGCAGTTGCACGTGTCTGACGTGTGCATAGTGGGCAATATCTAATGATTTGCATGGGGAAAAGGTGAATTATTATTATTATTATTATTATTATTATTATTATTATTATTATTTTTTATTAATTATTATTTTTATAAAATAATATTATTTTTAATATTTTTTTTCGTAAATTTTACTATGTATTAAAAATTTAAGAAGGATTTTTTTTTTATATATATATTAAGACAAATTTTTTTAAGCATTTGCTTGAGTTTATTAGGCAAAATAAATGTTTTTGAATCGGTGTATTACTCCAAGAATAATTAAGTTTTATAATAATATGAATTTAATTTTCCTTTATTATTGTTTTCAAGAATTTGTATAATTTTCTGATATTAATTTCACGTCTTAGAATTATGAATAATGTCAACTCATCTTCATTTTCTTCTATATTTTTCTCTCTGGTAAATTAGTTTTTATTCTTTTCTACTCTTCCTTTCTGTTCTTTTCAATTTTATTTATATCTCTACTCTTTCTACTTTTCTTTTCAAATTTCATCTCTTCTTTTCTCTTTTCATCCCATCTTCTTTCTTTATCTATTGTCTTCTTCCCTCTCTTTAACTTCTATTTTCTTGATATTTTCTTATTTATTTTTTCTTACCTTCTAAATTTTTTTACTTTCATCTCTAATTGTTGCATCTCTCTTGATGCTGACGTCACTATCCCTCTCCCTTTCATTACTGCGGTTTTTATTATCCTCGCTTTTCTTCTTTTGTCTGCTGCCTTCTCTTTCTATTTGGTCTCATTTCTTTTGATTTACACTTATTTACCCTTTGATTCCTACTTTCTGTTTTTCAAATATATTATTTGTTTTCTATTATTTTGTCTGTTTGCCACATTCTCTCTAATATATTCTTTTTTCTTCTCTTTGCTACTCTTCCATTTTCCTGCCTTCTCTTCAATATTTCATCTGTTCTAAAGCCTATTTCATCTTTTCTCATCCACCTCCTCTATTCTAGTTATTTTCTTTTCTCTTTCCCTAGCTTCTAAATCATTTCCTACTATTATATACTATTTTTTTGGTATCTTTTATCATCTTCTCTTCTTCCTTTTCCTTCCTTTTCTTTACTCTCCACTCTAATAGTAAATAATAAAAAAATAGCTAGACAACTTTTCGATATATGTACATATCCAAGTCCACTGTTCGCAATATTTGTGTTGCAGCACCGACGCAACTGACACCAATGGCGACTACCTTCAAGAGTTTAAGTTAACTTTGGCTAGTTCATAGATATTCACTAACAGCCACTCGAACTAGAACTTTTTGCAACATATTTTAGCTGGCCATGTGGGTGGGGCGGGCCATAGGGATGAGCCGGAGGCAAAGTGCTTATCGCATGCTGTTTTTTTTTTTTGTGCTGCTGCAACGTTAAATGTGGCCTTTGATCTGGTTATTATATATTGGAAAGTGCTCAATCTTGTCTACCATAAATCATGGCCAAGAACGATGTTCAAGAGCTCTATTTGGCCAGGCTTTAAGCTAACAAGGCAAACTACTTTTACGCTCAAAAATAAAAACTGGTGCTGATTACCTTAAATGCGCGCGCTGGCTCGCTCCTCGCCTATTTAGCATAATTAAAGCTCTTGAAAAATGAAAGAAGGAAAGAAAAGGAAAAAAAAAATGATGTAGAAAAATGTGTGCAATGTAAATTCATTTCGTTTATTACAACACGCAGAGCGAATGCCAGCGCCAACTCGGACACCAAAGACAAAGGTGGAGCATAATCACGCCCAGACCGAGATTCTAAACCCACCTGTCCGCACTGACAGTTTGCGACGTTCCCTTGCAGCAGCGGCAGCCCAGTCCCTGCAACTGTCGGGCATTTAATCTCGGCAACATTTCCTTTGCCTGTGCCTGCGGTATGACATTTCCTAACAGTGACCAGCACCCAGCAAGTCAGCACCCAGCCGTCGGTCGCTCTCGCCCCCGTTTATCCTGCGATAGCCCCTTTGTCGTTGTCGAAAACAAAAATTAGCCGTGCAGCAAAATGGCCGAAAGGAAGTGGCAAGTAACTACCTTACTGCAGTAACTAGCTCCAACTACCGTTACTCTCTATCTGGCCAGCCAGCCCACCAACCCACTACCATTAGCAACTGCCACATGCAGAAAAATTCGTTAATGTGCGCCTAATTAAGTTCAAAGCATGGCTCCGGGCTCGGCCCGGTTAGAGTCAGGGATCCGTCTAGCGGCTCCCCATTGCTGCCGCAGCACCAGCCCTGACTGTTGTTTTTTTTTTTTTTGTGAGCAACTAGCCTTGCAGCTGCCTGCTTGATAACAGCTCTGACCAAGTTGACGAAACGCTTCTGAGATCCATATAGCCTCAGTCAATTAGCAGCCTGGTTTATTCAATTATTCATGAATTTTTGTTAGTATTATAAGTTTTTTTTTGGGTTTTACAAACCACTTCGACAATGAATAAACATTTTTTCCAAACTTTTCTTCAAATGCGTATGATGAAAGATATTAAATTTTTTTAGTTTTCAATTTTCGTCGTCAAATATTTATTGTTATTGTTATTCCAATCGGAAATCCGATTAAGCCTGAAGTAATTGAAGGTCAATCTGAGTAAGATCTATATCTATATCATTTCAAACGCATTAAAGTCTGCAGCAATAACTGCTCTTCGTATCTTTCAGCTTCAAATCACTAAAAATTCCGCTTCATAACCAATCTCAGCAGACAATGAACGCCGATGGTTTACAGTTGACTCATGTATTCTTGATCTTGATCAAGCCTTATCAAGAATATAGTCCTGGTGAACCTAAATGAATATGTATGCTTTTTCCTTTCAGCAACCCTACCACTTCTCCATGGTTCCTAGTTGATCTATATATTTTTGGCTATACCATGCCATGGATATAGTCCTATAGTATAGGTCGAAATTCAGCGAAATTCGCTTGGAAATGGCCAAAAATATGTATTATTTCTTTTTCAGATTTTCTTTGTACCAAATAAATATTTAGGTGTGTATAGCACCGAAAACTGAACTTTTCGTTTTACTCAATTGTCTACACTTCTACAATTCCAAAAAGCCACATTTCTTTCCAAGATCGGCTGTAAATTGCCCAGTATAGGAATTTTAAGTTGACATAGCACAGGGGGATGCTGTTTTACAGTCGAATTGCAGTAGAAAACAAATTTCGTAGCATAGCATTAAGGAGCAACCGCTACAGCTGTCGGAAAGGCAAAATGTAAACAGAAATTCTGCTGAAATACCAGGCGAACACAAATGATTAGCAGGCTGAAAAGTTTGGTTAACATTCCTTTAACATTACAATTCTAAGACACTGTTACTTAATAGAAACCTAACAGACTTATGTAAATTAACAGTATATTAACAGTGTTATATTTATAAAATGTTAACTAATAGTTTTCAACCTGCTGCTCATTTCTGTTCGCCTGGTACTTCAGAGTTTGCGTGTTAACTAACATTGTCTATGCACTGTAATTTACAATGACCGACCATTTAGAAGCCTAATTTTAACATAATTTTTTCGGAAATACCAGACGAACAGAAATGAGCAGTAGGGCAAAAAATGTAAGTTAACATTTTGTTAACATATCACTGTTAAGATACTGTTAGCTAACACTGGTATGTTAACGCTATGTTAATTAACTAGATATGTAAACCTTCTGTTAAATTGAATCTTTTAAATATTAAGCACCAATGGTATTGATAGGCATTTTATTCTTATGACATCCCTTAGTAGTTATAAATTTTAGGAATCTAGCAAAACTCAAGTACAAGCTCCCATAACATGGATGCAATTCAGTTATAAGTTATTATCATTTCACAGAAATGTTCTCATTTCTCAGCTATTTTAAGGAAATTCTTGTTTATAAATGCATTTTTTAATTGGAGACAACATGTTCTTCATTCCATGGCTGTAAGACTGATTCCTTAAACAAAAATATATATAACTCTCTAGAATTTACATACTCTATAATTCTTCTCAAAATACTTACCACTTTGCAATTACATTTTATCTGGCTACACTTTCCACTGCAGTCGTTGCAGCAATCGAAGAATGATGCACTTCCATTTGCCTTCGACCAGTCGTCAGCTGCTGTTTAGGCTAAAAAAAGACGAATAGGTTAATTGAGTTAATAGGAGAAGACTTGGCATAGGTTCGCACTTACCTCTTGTGATTATAGTATAGTATAGTACAGTGAGCAAATCATCAAAGTCCTGATTAATCAGAGTCAAGAAAACGTAATATTATTCTGAAATCCAGCAGAAAATAAACGAATTAGAATTATTCAAAGTACAAGTTTGTTGGCTTTTAAATATAGTAAATGCTTTACCTACATTTGGAAAAAATATAAAATATTATGAACTAAATCTAATAATAACAAACGATAGTTAGATAGATAATTAGTCTAATACCTTATCGGTTAAGAACTCACCCAGTTATAGTCTACCTAGTCTTATATATCTATCTAGTATCCAGCTACTGTTATGGCATTAAATTTGTGGCTGCATAATTTGTGGCGCCATTAAAAATGCAAATAGCAAACTTGCCGCAGACGTTGGCGAACACGGCGAACACTTCACTTCATCAGGCACATTAGAAAAGTTTTTTTTTTTTTTTACTATGCAGACTGTATGTTTTTATACCCTGAACCCATTGAAAATGGGAAAACAGGGTATAATGGTTTTGTTAAAATGTATGTAACAGGCAGAAGGAGGCGTGGCAGACCCCATAAAGTATATATATTCTTGATCAGGGCGACGAGCTGAGTTGATTTAGCCCTGTCCGTCTGTCCGTCCGTCCGTCCGTCCGTCCGTCCGTCTGTCCGTCTGTCCGTATGTTTGAACGCGTCGATCTTAGAATCTATAAGAGCTAGAGACTTGAAATTTTTTATGTAGGTCCGTGTATAGCACGCGCAGATCGAGTTTGTTTCAAAAATTCGATAACTTTTATCGTTTTAATGTTATCGATTTAAAACGTTATCGAAACGCAGTTATAAATTTATATCTCCCGCATCTTTAGAGCTAGAGTCTCCAAATTTTGCATTCAGTATAATGTAGAGTTTATACAATTTTGATTTTTGTCAAATTTTTGATACCACCCCCCTTTCCATCCCTTTCCCCCAAACTTGTAAAACCCGTATTTCAAATACTAGAGACTTGTGCTTTGGAAAATATACACATATAAATGACAGAATCACGCTCTGAAAGTTTGATTAAGAACGTCCAACTACAAAAGAAGTTATTAAACATTTAATTTCCCATAGTAAAGCCTATGAGCGCAGCCCACACTCAGTCGCTGCGTTAACTGCGCAGTCAGCAGAGCGCTCGCTTATGCGTGCGTGCGTATGTGTATGTGTGTATGTATGTGCATGTATTGCTTGTATATATATATGTTAAATAGGCATAGAATGTTTGGAGTATCGGCTCTCGCAGGGTTCAGGGGATCTCCTAGTCGGGTACCGCCGACTAGAGCTTTCTTACTTGTTTTTTTATGAATTTTGTATTTTGTATTTTATGCACAATCATATACAAATTGTGAGTGGACTACAGTTTGGGGGAGTTGATTAAATACTTTTTGCCAAGTGTCACTTAATGAAGGAATACATTTTTTATTTTCGGTGAATTCAGTTCGCTATCGCAGCTCAAGGACTTGCCACAAACTTGAAGACAAGTTCCATTGGGCCTCTGGGCAGCTGACAACAATTGCAACTACAACAAAAAGAAGAAGACTACAATACTCGTATTTGGTATTGCAGCAGTTGATAAAACTCTGTTCTCAACTGGCGTCTGATGTTGATTGCAATTGCAATGGCTGCGTTCGTCGTCGTGTCGTCTTTGGCCATGCGGCATTGTCGTTTGTCTGATGAGTTTTTAAGTACAAACAATTACAAAACGACAAGCAACAAGAATTGCAACAACAATAACAACAGCAACTTGAAGTGTAATCCTAGAATCATGCCACAGTCGCTTAGCCACTCACTCAATCCTGTGGCCCTTTGCGTTGTGGTTAACGCCAGTCTGTTGGCCAGTTTAGTTGCGTAATTGAATTAAATTCCATTTTAGAATGCAAATGCTTTTCATTTGCCTTTTCTCTGCGGCTACGTCTGGTCCTTTAATTTCAGCTAATTCTTAATTGCCATTTGTTTGCCAGTCGAGTGTCTGGCAACAGTTTCTATATTGCATTTGTTGTGATGATGCAAAGCCCACATAGAATTCTAATTGAAACCGAGAATATTTTACGCAATTGCATAACTATTTTTCAACCAAAATAGGCTTTGTACGGCTATCGGGCATAATGAATTGAACCCATTTAGCAACACTGTTCAAGCGTGTGGAGCAAACCAAACTATTTCCGTTACTACACTGTGACAAATGGGGAGGACTTACACATAATAGGAGAAAGAGCAAGAGAAAACATTTACTTTATTTTTGGCTAAATTCACTTACCAACACTGTTTTTATGAAACTTTATTTTGTTGCACTGTTACTGAATTACACTGGAAAAATCGATTGGCGCTTACAATTCATAAAAGAATTATGGAAATAGAGTCCGCAGCAAACTTGTTATGACATATTGTTGCAGTTAAAGCTACTTAAGAACACTGCTCATTTGACAACATTTTTCTGTTTTCTGTATACACTGGGAAAAACTGGCGGGCAGTTTTCAATTTGAAAAGGATAAAAATGTATGAGCTGTTGACAAGGGCTAGACATTTATCAATACTGTTTAAATCGTATTTATCAACACTGTTTGTTATTAAATTTTTGGCTAAATTTTGTTGCTAACATTTTTTGTTTTTTACACTTACCCACACTGTTTCCCCTATGCACATACTCAAAAATTCAGTTAAAAAATACTTAAATATTTTTTTTTTATAATTTTATTTCAGTATTTGAAGCTTAGCCAAAGAAAGAGTATACAAATTTAAACATATAACACTATAATTTCTTTCAGTGTACGCGACAAATCGAATTCAAACAGCGAAGCACGCAATTAAATATGTAGATACCCTGTCGCAGTTGAGGGACTTAAGCGAAATAGACAAAATAAAAGGCAAACATGGCCAAAAAGCTGCTTAGTTACAAAATGAACAAATTTACCTGCCATTTCGACACGTGTGTGTGTGTGTGTGTCGGGACGCACACGAGGTCGATGGCATGCAACAGAGATGACATGTAAACATTTGTGCCACGCACTGCCGTCGCTCATTAATTAAAAATTGGAAAGCAACAACAACGAATATTATAAAAGCAACAACAACAACAACAACAACAACAACGGCAACAACAATGCCAACAATGCTGTAGCGGTTACCCTATGACATGGACACACACACACATACTCACGGCAGACGGTGTGTGAAATGGCGCTGACACGGCGCCAAGACTGACTGACTGCCTGACAGCGAATGCCACAGATGCCGCAGATGCCGCTGATGGGCTGAACAGTGCCTAGCAGAAGTTTATGTATTAAATCACTAAAGCATATGACAGGATTACACTCATGTGCGTCCTCATGTAACTTACATACATATAAATCATGCCAAACTCTTTAGCTTACGCAGTGTTAACGGGAACTGCTGGCTACAATTGAATGAAAGAGCTATATAGTGTTGGAAAAATCGAAAATATTAAGTAAGACATATGATAGGATTACATATATGTATATGTTGATATGGGGAGTTAACTCGAATGCTTGCAACAGTTCAATTGAATGAATGAGATACATGGGATAGTTCCAGTGTTGGAAAACTCTAAAATATAATAAGTAAAAATATGACAGGATAATATGTAATTAAAAGGCGATATATAGAGTTAGCTCGATAATAAAGAAAAATATGCAAATGCTTGTAACAGTTCAACTGTAGGAATGAGAATTATGGGATATTTTCAGTGTTGGAAAACTCGAATACAACATAATTACATATATGTATATATGATTAAAGCAATTTTACCTCTTTTTAAGCATAAGCATTATCAACTCGAAATGGTTGTAACAGTTCAATTGAATGAATGAGGTATATCAGCTATTTTCAGTGTTGGAAAATTTGAAAATGTAAATGTATAAAATATGAACGAATTACTTATGTCTGTATCGATTTATAAATAATTTCCAATTTTTGGCATCACATATCAAATTTGTTTTTTTTTTTTATATATCAGTTTCCAGTGTTGGTAAATTATAAATGCAGAGTTTTTTTGTTTTAATTTCTAAATCAAATGACAGAACTACGTTTATTAATTGTGTATAATTAACGTATGTAGATCATATAAAACAATTCATCCAAGTGGAAGAGCAATATTTATAGTGTTGTAAAGTTCAAAATTAAGAAATTTATATATGACATTACGCAAACAGGAAAGGATTGTATAGAGGTATATACTTAAAATTTTTATTTAAGAAACTACTCTTATATAAATCAGAAATGGCTGCATTAATCGATATCGATATATGGATAGGAACCATTAAAAAGTATTGTAAAATGTTGAAATAAAAAGTGTATTCATATATCAGAAGATCACATTTCAGCCAATATTAAAGAAAAACTTTATAATGAGCATTAAATTGGCATACATTGGCTTAAGTCGTTGGCCAAGTTACAGTTTTGAAAAGAACTCGATTTAAAAATATATGAAATTATCTGACAGGCTTATACTTATGTAAGCCCTTGCAAACGGAATTAATTGGTTTAAGTCGACTGTGCAGAGGTGGCACAACTTTCAGTGTTGAAAAATACGCAAATGAGAAGTTTTATAAATCACATGACAGGATTACACTTATGTAAGCAGCCGTTACAGTGGGTTACACTGCGGGCATATTCGCTATTAAGTCAGCTTGGTGCAGTTCAAAGATGGTCAATTTCCAGTGTTGAAAAGTTCAGTTAACTGCAAATGGAGCTAATGATACGTGAATGCATGTAGAAAACTAGCCAATATATATATATATATATATATATATCTTCTTTTTTTTTACTATTCAAACGTGCACTTGAGCTCACTCAGCTAATGCCAAAGCAAAAACAAAAACAAAAAAAAACTTTGTTGACTGACCTTATAAAAAAAAGAAGCAAACCCTTGCGCATTGGAAATTGTCGGCGGCGTGCATTGTTGCCCGATGTTGCAAGCGCAGCACAAAAGTGCCAGATAATCGCCGGCTAATACATTGAATGACCGCCCCCGGATGCGGATCCATTCGTATTGCCATTAAATTCAATTACATGACAATAACGTGGCGCTTATGGCGCTGCGGTTCACGAAAAATTGAATATAAAAATAAAGCTGCAGCTGATAAAAACTGCAAGCGAAAGCTAAACTAAAGCTGCTGCGGCGCGTGCACAAGTGCTAGACAGACAGAGAGAGAGAGAGAGAGAGAGAGAGAGGGAGAGCGAGAGATAGAGACAGCTATCTGTGAGAAAATTATGATTAGCTTTGGGTAAAGTTTTCGAGCGCAGTCAGCAGGCACTTGAGAGCTGCCATTGCATACTTTGCGGCAGCCGAGCCGCTGCACACGCCGTTAGTCAAGCGTGCACAGCAACCCTGGATAGGGAACTGGACGACTCAGCGCGACAACTCTAAGTGTGCAAGCGTGCTCAGTACCCCGTGACAATAGAGTCCGAAAATTCCGCAACGTTTGAATTTCAATCTTCATTCTAATGGCGGGCGCATTGTGCGACGTCGCTTTGTGTAATCGCTTCATAATCCAACCGAAATCACAATAAACTTTATCTGTCGCCATTTTGGATGATAGCAGGGATTATACTTAAGTCGTCTATGATGGCTAAGAAGCATATTCAAATTCGAATAGGGGCTGGACAGGAAAGATATAAGGAAACTGAGCTGATATTATATCATATGTGGAGTGTGAATGATTTAAATTTATTTAATTATTTATAAGGATAATAAATATTATATTTAATTAAATTCTAATTGACTTGAAAGTAGATATATAGATTATATTAGATATTTAATAAATTTTTACCACTATCCAAGTATTGTAATAGAAGATATTGATTGAAAATGAATTGACTTATAAAGCTTCAATATTTTATTCCTTAAATTTCTAAAGAAAACGTATTTAAAACTCATATTTTAATAGGAATTTTTACTCTTCGCCAGGCCAAAATAAAACTATAAAACCATAAATATTTAAATATATTTATTTTTATATAACGGCCTATGAAAATATTTAAATATTATAATAAAACAAATTTGCTGTGCAGATTTGCCAGTTTATTTTCCGCTTTCAATTTGCTTATTTCCCTCCCAGACCCAGAATCAGTTATCTAAACAAACAGTATTTACATAATATAGCCGTTGCCATTGAGGTTAACAATTTGCATATATTTGGCTAAATAAAATGGGACGCTTTAAATGCGAACAGGAGATGCGGCCGAGCAAATTTAGCACAAAAAGACAATTTGTCACATTCACAATTATTACACACGCACACACAGACGCACACACACACACAGACACCCACACAGTGACATGGCAAATGTAAGCCAAGCAGCTGGAAAACAAGCCAAGAGGCAGCTCCATGTAGCTGGGCCTGCTCTGCACAATGATGCAGCAAACATGACCAGAGCTATGTGTGCAGCAGCAGGCGACACCTGAAGCCGTAGCCGTTCACATCCCAAACATTTTGTCATAATTTTTAGTTAATTTTTAAAATGCAAATCATCGATGCCTGGCCGGGCTGGGCCTGGCCTGGCCTGGCCTGGTCTGGCAGCCACAGGCCATTTGCTGGCCTGACAGCTTTCAGCCTTTTGACAAATTCTGGCATCGTTGTTATTGGACGCACGCTTGTTAAAACTATGCAATATTTCAACGAGCGTTTCGTGTTGGATTTCCATTATGTTTCTCCAAGCATATACAAATTGTTGCCTCCGGTTCTGGTTCGAGGTCCGGGTCCGGGTCCGGGTCCGGGTTCTGTTCTGTTCGGTTTGTCAATCCTTACAAACTGCGCCATGTACTCTTTGGGTTTCTTGCTTGCTTCTGCTTGCTGTTGTTTTCATACATATTTAGTTCGTGTTCTAGTTCACCAAAATTTACACATCTCCTTTAAGGCTGTTATTATATTTGACAAATAGTAGTTTCTTGTGTTCTGTCATACTATGCAAAAATTTAAGGCAATTTTTTGAAAATGGGCAATGTCAAGCTAAGAGAATTTTAAAAATATTTTATTTTTGCTTTAAGAAAATTATTGGAACATTTTCAAAAACTGTTATATAATGTATAATTATTATAATTGTTCAGTTGAAAAATTACAGGTTTTATTTTATTTTTGTGACATTTTTTTAAAAAGCATATTTAGCTATATAAAACAAATTTTAAACAAGTAAGAGTGCTCTAGTCGAGACGGCTCGACTACGAGATACCCTGAACCCTGCGAAGATCCAATCTTCCCAACATTATATGCTTATTTTACATATACAAATATTGCGAGCAACGCACACACACACACACACACACATGCATACACACGCACGCATAAGCACGCGCTCTGCTGACTGCGCAGCTGACGCAGCGACTGCGCTTGAGCTGCAATATGCCTATTGTATGGGAAATTAAATGTTTAATAACTTTTTTTGTGGATGGACTTTCTTAATCAAACTTGCGCAGCGTAATCATGTCATTCATATGTATGTATTTGCCAAAGCACAAGTCTCTAGTATTTGAAATACGAATTTTGCAAATTGGGGGCGAAGGAGGCGTGGCATCCAAAATCCAAAAATGACAAAATGTCCACATTCATTACACAAATCTACACAGTAAATTTGGAGTCTCTATCTCTTACGGTATGCTTAGCAGAAGAAAAGTTATCGATTTTTATCGATAATAAGGAAACGGGATGAGTTATCGAAAATCTAAAAAAAAACTCGTACTGCGTAGGCTATAGACGAGTATTCTCTGAAAATTTCATATATCTAGCTTTTGTGGTTTACGAGATCGCTGCGTTCATACGGACGGACGGACGGACGGACGGACGGACGGACGGACGGACGGACGGACGGACGGACGGACGGACGGACGGACGGACAGACGGACAGGGCTATTTCAACTCAGCTCATCGAGCTGATCAAGAATATATATACTTTATGGGGTCTGCGATGTCTCCTTCTGCCTGTTACATACATTTTCACAAAAACATTATACCCTGATTTCCCATTTTCAATGGGTTCAGGGTATAAAAATATATCGCATAAGGAACTTTATCTTTATAACTCTTTTATTGATTGTAATAAATCCAAGAGTAGAAGTAAAATAAATCCTGGACTAAATAAAATTATACATTATATAAAAACAAGTAAGAGTGCTCTAGTCGAGACGGCTCGACTACGAGATACCCTGAACCCTGCGAAGATCCAATCTTCCCAACATTATATGTTTATTTTACATATACAAATATTGCGAGCAACGCACACACACACACACATACATGCATACGCACGCACGCATAAGCACGCGCTCTGCTGACTGCGCAGCTGACGCAGCGACTGCGCTCGGGCTGCAATATGCCTATTGTATGGGAAATTAAATGTTTAATAACTTTTTTTGTGGATGGACTTTCTTAATTAAACTTGCGCAGCGTAATCATGTCATTCATATGTATGTATTTGCCAAAGCAGAAGTCTCTAGTATTTGAAATACGAATTTTGCAAATTGGGGGCGAAGGAGGCGTGGCATCCAAAATCCAAAAATTACAAAATCTTCGCATTCGTCACACGTATCTACACAGTAAATTTTGAGTCTCTAGCTCTTACGGTATGCTTAACCGAAGAAAAGTTATCGATTTTTATCGATAATAAGGAAACGGGATGAGTTATCGAAAATCTAAAAAAAAACTCGTACTGCGTAGGCTATAGACGAGTATTCTCTGAAAATTTCATATATCTAGCTTTTGTGGTTTACGAGATCGCTGCGTTCATACGGACGGACGGACGGACGGACGGACGGACGGACGGACGGACGGACGGACGGACGGACAGACGGACAGGGCTATTTCAACTCAGCTCATCGAGCTGATCAAGAATATATATACTTTATGGGGTCTGCGATGTCTCCTTCTGCCTGTTACATACATTTCACAAAAACATTATACCCTGATTTCCCATTTTCAATGGGTTCAGGGTATAAAAATATATTTAGAAAATATTGAAGCAAACCATTACTTTTTGAAATTTTAGTTATTTTATTAAATAGATCTGAAAAAGATTGCAGTAGGTAAATTTATATTGTTATTTATAGAGCTTTAAAATGACCCTACATATTTTTTCTACTTACTAAAAAAACTTCTTGACTTTAGAAATTCCTAGAAACTATTTAGCTTGCTTAACATGCAAATATCTGTATATTTTCAAAATATTCAAATATAATAATACATTTCGATCATTTACGCATTTAGTTTCTAATAATTTATTATAATATTTGCAATTGAATTAATAATATTTAGATTCTGAAAGATATTGATCAGTGTAGGAGAATTCTTGTAGATTGATTAAGAAAAAGTTAATAAATGAAAGAAATCCTACGCTGTTAGTAAGTATTACATAGTAAGTATATTTTAGCTTTAAAACTCTTTATAAGTAACGTTTTTCCTGCTTAAATACTAACTGAGCTGAAGCTTTCAATTATGTTTCAAGCACGACTTGACAGAGCTTTTGACAATCGCTGAAAGCTTTAAAAGCTCAGCATTGACCAAAGCCGGTTTTGGTAATTGCGTATGCGCCACCGAAGCCGAAGCCGTCAGCCAAGATGCATTTTGCATAAAGTATTTAACACATTTTGCTTCGCTTGTTGTCTGAGGGAGCAGCAACAACAACAACAACACAAACAGGTCGCGAAGCACATTTAAAAAGTATTTGACACAAGCACAAAGCGAACAGTTGGCTTTGAGACGGCGACGCGTGCGCACAAAGAAATACAGAGAAAACATACGGTAAATGGTGCAATTGATAAAATGTGAAACGAATGGAATTGAAACAAAGTGCAAAAGCTATTGAAAATCAAATTAACTTGTATAACCTGTGTGAACAAATGATTCTCGTGCCCTTTCGAAATAGTTAATAGAAAAAAACAAAAGACAACAAAATTTTAATACTTCTCTTTGTACAGGTCGAACTGTTCAACAAAATGGCGACAATAAAAATCTGCATATTTGCGCTGCTCGTGGGTAAGTGAAGGCTGCTGTTGCTGCTGCTGCTACTGCGGCTCTCTCCCATCGCTTTCGATTTGCAATTAATGAAATGGCATCAGCAGTCAGCATAATGAGTAATTTTATTCAAATAGCTTTGACATCGCCAAACAATTAGCATTCATTGCGTGCCCCAGCTGAAACAGTTGTTTGGCAAATGCATATTAATAGCGACAGAAAATGTAATTTTTGCCCAATAATTCAAAATCGAATTGAAAACTGTTGTCAAATGAATTTTGTGCAATATGATGGTTATGCATTGTTGAAAATGTTATGGAAAGTGTATATTGTTTGCGTGGCAGTGAATGTAACAGACAGAAGGAGCCATGAGGGAACCTATGGTATATACTCTATAGAGTCGATCATGGTTCCTTCAGCCTGTTCTTCTATATTCTTTGATAAGACTTTATGAATTCTATATTTACATATAATTTTCTATATTTTCTATACAATATATAAAATGTCTCTAAGACTTAAGCAGCTCAAAATTTAATTTTTACATATTTAATTTCACTTTTTATTATTAGCGATAAAAACTTGAAGATCATGCAAACTAGGGACTTCAAATTTGAAGTATAGTTTCTTGTAATGATTACTCAGACTCAACTTTTTCCGTTCTTCGGTAAAATAAAAAAACTTTTTCTATGAGATTTTTGCAATTTTTCCACACATCAATATTTAAAATTCACTATTTGCTCTGAAAATATCAATTAGCTTGTGTACAGAGTTACCAAACAAGAGTAATAGCAAATAGAGTTACACTAAAACAAAAGGATTTTAATACATTACATTGATGCTTTGAAATTACATCTATGCCATATAGCAAGAGGTTTGCTTGGTCTTGTTGAGATACTAAGTTTAAATGGTATGGATTAAACGCTTCATAAACAAAAGAACAAATATATATATCTATGCCATAATATTTGAAATAGCATATCTATCAAATGCCTTCCTCACAATTGCTGGCAGTGCTTTAAGCATAAGGTCAAAATGTTAGTGATTTGGCTTAATATGCATGGCGTTATGCCGGCTATCTTCTGGAATATGTGTGAAACTACTTCAAAGTCTGTTTCACTTTGAGTAAGTTAAGTACTTAAATCAGTTGACTCAGACAACATTTTTCTTAAGAATTGCCAAAGTTGCATTGCTTGTACGGCATTTGATGCCAGAGCTAAACAGGATTTTTAGAAAATTTTATACAAATCATATTCATGCAAGTATATAATAGGTTATACTTGAATGGCAAATGTCATAGAAGATTTCAAAAGATTATTGTAATACAAAACTTAAATAGCCGCTTAAATATAGCCATTACAAACAGTATTACTCTTGCTTGGTCACTCATTGCAGCCATTTCCCCAAGTGCTCAGGGTATTTCTTAGTCAGGCATTTCCCACCAGAGATCTCTTCTTTACTTTTTTTTTAGTATTTCATGCATTGTATTTAAATTGCATTTACAGATGTGTGCATAATTTTGGTTAGCAAATAAATAGACGTGTCAGCACGCATGCATTTCATTTTAATTCATATTTGACTAATGTTCAACAACAATTAATATATAGTTTTTGCCCAGCTGGAAATACGAGAGTATTTAGTTAGCATATTTTGTTTGGTATGGCGGGCTTCATTAAATTTCATTTCTGCACCCAACACGTTTCAAATTGTATTTTTGTTAATTTTCGCTGTTTACACAAAAGTTATATTGATATATATACATATATCTATATATGTGTGTGTGTGTGTGGGAGGTGTAAAACATATTTTGTAATCATGTTAAAATGGCCATGAAAATTATTGGCAATTGTTTGCGCCGCTCCTCATTAAATATCATCTCTGTGTATATGTGGGCATCAGAAATAGAATTCTTGTTTAATTACGTTGGCAATTCTGTGTGTGTGCGGAATAGCAACTAGTTCTGTTTGCCATAGACTAAGCTAACCATGAAACAAATGCAACAATGAAAATAAATTGGATTGTTATTAGGTTTGATTGTAAAGCTATGTCAATCTATATCAAATAGTAGAGAGGCTTTAAGCAATTTAAATATTTGTCCATTGCCCAGTCAGTGCTTGGGCCGCTCTACGTACTTCTCACGCCTTTTTGAGCGCTGTCTAGACAACTTTAATGTCCTCGCATTTGGTGTGAATGGCTTGATTAATTCTCGCCCCAAAACAGTTGAATAAGCGACCTGAAAATATATATTGCAAGCTGTTTCTATTTCATTTGGTAAATGTTCAATGAACTTCACACGCATGTTTCACGCCCATTTTATTTCGGTGTGACGACAGCTTCGGCCACCCACAGAAAATTGTGTGACTCGAATGCGATTCGGCGATGAAAGCAAACATGGCACACAAAAAAAAAAAAACTTTGGTTTTTTTTTCTTTCCAATTTCATCAGCACGGCAGCTAAGGCACTCAATTAATCTAGTTTAACCGGACTGGAAATCGAGTCAAAGGGGACGCGGGCACAGCCGACAGAGGACAGGTAACCGGGGAGAGAGACGACAGTTGTCGCAACCGGGATTCTATGATAAACTTGTTGACAAGCTGTCAGATCGATGGAAAACTTTAAGCGTACGGTCAACCAATATGCGGCAAAGCTGCGCATATGTCAAAGAGACGGTCTATAGACATACCTGTATAGGTAAATGATCGGATAGATAAAGAGAGCAGAAGTTGAAATATATTATAAAAGATATATAGATGCAGATATAGACAGAGATAGAAAATGATATATAGACGTAGGTAGGCGTTAAAATAGATGAACCTAAGTAATACTTTATAACATCTTGATTTAGATAGATATATTATAAAGTACTTGAATATATAGTTGGATATATGGATATGATAAATATGAAGATAAATAGACTTAAAGATATATAGATATATACATAAAAAGACCGATATATGTATACAGAAGATAGAAGAACTGATATTTATGAATATATATGTACTTAGATACATAGATTGAAAGGTAGATAATAAAGTAGATTGAGAACATATATATTTGTATATAGATTGATATATTGTTAGAGATAGAGATTAAGAGCTGAATACATAGAACTATTTCTAGATATACATTTAGATAGATATAGAGATATAAGGACATCAATCTCTATATCTATTCATATATCTAATAATCTATTTATTCAGATCTTCAATCTATTTGCCATATATCTAACAATTTATAGATATGAATAATTTAATCGATTCATTCAAGTCTTCAATCTAGACAATTAGATAGATGGAGACATATAACTTAAAAAAAGAGATATATACAATATAACAATTTATAGATATATATCTATGAACTAAACGATTTATTCAAGTCTTCAATCTAGACAATTTGATAGATGGAGATATATATCTTGAAAAAGAGATAGAAACATTTTCAGTTGCCTTCTTGTTGGATAGTTAGGTAGATGAATAGATATATATTATAGTAAGATAGATAAACAGAAAGAATATATATCGTTATATCAACTTCATTGTGGTAAGTGAAATCTCTTTTCATATATTCACATTGCAAAGCTATTGACATAGCTGAAGTACTGCATTGACTCTCGACTCTCAGCTAGAGTATAGACAAAATCAACTACGAAAGTCATAGCAACTTTTTCTGCTTTTGTGAGTTTTTTCTTCGTCGCTTATTTTTTTTATTTTTCTTCTTGTTTTTTGTATTTTTTTTTTTGTATTTTTTTGGTCAAGTCGTGTACGAAACGTGTTTCAATGACAAGCGGCAGCTGCAGTGGCAACAACTTGTTTTATGCTTGTTGTTGTTGTTGCTGTTGGTGTTGTTGCTGTTGTTGTTGTTGCTGTTGGTGTTGGTGGCGGCTTAAATGTTGCCTGACACTTTACGCACTAATTGCTCTGTGGAATTGTTTCTTTATTAACGTTTAATCGAATGTCAGACAGCCGCAGTCGTCGTCGCACACTCCAATAGACAACAGCAACAACAACGACTTGAAATTTAATTGAATTCGCCTTTTCTTGTATTTTCGTGTCTTGATCGTGTTTTATATTTTGTATTTCTTTTGTTATTTATTTTTATTTTTTTTTGCAATGCTGCCATTTAAAGTGGTTCACCTTGAAGTGCCACGAGTTGTTGCAATTCGTTGCAGCTTGTCGGAAGTGCATGGCAATGGCTCCGTTGTTGTTGTTGTTGTTTGAGCGAATGGATGGCGCCTTGGCCATGCCTTGCCACCACCAAAGACTGCCTCAGCTGATTGGCAGAAAAAACAGCTGATTTAGCGCTTCTTTAGACATTTTTTTTTTTTTGTAAATTTTAACTTTCACTTTTGAGGTCGCTTGCCCGATTAGCCCATGTCGCAATCCCCATTCCGTTCATAAAACAACGAAACAACGCGCTTACTCATATACATATCGGCATATATTAAGTCCCAACAACTGGTTTTAAGCGTCTAAAAATTGAGCAAAAAAAAAAATATGAAAAAAAAAAAAAACTTGTGCCATGCACTGTACAAAATTAGGGTTGTTGTTTGGGTTGATGTTGACCGGCCGGCAAAATAAAAGTTTATGATAATTATTCAATTATTACAGAAAATAATGAAAAAGATTTTACTCGAATTGAAATTGAGTTTAATAATAAATGATTTAATAAATAATACAATTGATAATTTTTTCAGCCTTTTGCTAATTTAATAAACCAAAATTATAATACAAAAATGTATTTTAAAATTAATATATTATTTATTAAACATTTTTTAAGGATAATAATTAAATTTTCATTATTTTCCAAAAATATTTTTCATATTGTTTGGTTATTTTATAGAATTAAATAAGTTTGAATAATTAAATTTACACCACATTCATTTTACTAAAATTCCATAAATATTACTTTAAAATGTTTAAAAATATCAGACATGGTATAGAAATAATTTATAATAGTTAAAAATAATTTAATATAAAAATATATTCAAAAATATTATTTATACAATTATTTATTTTTATTAATAGCAATTCTTAACAAATATTTTTACATTTATTTTATTTTATTTTGTATACATTTGTCTAGACTTGCAAAAATATTTTTCTTCTTATAATATATATATATATATATATATATATATATATATATATATATATATATTTTTTTTTTTTTATAAAATAAAAAAATTATAATTTTCTTTTTATGGACAAAATTTTCTTTAAATTTTATGGCTTCATTTTTTTTTTATTTCTTTAAATATTGCTTGAATTTATTTACAAATGTCAGATATTTAGAATATTTATATTCATTTAATGTTCGGAACATTTCCGATTTAATTTCCATTTCAATAAAATCATATATGGACTTTTCTAGCTATTATATTATGCAATATTATTTTTCCTTCTCACACAGGAACAACGCTAGCTCAGCGTGCATATTTACGTGTGGGTCCGGGTCATCCACCATCTCAGCGCCATTTACCGCCAAGGACACGTGATCCCGTCCAGGAAGCTGCAGTTGAGCCCAAACGCAAACAAGTTCAGGCAGCGGCAGAGTATGAGCCCAGCGATGAATGCCCGGAGCCAAATGGTTTCTATCCGGATACCAAACAGTGCGATAAATACTATGCGTGCTTGTAAGTTTCAGATGTTTGCTGAAATCAGAAATTAAATTGAGTGTTTAAAATATTAAAAAAAACTTTTGAGTTTCAAATACATATTGAAGTACTTGATAGATAGTATTTAAATCGAAAATATAGTTTCCCAGGGAAATTGAAATTTATTCTTCTATTTAAAAAAATAATTTTTCCATTTTACTAGTGAAATTAATGCTAGTTTTAATATATTTTTAAAGGCTACGGAAGATAATGAGCACAGAATACTTAACTCAGGGAAAGAAAGGGCATCACAGATAAAGTAAATTTATGATAAAAAGTACAAGAATCATAATCTTCAGTTACAGTTAGCTAATGACAATATATTTATTAAAATTTAATAATATTTTTATATTATATGATCACAATCTAAATGCAGAGTGTTTTGTATGCTTAGCATTAGCCAACTCATCCTTTGGTTACCTTCCTTTTTTTTCGCTGTAATCAACGATGCGTACAAATGCGCGTTTGTTCACCTTTCGCACCATTGGCTCTTCTGGTGGGCGGCATTAATAATTCAGGTGTGCTGAAAAAAAAGTGTTAAAATATGACACGAATCAAATGATGTGTAAGCTCTTTGTGAGCATAAAAATAGCAAGTGGACAGAGCTGAGGAGAACTGAGCACAGTATAGGAAATTCTCTAGATAAGCTGTCTAAAAAGAAATTATTTCATATATTTTATTAAGTTTTGGCTTTCATCTAATTACAGAGATGGCGTGCCCACGGAGCGTCTGTGTGCCGACGGCATGGTCTTCAATGACTATACACCCATCGAGGAGAAATGCGACTTGCCGTATAACATTGATTGCACCAAGCGTTCCAAGCTGCGTGAGTATCGAGCCAAGTTCGGTTCTTCAATTTATTTTAAGTATGCAGAGCGTGTGGCTCTGCGTGGAATCTCACGCTTTCAGCTATATTTAAACCTGACTAAAATCAGACCAATAAACACAACAGCCGTGCCCGCACTTATTTGCTCGTTACGCGTACCTTTAAAGCTAAAAGAACAAAATACAAAAATAAAGTTAACTTATTTATTATGCAAAACAGCATGCGAGATGGTTAACCCAAATTGTTGTCGTCAATAGGTCTTTGGTCCCTTGGCTTGGGTCGGGGTCTCCCTCGCTCTCCCTCTCTCTCTCTCTGTTTTGGGTGCTTCGTTTTTATTTTAGCCATTTCTTTGGTAGACTTGTTTTATTTCTGATTTTATTATTTTATTTTGTCACGCTCAGTATGATTTTATTGTTAGGGAGTTGGGAGAGTCTTGTGGACCGACACGTGGCCTTCCAGGATTTTTTTTGTTGCCTTTTTTGCCTTGGCAGTAAAGAGGCTTAAAGACGACTGTATTTTCTAATTTCCAATTAGTGATATTTTCACGTGAACTCCATTATATGCTCATTTGATATGCTCATACGACTGGATGGCATGATATTTGTTCGCTCTCAAAATTTAAATAAATAATTGTTCGTCCATCGAAGCAATTAACACACTTAATATTCGCCCACTGGCAATTTCAATTACCTTTGTCTTTGACCAGCATATGGTTCTCTACAATAATAGTTTTTTTCTTTCTGTTTATTGTTCCTTTGCCTAAGTACTGCAGCATAATCGATTTAAGTCTATGCTCGTGCATGGTCCTTGCCAGAGGAAATACCCAGCGTTGGGCCACAGGAAGTTGGTCTTGCTAAGATATGTGCTTCCAGTAGGTTGCACTGTTGGCAAACTGCTGCGGCAGTAAACTTTCAGTTTAAAGCATAAACAACTGCAGCCAAAGAATGTAGCCTGGACACTGCAAACTATGCTATGAGGGCATAAAAAAACACACGACTTCATATGCAAAGTGCACTATATAAATTATAGAAGAAAACACACTGTTAAAGGTTTTTTAAAGAATGTGAATATTTAGGTTTAAAACTAGTAGTAATTGTAGTTGTTATAGTAGTAGAAGAACTAGTATTAACAAAAGTTGTAGTAGAACTGACGTAGGTCTTGTAGTATTACAAGTAATTCAAGTAAAAATTCATTAAAGTGGTAGTAAAGTAAGTGTTGTAGTAGTTTTACAAGAAGTAGTAGGAGTAGAGCTTGTAGTAGAAGTAGCACTCGAAATAGTAGGAGAAGTAGTAGTAGAAAAAGTAGTAGAATAAGTAGTATAAGTGGTCCTTAAAGTAGTAGTTGAAATAGTAGTAGAAGTGGTAGTAGAAAAAGTAGTAGAAGTGGTAGTAAAAAAAGTAGTAGAAGAAGTAGTATAAGTGGTCCTTAAAGTAGTAGTTGAAATAGTAGTAGAAGTGGTAGTAGAAAAAGTAGTAGAAGTGGTAGTAAAAAAAGTAGTAGAAGAAGTAGTATAAGTGGAACTAAAATTAGTAGTCGAAATAGTAGTAGAAGTGGTAGTAGAAAAAGTAGTAGATGAAGTAGTATAAAGTAAAGTAAGTAGTATAGTAGTATATAGAAAGTATAAGTGGTACTAAAAGTAGTAGTTGAAATAGTAGTAGATGAAGTAGTAGTTGTAGGAGTAGTAGTAAAAGTAGTAGTAGAAGTATTAGTAGAAGTAGTAGTAGAAGTAGTAGTAGAAGTAGTAGTAGAAGCAGTAGTAGAAGTAGTAGTAGAAGTATAAGTAGTAGTAGTTATGTAAGTAGTTTTAAAAGTAGTAGTTGAATTAGTAGTGGAATTAGTAGAAGAAGAAATAGTAGTAGAAGTAATAGTAGAAAAAGTAGATGAAACAGTAGTAGTAGAATTTGTAGTATAAGTAGTTCTAAAATAGTAGTAGAAGTAGTAGTAGAATTAGTAGAAGAAGAAATAGTAGTAGAAGTAGTAGTAGAAAAAGTAGAAGAAACAGAAGTAGTAGAATTTGTAGTATAAGTAGTTCTAAAAGTAGTAGCAGAAGTAGTAGTAGAAGTAGTAGTAGAAGTAGTAGTAAAAGTAGTAGTAGAAGTAGTAGTAAAAGTAGTAGTAGAAAGAGTAGAAGAAGTAGTAGTAGTAGTATGAGGATTAGTAGTAGAAGAAGTAGTATAAGTAGTTCTAAAAGTTTTAGTTAAAGTAGTAGTAGAAGTAGTAGTAGAATTTGTAGTATAAGTAGTTCTAAAAGTAGTAGTGGAAGTAGTAGTAAATTAGAATTAGTAGTAGTTGGTGATAGAAGTATTACAATAGAAGCAGTAGTAGAAGTAGTAGTGTAAGTAGTTGTAGTAGGAGTATTTATTAGTAGAAACTCCTGTAGTAGTAACAACATAAGTATAAGTTTTTGTAGAATGAGAAACTTAATGAATAAAAGACTTATATAAATATTTGTACGTAAATATAAAAATTAACATATTAATAATCATATAAATAAAATATATAAAATAAATATATAACATATTAATAAAATATAAATATCAATAATAAAATATCTTATATTCACATAATCCTTAATAGAAACTCCACAATCCTCGCTGCACTGCCCACGTAAGAATGGATACTTTGGCCACGAGAAGCCCGGAATTTGCGACAAGTTCTACTTCTGTGTGGATGGGCAGTTCAATATGATCACCTGTCCGTCGGGCTTGGTATTCAATCCGAAGACCGGCATCTGCACGTGGCCCGATGAGGTGGGCGTCACTGGCTGCAAGTCAGAGGATGTCTTCGAGTTCCAGTGCCCCAAGGTGAACGAGAGCATTGCCGTGACCCATCCGAGGTACGCTGATCCGGACGACTGCCAGTTCTTCTATGTGTGCGTGAATGGCGATGTGCCACGCCGCAATGGCTGCAAGCTGGGTCAGGTGTTCGACGATGAGAACAAGACCTGTGACTGGGCTCGCAAGGTGCCCGACTGGTAAGAGCTGTTGTAAGAGATATAAGTGTTGTAGATATCCTAAGCCTTTTTCTATGCAGCGCTGACTGGTATAAGGATCGTCTGACCGATGCGGAGCTGGATGAGCTGGAGAATCCCAAGCCAAAGTCAACGACCACCAAGAGGCCAGCACGAGTGCGTGGCGCCTCCAGGCGCAAGCCCAAGCCTAAGGTCGTCCAGGAGGAGGAGCCTGAGGAGGAGTAGCTGCTGGTCCCATTGCTGACTGTTTAGCCTTAAGTTTGTCCATTCCTGTTAACAAATAAATGTCAAATTCCGTCAATCATAAAAGCCGTAATCTTCAATGATAAACGGAACTATTTAAAGCCAACTAAATATTTTCCACACTTTGCGCCCAGATTTTATTCGCACAGAACATGAGATGACAGCATTCCTTATGCGCACATACAGACATACAGACAGGGAGCCATAGGGGTACTCCCTGGCAGCTCCATAGCTTACCGGAATACAATCAATGCGGTCCTTGCTCTGCTTTAAATGTGCCTGCAGCGCATAAATTCAATTTGCCGTTGAGCATGCACAAAAGTATGCAACAAAATAGCAACAACTCGAAGATGCACACACACACACACACTCATACACACTCAGTTGGATTGGACATGTGTATGACGTTTGGCAGACAAGGAGCCTTCGATAAAACGCATCGAAAATTGTATTGTGCGAATTGTGAGAATTGTGAGCAGTTGAAAAGACGAGATTTACAGTGGCCATTACTGAAGAGTGTGCGAAGGGGAGAGGGGGGTTAAGCTGGTAGCGTAAAGTGCGATGTGGGTGGGGGGTGGTGGGGGGCCATTGGAGGGGAACTCGTAAAATTGTATTGTTTAAGCAGCAAAGTAAAATCTTCGACAAGCGATAAGACATTTCACTTGGCCGTGCTGCAGCATTTGTTTATGCGAACAATTGCCAATTGCCATGAGGATGTGCAAATAAAAGAGGATACGGAAATCGACATACATATGAGAGGAGCAAAACAGTTATAGGATTTCAAGCTGGGCTAGCTAATATAAGGTAGGTTATGATGGATTTATATATATATATATATATATATATATTATTATTATATGGAATCACTTTGGCTTGTTGTGCAACAGGCTGCCAAATCTTGAATAGTCAGTCATAGCCATTGGCTATAGGAAATTGATTTAAATTTTAAAGTTCAATTTCTTTATTTATATTTTTAGTTAAGGAGTATCGATGATTGGCTAAAATTAGTTAGTTATAACTATATACAAAAGCTAAAAACTAAATTATAAAATTAAAACAATATATATCAATATTTGTTTGCAAAATATGAAAATAGTCTTTATATTAGTCAAAAGCCAAGACGATGGCAAATAAAAGAGAATACGGAAATCGACATATGAGAGGAGCAAAGCAGTTATAGGACTTCAAGCTGGGCTAGCTAATATATGGTAGGTAAGGATATATGAATATTAATATAAGAAATCATTTGGGCTTGCAGTGCAACAGGTTGGCAAATTTTGACTATTTATAGCCATTGGCTATAGAAAATTGACTAAAATTTTTAAATGAAGGTTTTTCATATAATTCCAATTATCGAAGATTGGCTAAAATTAGTTAGTTATGACTATATACAAAAGCTAAAAGCTAAATTTTATAATTTAAAAAACATATATCTAAATTTTTTTTTGTAAAATATGAAAATAGTCTTTAAATTTAGTCAAAGCACAAGGCGAGATCTAAAACTGAATATGAGGCATGACTTAGATTCATATAATTCTTATTTTTGTTGAAGGTCTGTTTCAGCATGTGGTCTAAAGTGTGGAAATTCAATTATATATAATACTTTATAGAGTTTTTTTATTTTTTTTTTTATTTTGTAATTTTTGCACGCTATCAAAAGTTCAAAAATTAAAAAACAACTCTATAGAGTATTATATACAATTGAATTGCCCAACTTTAGACCACATGTTGGAACAGACCTTTTTGGAAGCGTATTGATTCGGAGCATCAATCTATATTCACAGATTTTTCATTGATTTAGAACTTTTTTAGATATTCACGTAGATTATTTAGTCTGAGTCCAGTTTGCTTAAACCATGTAAATATTTCGGTTCACATGTGTGACATCAATATAATATTTGTAACTTTTTATATTGAGATAAAAAAGAGGTGTAGAAGTAATGTGTGTCTTTATAACTAGCTAATTCCTAAAACTGATTATTCTATGATCCCCAAGTTCATCTATTTGTAGCTCCTTTAATGTGCCCTAAAATTATATCTATACTTCTTACTGCATGTCCTCACAAGTCTTTTGTGGCCAATGTGTCATTTTTGTGGCATATGTTCCCTGAGCTGCCAGATATACAGCTGTGTTCAAAATAATAGCAGCGCATATAAGCTCTGATTTTGTATGTCAATCAAAGTTTTTTGTATTTCACTAACACTTACTTCTTTGATAGATAAGATAAAGTTTCAAATATAGTGTTTTATTTCATTACTAAGTTATTTAGTTTGTAGAATCCTTACTAGCTAATATAACTCTACTATATATACTAACTTATTTATACCAAATCGAGCACCTACCAACTGCAATTTAAAGCTCATACCCTTCATCTCAACACATATTCAATACCCACTGTTACGATTCATCAGACCTACAATACACACGCAGTTTTAAACTGAAAGCAGTTCGCACAACGGAAATTAACTCGAACAACAACAACAGCAGCAGCAGTAGAAGCATCACCGGCAGCAGCAGCAACAGCATCAGAAAATACACAGCTCGATTAAATAACGTACTTCAAATATGGGCATGTCCAAGTTAAACAATTTAGGGCAAGCATCAAAGCGTGCGTTGCCTAAACACCGGATGAGGCGCTCAACCATGATGATGAGCGTGGCCAGCGTCGCCTGTTGGCTGTATCTTTGTTTGGTGTTAATGAACAACTCAATTCCACTCAGCTCGACTCGACTCTACTCGACTCGACTCCGCCCCTTGGCGACTTATGACGCGGTGACTGGCGCACGCACATGGACCGGATGACGAACGAAGGACGAAGGTCGGATGGTCGGAAGGATTGCTGTTAGCCCGTTGGCTTTGGCTTCTAATTAATCAACCCACCGCCCGGGCAGTCAGAGGGCAAACACTGTGAGTACGTTGCGAGGCAAACTGGCGTCACGCTGTCAATAATTTGGCACGTCCTGTGACCCGATCAACGGTCGCTCTTCCACCTGGCCGACAGCAGATGCTATCGAGTGGGCGCCATCTAAAAACCATTTCGTCGAACTCAGCGCCTACTTAATCAAGTGTAACATGGACATGTCCAAGCGCACCTGTCACCTGACAGCCAGCCAGTCAGCCAGCCAGGCCATTGTCTTGGCCTATGCCAAAATCACTTCGAATATGTATGTGTGTGTGTGTGTGTGTGTGGACACACACGTACAGTGGGTTCCCGTCTGCAGCTCGTATCAAATGTCAAATTTGACATAAACAAGTGTTTACATAATGACAACAACAATTTGCGTAATTGTCAGAGACAGAGCAGCGTCGCGAGGTCAGACAGTTGCCTCTGGCCCACACTCATCTCCAACATGTCCTTTGTCCTGCGCAGGCTTCACTCTGCCTGTTGGTCGAAAGCTCTTTACTGCGGGGACGCATTCTTCTGTTTTGTCTTCTATTTTTCTAGTTTGATTGTCATGTTGCATAATTAGTTGGCGAGTTGATTAATTGATGGTATGATACGACGTGATAAGAAGAACTTCAGAGCTGAGCAGGAGCTGAAAGCTACAAGAGAGGACTACAAAACTAATTGTAAATATAGTTAATTGAGATGAGTTGGGAGTTTTTTTTAAATGTAAATTCATTAGTTAGTGAAATGCTTAAGTATAAAATGATCACAGAATTACAAGTGGAATAAAGTTTAGAAGGAGCTGAAGACGGCAATTTAGATCATATCTATATAACTTTAATTTAGTTCAATAAAATTAGGTGTTTGAGTTAAATTTTGTTCTATACTTAAGGAAATTTGAATTCAGATAGAGCAGGTAGTTAAATTTTTGAGTTCAAAATTTATTTAATATTGAACAAAGAAGTAAACTACATTAAAAGGTTTAAGCTGCGGTTCAAGCAATTATACTTGGATGAAGCTGCAACTCGCGGCTTCTTCTCTATACTCTGAGACCAAATAAATACAACCGAACGACTCGAGTTTCCAACTCAAACAGATTTTATTGCAATATACAAGCTGAGCATGATGGGGGGAGCTAACTTGTATGCTTTTACAACTTAATATGTTTCGTGTATAAAATAAAAAATAAATAAATAGAAATATAAAATAAATATTTACACTTAAATATTCTGTATTCCATATAAGCTCAAAGTTAGTATCTAAAAATTATCATAACGAAAAAATCTTATGGTACTTTTTCGCATTTCTTAGCTCAGCACTCAAAAACACTACAACCGAAATATAAAAGGATATAATATATAAAGATATAAAACGAAAAGTTTCATTTTGTTGAAAATATGTGTTTTGGTGTTTGTCCCATTTACTTACTTCTAGCACCGTATATCATATTTATTTATATTTCTATTCATTTATATTTGTTACCTTGATCTATTTATATTATTGTTAAATGCTTATTTAAAATTTTCTATTTTATAGCTTTATAAATAATATATTCATACATAAATACTTACACTTAAATATTCTATATTCCATATATATAATATTTAAGTGCAAATATTTATTTATATAATATTTAAGTGCAAATATTTATTTATAGTTTTATTTATTTATTTTTTTAGTTGATATAATATTTAGACATTATTTTCCTGCTACCTTTAAGGCAACTTAATCTTAAAAAAAATTACTTATTGGGTCGTGCACTAAGTAATTTCGTTTTATGACAATAGCTGATCTTATTGATTTTTTTCGCAGCCAATAAATATATTTGGAAGATATACATGGAAGACAAGGAACACAGAATACATAGCTTAGGGGAAGAAAGTGATATAGAGTGTAACTATAATAGGTAAAGCTCCAAGGAACATTTAGTAGTTAAGTCAAGACCTTGTCTGAAGGTTGGTAGCGTCTGAGTCTTCTTCTCCTAGCTGATAGATCTTCGGACTGTAATATGTCTAGATGTCTAGCCAGGCTGGTTAGGTGACAGTCTAGTCTCTTAAGGTACTTATGAATATGAATACTATATATATAATATATAGTCTAGTCTCTTAAGGTACTTATGACTATGAATACTATATATAACATGTATTATACTATACTATATATAATATCCTACAAACTTCCTGTTCAGTTAAAAGTAACAAGCTTTCAACAATATTCAAGATTTGCATCCAGGCATTGGCTGTCATTTCGTATGCTGCTTTGATGTGTCTGTGCGCTGCCTTAATTCCATGAATCGCAAACAATTTGGTGTTGAGAATCCTTTGGCACAGGCCAAAACAGCGAGGATATTGCGCTGCTGCCTGGTTACTTTTTGCGGGCTGATGCGGATGATGGTTGCGTCTGCTAACAGCATAATGTGGGCTCTCATCACAAACAATATAATAAGAAAAGGGACGAAAGAGAAAAATATGCCAATGCCTTATGCTGGGCAGAAGTTGATTGTTTGCTCCTTGGGCTATTTGCTTTCTTGATGAAATAATTAAATGTCATTCATTGAGGCCCTTTGCAGCAGCAGCACCAATAGTAGTAGCAGTAGCAGCTGCTGCCTGTGTTTGCCTTAGCCCGTGTCTGACTCCCTTTTGAGCCTCCACTCCGTCCCCTCCACTCCCGCCCTCATAATTGTTGACCACTTGCGCATATCCTTTTTGCGCCTTTGCTTCTGTAACTAATTTGTGCAGACGCCTTAGGGCGGTGTCCTTGCGCCCCACGTTTTGATTTTACCACCATGGCCACGCCCATACGCCCACGCCCAGTAAGTTCATTAAACTTTCGTCAGAGCCTCTCACACATACAGCTGGCTAATTAAGTGCTGCACACTTTCGGGCAGCGCCAGTTTAATGAACTGACTCCACGACAGTCGCACCTGACACAACTTGTCGCCTAGCCCAGCCTAGCCTCGCCTGGCCGCCATTTGCATATTCATAAAACTTAAAATCCGTTAGTTTTTGGACTCGAAATTCTACTGCATCACTTTGACAGCGAATTGTCTGGGCAAAGTTCTGGCATCTTGAGCAGGCAGAGTAGGGGGAAGGAAGAGAGAGAGAGCCAGAGCAGTTGGCATTAAATCTCAATGTCAACTAAAATATGATGGCAAGTCAATGCACTAGGCACTATTTACTCGATTTTTGCTGATAAATAGAAACAAATTCTAAGATAATTTTTTATTATATAGAGTATTAATCAAAAATTGTAAAAGTTTATTTAGAATTAAATTTAAAGCTTAAGAGCTGGTAGAAATATTTTATGGTTTTTGAGTTTAGTTAATTTAATTTATTTTAAAAATGTATTTTTTTTGGTGTAATGTCTTACAGTTATTGCAATTTGGGTTAGTTTTCGACTTAAAATAATTATAAAAAAATATTATAATAAATTTTAAGCTATTCTATTCTTTTCTATTCTATTCTCTACAGTGTTAACAATATGATAGAGAATATAATGTATTGTTTTACACAGTAAAATGAAAAAGCCAAAAAAATTACAAATGTTTTTTTATGTTGAGTATTAATTAAGAATTTAAATGGGGTTTTTCCTGGATTTAGATTTCAGTTTAATTTTGCTGAAGAAGCTGACAGAAGCTGTAATTGGATATAATTATGTCATTTTAAATAATTATAATATAATATATTATATTATTATAATATAATAGAATTATAATTATATTATAATATAATAGAATACTTTATAAATAAATTTATATATTTTTAGGACTATAGCCATTTAAATGATGGCTTTGCTGTTAAAAGATAGTTTGCTAAATATGAACATATGTCATTATTTATTTAGTTTTCTTACCTTCTTCCATATTTCCAAATGAGTCTGGCTCAGGGCATCTTCTGGTTGCAAATTTTCAATTAAAGCACTTTTACTTTCACAAATAATGCATTATACTTATTGTGGAAGCAACTTTGCTTGGATACCATAGATACTTGCAATTTCTTCTTCTGATATAAGGACACAACATCATTCGGCCACCTTGAGTTTCAATTTTACAATGCTTTTATGCAGTAAGTAAGCGCACAGTAAGTGCATATAGGGAGAGTGAGCACAGGGAGACCGACAGTCCCGCTCTTACAACTCCAACTTCAAATGCTGCTCTTACAAAAATGATTACTTCTTACTATATAATATTCTAATAATTTAATAAAAATGATTATATATTTCTATATAATACAAATTAATTAACACTTATGATCAATATATTCTATATATAATATCTATCTATCCATAATATTTATATATTAATTAAATAGAATTTTTTCTCCCACAAAAAGGAATATTGTTCCAATTAAATTCTAACAAATGGTCAAAATTATTTAATTTGCTGCTTTGTATAAGTCAAAGCGTTGGGCCAAGCAAATGCCAACCTAAAACTGTCAAAAAGTTATGAATTTGCTTGACACACAAAAAGGACATACACACACACACACACACACACACACACACAGACAGTTGAAGTAATTGCATTACAATTAAAGGGTAGATAATTTCAACTATAGCTACCGCCGCATGGCATAACAAAAAGAAGAACAACAAAAAAAATGCTTTGCCAATCCCGACTTGGCTTAGATAAATCACATAAATTTATTATGATGATGGCATAAATCATAGGGCCATATATAAAATTGCAGCAGAGTTTCGGTTGAATTTTTTTCGTTTTTTTTTCGTTATTTTTTTTTTTATTTTTTATTTTTATTTTTCAGTCTCGCTCGGGGCATTGTTTGCATTCTCTAAACGCCGCAAAGTATGCAATGCGTGCAGCCAGTTGACATAGAGGAGCGACCAGCAACCAACAACCAGCAACAGCAGCAACTAGCAGAAACCCAGTCAATGGTTGCCCTATGTGCAAAACTCCCCGTTGCGGCGCAATTTTCGGACAATTTCAGGCCATATAGGAGCACTCGACCAGCCAGCCTGCCTGCCTGCCTGCCTGCCAGCAAACCTCGTTGTGGCCAGCCTCAACTCCTCTCCCTCGACTACCGCTTTGGGTTCATTGCTCAAAAATCACAAAAATTTGTTGTTGCATGAAAATAATTTTCTTGTTTTTGTGTCAGGCAGCTTGTAGGCATCCCCATGGTTGTGCAGTTAGTGCCTGTATTTGGCCTGGCTTTGCCATTTGTTTTTAGTGCCTTGTATTATGTATGCCCTGTAAACGAGGAAAGAAGAGTGTATATTAGTTGAAAGTATTGTTTATGGAATATTTTTATAAAATGTTTAGTTTAGCTCTTAAAATTTGTTAACATTAAAATATTTATTAAGTTCTTAGTTTCTCAATTTTATTTAATTTTTCGTTTTCTATTTTTGTGTAATTATTCCCTATTTTTTAAAAACATTTAATAAATAAATAACTTAATCATTTTTAGAAATTGCCTAATATAGCTTTAAAAAAATTATTAAACTTGTTTATATTATAATAACATTTTTACTTATTGTTGTTTTCAATAAATAAAACTGAAAATATGCTTAAGAATATTATCATTCTGTAAGATTTAAATTTTATATTTATTAAGTAGTTGAAACTAAAATCCAAATATAATTTCATAGACGGCTGGCAATATAATTAGTCTTCTAAGAAATTATATTTGGACTTTCATTCCAATTATATTATACATAATTTTGTTAGAGGGCTGGCAATATAATTAGTCTTTTAAGAAATTATATATAATATATATAATGTAATTATAAAAGAAAAAAAATTAATATATATATTTTAAAATATTATTATAAGATTTATTAGAAAGTCATTTGCATGGTAAAAATGATTTTTAGCTCCATTAATTTCATTAGACTCTTCCTAATTAAGCTAATATCTCATAAATAAATATATTTTATTAAATATATTTATTATTTTATTATATAATATATTTAAATCTATTTTAAATATAGCTAAAGTTGATCAAATATTTCTCATAAATATCTATGTAATTCATCATTCAATAAAAATAAATAAAAGTTTTTCAACTTTCTAGGGTATTTCCAAATTTAATACTTTATATAACTCTAACTACATCTGTCTAGTTTTTGTCTTTGTTTTTGTTTTTGTTAATTTTGGTGTCTGTCATATTTCATTGGCCGCCATGTCCATAATTCCCATGTTAATATTGCCCTTAAGTCGTAATTCAGCTATGCAATTAACTCGCCTGTGTTTTGTTCACTCTCCACATAGCGAACACCACAGAGACATAGAGAGAAATCATGTCCCATGCAATTAACATGTGGAACAATTTGTCGTCAAATTTGTCAGCCAAAAATTTTGTTTTTGGGGATTTGTGCAAATCATGTGACATTTCAAGCCACATTAGTCCCATTTGATAATTGATGGAATTTTATTGATTTTATAGATGGTAAAATTTGTATATTTAATATGCTTATTTTATGATGAGTTATGTAGGGCTAAAGAGGATTTTTTTGTATAGAAACATATTTATATATTTTATGGAATTTTGTTTGGTATTTAAATAAAGTTTTTGATATACCGAAAAAAGTTACTAAAATATTCTTAAATTTAGGTTTATCAAGTTTTTATTTGATCGAACTTTTACCCATTGTATATAGGCATAAAATTTTATCAGAGCTTGAATTAACTCTTTAATCTTCATAAAGAAAAACAAAACTTGATCATAAATCGCAGCTCTCTCTCTCTCTCTCTCTCTCTCTCTCTCTCTCTCCCTCTCTCTCTCTAATACAACAGGGTATCTCATAACCTAACTTCCTGATTTCTTTGATAATATTTTATTATCTAAAACACTTAACATATATTTAAATTATAATTTCCTAAATAGGCTTTGGGGAGCATTCAATAATGCATGTGCTTTGTGAATTTAACGCGTCGTTCATCGTTCGATTTTTTCTTTTTTTCGTGTGCAGCAGGGATACTCCGTATAATCGATAAATTATGCAAAAGCTAAACATGTGTATGGCCAAAAGGAAAAAAATAAGTCTTTAATGGATTGTCAGCGAGCGAATTTTTGGGTCAGCAAAAAGTGGGATTAGCGCAGCTAAAATATGATTTTTGTTTTGAATCATTTAATTGCTGATTCACATTTCATCAGTGGAATATACTATTTATTTGATTTGGGTTAGGTGAACATATGGCCAGACGATAAATTTCAATTAATATTTATTTTGCAGTGGAAATTGTGATTAAACATTGACAAGAGTTGAATGCTTTAACTATGTAAAAATATAGTTGAACTAAGTTTAATATTATAAATAAAATTTTGTAGTTTTCATTGATTTTGATGAAGCATGATTAAGGACATAATAAATATATAAATAATAAATATAATATAAATAATAAATAAAGTCATAAAATGCTGCTAAGGTGATAGCTTTAAGAACAACATTTATCAGACCTTTGGTTCATCATTAAATATGCTTATCGGATTTATTTAATCTAGTCTGGAAAAATTCTTCTTTGTTATATTATTAAATCATTTTTCGATAACGATTCTTTAAACATATTCGAGAATTTTCTTGCCGAAAGATCATTTTTCAGCTTCTTAAGCAGTTCTCATCTTTTTAGGGAAGTTTGAGCTTCAATAGAGAGCTAAATTGTAATGATTGAAGTGGGTATCGTGCTCCCGCGACAGCTTCGTTGGACTAAGAAATTCATGGTAGATAACTTGGACTTCTTAACATTTAAATACCATAAACTTAAACATTTATATATTTATTATAATATACATAAAGGAGCTCTTTATGTATATTATAATAAATAATAAATACCTGCCTTTCTATCTGGTCGTAAGACCAGATAAATATTTTCAATTTTGATGGCGGAGACTCCATATGCTATTGAGCTAGAAAAACAGAAAAGAACGTCGATTAGAAATACATTAAAAAAACTGTTGAAAGCGGAAAAAATATAAATAAAATTATACAAATATATATAAAATAATACAATATTAAATATAATATTTATATAATGAAATTATGATAATATTTTAATTGATAGTCGAAAACCAATAATAGGCTTCAGTAGTCAACAAAAGCATCACCCATATCTAGAGACTTTGCCTTCAAATACTTTGAATTTTTTAATAAATTTAAATTCCTTTTCATTTTTACATTTTTCGCCTTAATTAAAAATAAATTTCTTTGAGTTTTCAATAGAGTTTATGTGCAAGAATGCGGCAGCGCTTGAAGTTGATTTGCCTTTTTCCCCACTCAAGTTCAAATCAGCTTCAATTGGTTTGCTAAAATGCTTAGCACAACAGAAATCCGTGCGACGATCTATACGCTGTCAAAGTGGCAACTGGAGTAGGAGCAGCAGGAGGAGCAGGAGCAGGAAAAGGCGGAACAGGAGTACAAGCAGGAGCACCTGGTGCATATGCACATACACTTGACAACGTTGCATATTTAAAGGCGTCTAAGTGCTGGCAAAAAGTGCAGAGCGCGACGTCTGACACATCATGCATGCTGTTTTGGCTTGCCTGATTGTTTTGAGTGTCAGCGTCAACAACAACAAGGATAGCAACAACAACAGCAACAACAGCAACAGCAACTCACATACAACATCAAATTCAACATGATGAACAACCAGAACTTGGAGCATTGATTGCATTTGCGTCTGTCTGCCAACAGCCACGCCCACGCCCACGCCCACACGCAGCAGAACAATGCCGTTGACATTCCAAGTGCAGAGACAACGAGACATGAACACACTTCTTGCTAATGCCTAAAAATTTGTGTAGGGCCCTTTTGGACTTGGATGCCACTTGAGAGCCGGCGTCGACATCCTGTGCCGCCTGCACAGCCTCTGCACTTTAATCTCTGCCGATGGCAAATAGTCAAACAATTGCAGTTTAGGGCTAGACGGTCCAATCGCCTGTCAATGGGCTGGAAAGCGTCGGTACTCTTGCATTCTCACAAATATTGACTATGCTGCATATTGATTGGGTTTTTTGTGTTGTTGTTGTTTTTCAGTTCACGTTGGCTGGATTTAAGGGGTAACTGGCTAAACACAGGTCCTTGGCAACGTTAATGCTGTTCGGCATCCAGCCATTCGCCATCTGCCATCTGCCATTTGCCATTTGCCATTTGCAGCAACTTGTCAGCGACACCTCCATCAACAACCTTGTTGACACTTTAACAGCAGATCCTGGGCCACGGGACGGATACGCTACGTGCGCTTTATTAAAGGCATGCGAGAGTAGAGGGCGTGCTCCTTTCAACAGCTATGCAAAATACTTAACTCTGCTCGCTGACATTGTTTGACATTGTAAAAATTGCTTTTAATTAAAATACTACTATGTGCGAAAATATTAACACACTATAGCTGCATATATTGATGTGTAGCATATGTAGATAGGTGAGCTGGAGACAATTTATTTAAATTTATGTATAGAGGAAGTAGTGGAAGATAGGTCATAGGTATATCCTATGATAGGCATACCTATATATCTAAAAAAGCCTTGTTGTATTTCTCTAATCTGAAATCGATAGCTATCGAAATTGAATGTATGAGCTTATCATTCGGATACTATAGTGTGGAGGTCTACTGGAGCTTTTCTGAGAATCTGTTAAGCTGCTCCTGTGGTTTAACTAGAGATCTGCTGCGGATATCTTGGGATCGTAGTTGGGCTATTTCAGTATTTTGGGTATTTCGAGGGTTTTTCTATGATTCTCCTGTGTTTCTTCTAGAGTCTTCCAAAGGTTTTCAAAGAGCTCACCTAGTGCTCTCTAGTGGTTATTTTAGAGGTATAGGGAGGTTCTGTTGGGATACTCTTGTGGCTCAACTATTGCTCCCCTACAGATATCTTAGTAGTTTTATATTATTGTTCAAATGATCTTCTAAGAATCTTTAAGGTTTCTCCTGTCTTTCTGATAGGCTCCTTCTAGAGGTCTCAGGGAGTTCACTTAGGATTGTCCGGTAGTTTTTATATGATTCTCTTACGGTATTAATAGGATTCTCCTGGATTTCCCCTAGGTCTCTTGGGGCTATTTTAGGGTTTACCAGCGATTCCTTTGAGTTTTCCAAGAGACCTCCTGAAGATCTACTGTGATTCAGCTGTGGTTCTCCTAACGTTCTCTTAGGCTTCTTAGGTATTTATTTTGGGACTTCTCTTCGGGCACTTCTCTGGCTCGCCAGGGCTTTGCAAGCGTTCTAATACGGGTTTCCTGGGTATCTGCTGGGACTCTCTGAGGTTATTCTGTGGGTTTCCTAAGATTTCCCCTCGCCTTTCTTGGACTTCTTTTAGGGTTTTCCTATGGTACTTCTCCGGCGATTGTACAAATTATATGTGATATATTTATTTCGTTTACTGTACATTCCAAATAAGTTAAAAGTATCTATAATTTCGTTAAGTATATAAAAATTAAGGTCTTTTTAGCTTTGCTACAATATAATTCGTATTTACCATTTGCCATCAATACAAATCAATCTCAATCAAAGTACACACGAATGTGATTCTGTGAAAAACCAGCTAGAAACATATACAAAATCCGCTTAGCTACCCTATAATTAGCCCTCGTTGTGCGTAGGTGCCAGAGAGACAGCTTGCTACAGTCGGAGTCAGTCAGATTTCGCCTGTGACTCCCACACCTATTCCCAGTTCAGAATCATTTGCCATCGAGTCAGTGTCTTTGGTCTCTTTTTTATTGCATAATCTTTAAGGCTTAAGCAGGGGGGAAAAAAACTATCAATAGAAATAAATCTGCAAAGTTTCGTTTGGCTCACTCGAAGTTCAATTTTTGTTGACGCCATTTGATATCGAATCGTATCGTAATTCCAAAAATTGATTAATTTCATTGTTTGCGGCTTGAAAACTGGTTTCATTATTATATATTTATATATTCATTTGGATCAACTTAATTGATTTCATTGTATACATGATTTGTGTTGAAATGTTACTTTAATTATTAATAAACTATTGGAATTTTTGGGTTTTAATGTTTATTGAAGTTTATTTTATAATTATATAAAACCATTTATGCGAATTATAAAATTAATTTGCAATTTATAATAATTAGTTTTAAAATCAAATAAAGAGTTAATAGGTTTATTATATTTGTTAACATATTTATTTGGATATATAATAATTACGGATCGAAGAGCAGAAAATAAACAAAATGAATTATGAGAAGAACATTAAAATAATAGGTAAGAAAAGGAAGAAAAAAGTAAAGCCTGAATGAGAAAGACAGAGTAAGTAAGTAAGAGGAAGAGATAGAGAAAGAAAAAGAGAAATAGCAGAAGGAGAGAGAGAAGACGAAAGATAGAGAGAGAAGAAAGAGCGAGAATAAAGATTAGAAAGGGAGAGCGAGAAAGAAAGAGAGAGGGAGAGAGGGAGAGAGGGAGAGAGAGAGAGAGAGAGAGAGAGAGAGAGAGAGAGAGAGAGAGAGAGAGGAAAGAGCGAGAGAAGAAAGAGAGAGAAATAAAAAGTATAAAGGAAGAGAGAGAGAGAAGACAAAGAAATAAGGAAAAACAGATAGAGAGAGAGAGAGAGAGAAGAAGGAAGATAGAATGAGAGAGAGAGAAAAAAGATAGAAATAAAGAGTAGAAAGTGAAAGAGAGAGAGAGAGAGGTAGAGGAGAAAAATAGAAACAGATAGAGAGGGAAAGAAAAGGAAGATAAGAAAAACAGATATAGCATTTTTACTAAGATAATCAATACAATTTGTTAATACAATAAAAGCTTATTACAAATTTATGAGAATCGCACTGAAAACTTGGCTTGAGCTTGGCTTATACAAATTTGAAGTGCCATTTTCAGCAGATGAATATTGCAAAAAGTGTGATTCACATATCATCAGCCAATCAGCCTGAAAATCCAGTTTCATAGCACTTAAGTCTTCTTTTGTACATTGATAATACCAATAATCAGTCAGTTAGTCGAATGGGAGATATACTTAGCTATATATATATATCCACAGAAGCTCAACTGATGCTCTATAATCAAGTAAACGAGATGAGTATTCAAGCTGCTTTGCTCTTATCCCTTTTCTAGCTATTTCCATTATTGATTTTCGCATTGCTCTGCAGGCAGACAGATTTATCCTATTCGTATTTTCTTTTATTTTCACTTCCAGCATTCCCGTAACGCAACTAAACTGCTTAGTTGACTGGCCAGGTGTAGCCTAACTATCGTTTGTTCTTGTGCCATGCCGCCGCCGCCGCCTACGCTCGTGCGCATATTTGAATATCCGTTTCAGCGCCAATTTTGATGGATTATCTCGACTGGCATATTGGCGACAAACAAAATCTGAGCTGGCACCAGGTAGAGGTGGGTGAGGGGGTAGGGGCACAAACACAAAACCCTGTCTGGTGGACTCATTCAATCGACAAAATGTTTGCCATACATGCGATTCGTCTCAGGTCGTTTGTCTTTGCCAAGCTGACTGGCAATTATGCTGTTCATGATGAATACTTCATATTCACAGAATGCGGAAAGGTGTTTATGAGCTTGGATTTGCCTGTCAATGGAAAATTTTGATCGATATCTGAGCTGAGCTGAGCTGAGTTGAGGTATTAACGCATGACACCTAATTGGCTTAAATGCCCTGGCACAGTTCCTGTTGTGGAAACGAAGGATTGAAATCAAGTGCGCCCCAGCCTAGCCTGCATTTTCCACTCGAATGGCCCCCATGCCGAGTTGCCCACACATTGATTTCTGTGTAAATTGTCTGTGGAGCTGCCTTTGAATGCATTCGCACTTTTTACCTTTTTTTTCACGCCACTTGCCGTGATTTTGTATATCTCTCGCTGATCTCTCTCCCTCTCTCTCTCTCGGTCTCTGTCTGCCTCTCTCGCTCTGCTCATTTCGCTAGCTAAAAATGCATTTCCTGTCAAGTGTAAAAAGGAAATGATGTGATGCTCTCGAGCTTTAACGTGCAATCAATCATTGCCGCCTCGTACTCGTACTCGTATCTCTGCTATTTTACAGCCCGGCACACACAGCATCCACCAACCTCCCACTCCCCACCTCGCATCCTGTTGTCCTTGACTGTGTGAATTTGTTTTTTTTTTCCTTCCTTCTCTCGCTGCTTCTCTATGCAGTTCAGCTCTGGCCGTCGTTTGTGGCGGGCAAAGTCAACGAAAACGAGTTTATTAAGCCAGGCAAATAGTGTTAAGTATTTGTCAAATGTCAAAGTGTCTCTCATGCCCCTCTCCCCCCCTCCACATATACACTCGTGAGTGTATTCGCTTTTGCACTCGTCACATTCCTATTTGATTCGCTGCATTTCCGTTACCTCAATTTCCGCTGCTCGCCAAACGCCATTAAATGGAACTCTGCCTGCAGGAAATCATTAACGGGCTACATCTTTTATGCAGCAGCTAAATACAAACTAAATCAACAAGGCATCAAAATGCGAAAGCGATTGAGTTGAGTAGGATAACGGATACTCTGTAATTTGATATGTGCAGATGTAGAATGTAGCAGACTAGATAATGTCCTCCTTCTTCGATATTTATATACATCATAATGCGAACTGAGTGCAGAAGTAAATGAGAAAGCTATCAATCTAGATTATATCAGTAAAATTTTCTGCAGAAAAAAAACCGAACTAATTTTTGTTTTGGCTACTTGAACACACAATCAACAATTTTATATAATTTCCAATAAACTTTAATATTTTAACTAAAAATAAAAAATTATTAAAATTTAATACTACTATACTAAATTTCCATTTGAATTTAATATGTAACACATTTCATAAATCTTTTAAAGTAAGCAAGCACGAAACAAAGATATTTTATATATAAAATAAAAATAAAAGAAAATATCAAATTGTATATTTAAATTCAATTAAATTTTAATTTATAAAATTTATAAACAATCAGTTAATATATATTTTTTAGTTTGTTGTTTATTATAATTATAATTTGTTAATATTTATATTTAATTTAAATATTATATGTATTATATTTATATTTTTAAATTAAATTAAATATTAAATATATTTTCAAATTAAATATAATATTTTTATATAAATATTTTATCAACAAAAAAAAGTACTTTAGGTAAAAAATATATAATTTTTTATTTTTCCTTTATTTACATTGGACACTTTATTTGATAATTTGATTTATTACACAAGTGTTAGTATTTAATATGGATAATTTAAGAGTATAGGCCCTTGGACCCATTCTTCTTAGACTTACTGTATATAAACTAAAAATTAATTGTAAAAAAATAATGAACATAAACATTAAGGGAAAAATTAAAAAATATATAATATAAAAGAATTACATAGTTAGTATATTATATTATATTTTTATAATAAAAGCACTTTAAAATATTATTTATAACATATACAACTTGTATAATATCATCCTCTTATTTGTAATTAATTATTCTTTATTTATTAATTTTTTTTTTTACTAACAATATTTATAGTTTATAAATATAATATAATATAATTTTGCTGTTAATATATTACATTTTGCAAAATATAATATATTTTAATTATATAGATATGTTATATATTTATATATGATATATTTATAATTATATATATTAAAATTATATTATGTAGTTTATTATATATTTATAATTAATATATTAATAATTATATAACACGCGATATTTAAAAATATAAATAAAATATATATAATTTTTTTGTTTTATACTTTTAGTATAAAAATATAATATAATATAATTATGCAGTTAATATATTAGATTTTTCAAAATAAAATATATTTTAATTATAAAGATAATATATGTTTATTTATAATTACATATATTATAAATTATATGAAATATTTATATTTTAAATTAAATTACATATATTTGCATACTTAAAATTATTTTACTTATTTATAAAATATTTTATCTATTTAGACTTTAATTTACTTCAAGTATTTATGCCAATTCTTTTTCCTTCTTGAAGTCAAGTCAATTTGGTAATCCTCAATTTGTTTTCCTTGCCTTCTTTTTCCGCACTTGAGCCAATAATTTATTGAACTCAATTTATTTGCGAAACATCTTAACAATCGGTTTTTGTCACACTGCATATGGCCCGCCTCGAGTTCAAGTTCAAGCCTTCAGCATTTCGCTTTTATTTCGCTGCGAATACCATATCCATCCATCCATCTTTATACCGTTTACTCAGACATATATATATATAAATAAATATATTTTTGCAAGCAGCTGAAGGCACTTGCCCACGCCGCTTAATGGGTCTGGGGTTACGTGTCTGGCGGCAGTAATTGGCATTTAATAGGCTCGAGCAAAATAGAATGGAAACGAAATCCACTTACGAACGCATTACGCACTTTTAATTTTTCAACTGAATGGAAACGACGATCGCCTTTCAGCTGTTTCAGCTGTTCCAACTGCTGGAAATTGAGACACATGCCATAAGAGTTGGCCACTTGAATAGGTTTTTGGGAATTCCTTGAATTTCGTTGCCGTTTAATTAGATTTAAGCCAGCAAATGAGTTGACAGTTATTCTTCTTCCTCTTCGTGGATGCTGCGTGTGGCCTATTTACCATGAAAAACCTTTTCATTTCTTGTGGTCAGACCTTCAGGCTTTTGTCCGTTGAATGTTTCCGATTTTTAATTAAAATTGCAGTCAATTGGGCGCGAATGCCGCTTGGCTAATTGTTAAGTCGACCCGAAGGTAACGCACAAATAATCAAAATATATTTTGTTCTAAATATCAATATACAAAAAAAATAAGGTACAGAGTTTCTCTGAGGTAATTTTCTTTCTTTTTCTTGGAATTTTTAGTCGAGAACTGTACTTAAAACTTTGATTATGACACGCTCTTGGCTCGTGCTACTATTTACATCTTAAAAACATTTGGTCATTAGAGACTATTAAAATTGTTTTCGCATCTTAAAACTATATTTGTTTAGCTTTAAATTATTATTGTTTCTTAAATTTGGTTTTATATCTAAAACATTGTTGTGCCACTTTAGATAAGTTTTGTGTCTTAAAGCTGAATTTAGAATTTAATATATAAAAGTTGCTTTAAGATAAAACATTTTGCATTGAAAAAGTATTCCGAAGATACAAAATCTTCGGAATACTTATTCAATACAAAATGTTTTATCTTAAAGCATTTTTTATATATTAAATTTTAAAGTAGCTTAAGGGTCACACATTCAAGATAGTTTTTCGTGTTAGAAATTATTTTTCATATATATTTTATATTATTATTATTTTTTTTTAAATATAAATATTTTTGTATCCGAAATTCACTTAAGAATAAAGTTTATGTTAGTACTAAGGCTTTTCATGAATAGTATTCATATATTCATATTTATATTCTTATTCATATTCATATTACTCATGTTATTTATATTATTCATATTATTCTTATTATTCATATTATTCATATTATTCTTATTATTCATATTATTCATATTATTCATATTATGTCATATCCCTTGCATGATAAAATATAAATTTAAAGGAAAAAGTAAGATCTCGATGCAAAAACACTGATGACAGTGCTCAGCTAGAGCTCATAGAAAGGCTTAACCTTGAAGTTTAATGTGGGATAGGATCTAGTTCCAAGGTGGGAGGCAGCCCTAGAAAGAGGACGGTTTTCGGTCGGTAAACAGTAATGTAGAGCGAAACCGGTCAGAGTGACGAGCTAACTGACGTCGTCATGAATTAAGCAATTTACCTACAAAAAAAAAAAACAAATAAATAAATAAATAAATAAGATATGCTTTATATAGATATAGTTGTTAATATAGATTGATACTATTTACACGCTCTAAATATATATTTATAACTCATATATAAGTATCGAAGAGATATGTTTGTATTCTTTGGCTATGAAGCAAAAATACTTTTCTATTCTTAGGCTACATTTGTACTCTAAGATAGATTTATGTATCTGATAGACTCATTATGATAAATTATAATTTTATTTTAAAGATAATACTGAGATGTAAAGGAAGTTATATATTTTAGAGTATTTTTTTTTATTACGGAAAATCAATTTATAAATAAAAATTAGTTTTTTAAAAAAGTTTTATATAAGTAAAAAAAAAAAATGAATGAAATTGTATACTTTAGAGATATTTTTTTTCGGAAAATTAATTAAAAATAAAAAAAAAATTTTTAAAAACTATTATATATAGTTAAAAAAAAAAATAAAGGAAATTTTATATGTTAGACTATTATATATCATAAAAAAAATAAAAGGAAATTGTATATTTTAGAGATATTTTTTGTATGTTTATAATTTTTTGTCTCTCTTCTGAAAATCAATTTTATAGTTTGTTTTTCAAAAAGCTTTTCATACAATAAGTAGAAAAATGTTATTTTTTTTTTTTTTTAATTTAAATAATATTTTTATGCTTATTTATATATAATTACTTGGACGTATTAAGATTTCTTTTGTGTTTTAAATATACATTTGTAAGCATACAATTATCTTAGATAAACATTTGTATTCTCACAATTTGTGAACCTTATATCAATAAAATCATTCATCAAATTCTTATTTTTCTATATTTTATAAATAGTTAATAATTATGCTATGCATAGTTAATTTGACCTACTGGATTAAACTTGAGCTGATTTAAAGATATATTTATGGTATGGCGTTGACTTGACGCTGCGCTTGGCATAGCCAAAGCGAAGACACAGACAATACAACAATTAACAAGTGAATAAACAAAATGCCTGACATGTGGGGCATGGACACAGCACGAAAATGGAGCAAATACATTCCCTAAAAACAACAAACTGAAACTGAAACTGAAACTAAAATTGAAACTGAAACTGAAACTGAAAATCATGCAGTAAATGAAGCAAATGTTGCTGACATACAAAACGAGCAGCGAAACACAGGTAAAAACGAGCCAAAGGTGTTGACAGACGAACAAATCACCTAACGGGCAAGACTGACGAGAGATACAGACAGAAGCAGAGGCAGAGGCAGAGACTGGACTGAGGCTGGGACTGTGGCTGGGGGGGCTGGGGCTAAGCAAGTTCCTCAATGACCGAGCGCAGTAAATTCAAGTGCAAAAAAATGGAATGTGATGTAAGCCAAGCGCGTTGATTGAGGGATGCAGAGCGCAGTGCGCATTGTTGACCGATAATGATCAGCTTAATTGAATAATAGTCAATAGGCCTACAAGGAAGCGCCGGCAGCGCTGAACTTGAAAAAAGCGCGACCAAAGCGCACAACAAAAGCCGTCAACAGTCAAACAGACAACAGACAACAAATGAAACCAGTTTGCTACGCAATTGTCACACAATTGTCAACGCGCGTATCTATGAGATACTTTTGTATCTTGTACTTATTACCGGTTTGGGCCCCCCCTGTGCTTGTGTGGGTGCAGTGTCTGTGGGCATGGCCATGCTAATTCTAGGCATCCGCCCGCTCCATATAAAGTGACATGCGCACAGCCCCAACCACATCATTTAGCTAGCGTCGCTCACAACGCCAAGTGTCGACATCCGTCTAGGACCACAATATCGAACCGGATCGCGGTCTATCCATAACTCTCGAACATTTTGCGCTCGTGTGTGTGTGCTCGCAAAACAGCAAAAACTCGAACACGTGTGTGTGAGTGTGTCTTATCGTCTGTACTTACCATCGAACAGAAAAGTCAAGTTAACAACAAAATGGCAAGCAAAGTAAGTTTACTCAGATATCGACAGAGAGATATAGATTCGTTTAAGGCAAAGCAGCTGCGAAAAGGATATTTGTCTATGGCGGAAAATATACTTAAACCAAGTCAAATACTGGGAGACATATACTTCATCTATTGAAACTGATTAGAGTTGACTACCTGGAACAGCGAGCTGCTTCTGCATTATTCTTTGGTCTTCCTTCTGTTTCTATCAGTTATTGAAGATGATGTTTTTCGAATAGGACAGTCAGTTTCTTTCCACCTCGGCTTTATTCATATGAGAAAAGGAGGATAATGATAAAGGAGAAGAAAGGATTATCTTCCTTCTTCTTTATCGGAAATGGAAGGAAGAATTATTTTCCTTCTTCTTTATCTTTTTCTTTAGAAATGTTTATCTTCCTTTATCGATATCATCCTTTTCTATTCCTGCTCCCCTTTCTACTATCATTCAAAGCTTAAGATTGATATTTTCCAAAATTAGTTGAAATGATCAGCTGCCTGATGTTTTCCTATTTCCACCTACAATTCCCTTTCATAAACAATTTAACTAACCTAATCAGTTACCTGTTTTTATATTCGACTTCCTTCTTCTTTAACTTTGCCATTCTTCAATGAATTAAAAGCTGAAGAGGAGACTTTTCAACAGTCAGTTTTATGAAGAAGTCTAAAACAATTACCTCTCCTTTTCAGCTCCTTCTCGTTTCTCCAATTTGTAGTTCCTCCTTTAGCCTTCTTCTACTCCTTTAGTACAACTTCCTTAACTTATGAATTCTTTTACTTCTATTTCTACTTCTACTTCGGTCCTATAGCTCTATTTTTTCTATTTCGCTCTTAGACTTCAACTTTTTATACTTCACTCTTATATTTCTATTTATACTTCACGCTTATTCGTAAACTTCTACCTTTTCTACTTCACTCTTAAACGTATGCTTCTTCTACTTCACTCTTATACCCATACTTCTTCAACTTCTCTCTTATACTTCTACTTCTACTACACTCTTATTTCTCTACTTCTATTTCACTCTTATACCCCCACTTCTTCTACTTCGCTCTTATACCTCTACTTTTTCTATTTCATTCTTATACTTCTACTTCTTCTACTCCACTCTTATACTTCTACTTTTCACTCATATTCGTATACATCTACTTCATCTATTTCACTCTTATATTGCTACTTTTTCTATTTCACTATATACTTCTACTTCTTCAACTTCACTCGTATACTTATACTTGTTCTACTTCACTCTTATACGTCTACTTCTTCTACTTCACTCTTATACGTCTACTTCTTCTACTTCACTCTTATACTTCTCATTTTTTATTTCAGTAGAGCTTCATTATCTATTTCATATTTGACTTACATGATCAGCTAAATGCTCTTCAAATTCTTCCTTGCACCTATTTCCGCCTTCTGTCTTCCAGCAGTGCCTAGACTACTATATAAAGATATATTCTCATAACATTATATTCTTCATAACCTTCTTATTTCTTCCAGAAAATCTCATTTAAATTAGATTTTAATTTCTCCTATATCTTCTCCTTATCCTTATCAGTTCCTGACTGCTCTATCGCTTCTGGCTCTGACCGGCTGCTGCTTGGGCGGCTTTGCAGCTACTTACTCCGGCTTCCATCCTGGCTATGCCACCTATCAGTCAGCTCCAGCTGTTTATCATGCTGCGCCCCCTGCTGTCTACCAACAGGCGGTGGCCGCTCCAGTGCTGGCCAAGACTGTGCTGCCTGTTGCACCCGTTTACGCCAAGTCCTATGCCGTGCCCACGCCCTTCGTCAAGGCCGTTGCTCCAGTTGCCACCTACGCAGCAGCTGCGCCCGCTCTAGTGAAAACTGTTGCTGCCGCCCCTCTGGCTCCCATTGTCAAGCAGGTGGAGCTGGAGTCATCGCCTCGTTACGATTTCTCCTATGGCGTGCACGATTCCCTCACGGGCGACATTAAGAGTCAGGTGGAGAGCCGCGACGGCGGCAATGTGGTTGGCTCCTACAGCGTGCTCGATGCCGATGGCTACAAGCGCACGGTAACCTACACAGCCGACGACATCAACGGCTTCAATGCGGTGGTGCAGCGTGTTCCACTGGTGGCTGCCCGCGCTCTGCCCGTGGCTGTGGCACCTGCCGTTGCTGCCGCACCTGTGGCTCATCTGCCAGCGCCCATCTACTATCCACAGGCACAGCAACAGCTCTTCCAGCCACAACAGCAACAGCTCTTCCAGCCACAACAGCAAGTCAATGTCGAACAGGAGAGTGAAGTTGTGGAAGCACCACGTCAGCCGGAACAGGAGCCAGCACCTGTCGATTACTCAGACGTGCAACAGCAGCAACAGCAGCAGCAGCAGCAGGTTTACCCACAGGATCAGCAGTTCCCACCTTACCCATCCGCCTCGCCCGCACCCGTTGACGACTCGGACAGCGATGTGGTTGAGGCACGCTCTGCCCAGGAGTCAAGCAGCACCACCGCTGCGCCAGCTGCCGTCGAGGAGGAGAACCAGGACAAGCAGAACCAGGACAACAAGTCCGCTTAGATTGTGATTCCATTGCATAATTCCATAAACTTTGTTGAGATTAAAGCCGAATATATGAAAACTCCGAATTGAATTTGTGTTTTTCCTTCATTCTATTAGACGAAGTCAAAGATTTTCCGATTCATCGAAATGCCTTCCTTATTACTTCAGAATCATCTAACTATATTTAGTATAAAAATTAAATTTGCACAATCTTTCATTCAATTTTTAATTGTGATTCTCAAATTGAATCAAATTTAATGAAATCTAAGCAACTGGAATCAAGAAACTTAAAAATATATATATATTACAAAATTTTAATAATGTAAGTAAAAAAAAGTATAAAATAGAAGAAAAAGTTCGAAGAAATCAGAAACAAGAATATCAGGTTGAAATAAGCATATGGTATATGGTATATCTAGATCTGAAGCTAGGGTTAAGTCCATACAATTTCTCTCTGAATTCTGAAATTTGTATAAAAATTTATAAATTTTGTCAGGCAAGACATATATGGCCTAAATAACTAGTAAATTTATCTTACAAAAGCTTTGATTCTGTTGTAAAATGTAAGTTAGATTTAATGGGGTGTATTTATACTCTACATACGCTCATAAAAATAAAATTAAATATTTTATAAATACATATTTAAAAAATATACACAATTCCAATGAAATATGCGACAAATATTTGTAAAATATTAAAAAAAAAAACAATAAATATGCAAAACTAATATACCCCTTTTATACCTTCCGCACCTTCTTCACCTTTGCATTGCTTTGCTGTTTATGCAGATTCCGCGTTTGTGGATGGTAAATGTCTTAGCTGGAAATGTGTGGATTCTATGTGAGCGCACAAGTTATTTGTAGTTTAAGCTGCAGCAGTCAAATAAAAGCAGGCAAGTAATAATTAAATATTTACATACCACAAATGAATTTCTTGCAATTTGTAAGTTTAACTAAATTATCACTTCATTTATGTTATAATTCACAAAAATAAGCTAGCAGCCAGCGGCTGCAGCTGAGCCACAAACTTTTATTAACTAGCGCCCTCTGTTGCATGATCTAAGCACTTAGCCATCGATCACTGAAATGCGAGCAGTGCCATTTTGAGTTTTACAGCGCGCTGTTAAGCTCCAAACTAAACATACAAAATGTTTTATCATGCATATAAATATTATATTTTATTAATATAGACATAACTACAATACCTTTGTACATATACCCCAACATATAAACTATCGAATCTAAATATCAACTATCGCACACTCAGTTAACTATATATCGATTGCAGCAGGCATCGCTAGACAAGTCAAGCATCTCGTTCAAACTAAACGGAACTTTTGGAGCGCAAAGTAGGCATTGAAATCAATCTGCCTATACATTCCGTCTTGCAGTCTATAATATTCATCAGTTTTATTCCGATTTTAAAAGGGTTAACAGTCCCAGCAGTTTTGGATTTTTTCAAATTTTAAGTTTAAATAAATTTTTTTTTGTTTTTTTGTTGAAATTCATTAATGATAACTTAGCACACCCAATCAGTGAACCATATTTTATTTAAATATACAGCTAAATTAATAAAAAGGTAAGTGGAGGAAAAGGAAAAATATAAAAGCGAACGCAAATGGCGCTGAACTTTCGCTTTGCTTTGCGGCTAGTTCTTAAGCACAGTTAAACGCAGCCGCAGCTGTTGCTTTGTTGTTGCTGTTGCTGCTGCTGCTGCTGGTGCTGGTGCTGGTTTGGCCTTGTGTAGAGCCGGCGCTGCTGAGCGCGGCAAAGGTAGATGAAAAAGGGACAAAAGAAATGCAAAAAGTACGCACGCACACAAACGCACTTTTTAGCGCGAGTCTACATAAGTGTGTTTGTGTGTGTAGTGTGCGTGTGTGTGTGTGTGAGGCAATCGAAACAGCCCTTGAATTCAATCTCGGAGAATTCTTTTCACATTTCTGAACAGACTCAAACAGAAACGCACATTTTTTTTTCTTCATTACAGCTGTACACTTGTTATCGTAGCAGAAATATTTTAAAATTATTTGAGAAAGAAAAACGAAATACCCAAAAAATTAACTCAACATGAATAAATCGGATGCAAACACACGCCAGGGCCACTACAAGGCCAACACTCTGAACACGCAGGTAAGTGGCGAAGCGCAGCGCAGCGCGCTCTTTTGAATACTGCTGCATAACCTCACTTTGGCCGCTTAGGACTCGCGCATGCGCCGCCATGAGGTGACCATCGAGCTGCGCAAGTCAAAGAAGGAGGATCAGTTGTTCAAGCGCCGCAACATCAATGATGAAGACCTCACCTCGCCTCTAAAAGAGATCAATGGTCAGTCGCCGGTTCTACTGTCGGTGGATGAGATCGTCGCTGCCATGAACAGCGAAGATCCGGAGCGCCAGTTCGTGGGCATGCAGCAGGCACGCAAGATGCTCAGCCGCGAACGCAATCCGCCCATTGATCTGATGATCGGGCATGGCATTGTGCCCATCTGCATACGCTTCCTTCAAAACACCAGCAAGTAAGTGCAAATATATAGTAGAGATCCATTACGTTCCTCATTCCTCTGATCTGGTTGGGTTAGCACCATTTTGCAATTTGAGGCCGCCTGGGCTCTGACCAACATCGCATCGGGCACATCGGATCAGACGCGTTGCGTCATCGAACAGAATGCCGTGCCCCATTTCATAGCGCTGCTGCAGTCCAAGTCCCTCAATTTGGCCGAGCAGGCCGTCTGGGCGCTGGGCAACATTGCCGGCGATGGGCCGGCTGCACGTGACATCGTCATCCAGCACAATGTCATCGATGGCATTTTGCGTTTAATCAATAATGAGACGCCGATGTCGTTCCTTCGCAACATTGTTTGGCTGATGTCGAATTTGTGCCGCAACAAGAACCCTTCGCCGCCCTTTGAGCACGTGAAGCGGTTGCTGCCGGTGCTGTCGCAGTTGCTGCTGAGCCAGGACATACAGGTGCTGGCCGATGCCTGCTGGGCTTTGTCCTATGTGACGGACGATGACAACAACAAGATACAGGCGGTCGTCGATACGGATGCAGTGCCGCGACTCGTTCAACTGCTGCAGACCGATGAGCCCAGCATCATTGTGCCGGCCTTGCGGAGCGTGGGCAACATTGTCACCGGCACGGATCAACAGGTCAGTCAACATGATGGATGGCTTACTTGACTGCCATTTTAGCAGTCGATGTGAGCTTTACTCACTTTTCAATTCAATTCTCGTTGCAGACCGATGTGGTTATAGCCGCTGGTGGCTTGCCAAAGCTCGGCATGCTCTTGCAGCACTCCAAGAGCAACATTGTGAAGGAGGCTGCCTGGACCGTGAGCAACATTACGGCTGGCAATCAGAAACAGATTCAGGCCGTCATTGACGCGGGCATCTTTCAGCAAATACGCCATGTGCTGGAGAAGGGTGATTTCAAGGCACAAAAGGAGGCCGCCTGGGCTGTGACCAACACCACCACGTCGGGCACACCTGAGCAGATTGTGGATCTGATTGAGAAGTACAAGATACTGAAGCCATTCATTGACTTATTGGAAGCCAAGGATCCGAGAACCATCAAGGTGGTGCAAACTGGTCTGTCGAATCTGTTCGCGCTCGCCGAGAAGCTGGGCGGCACTGAGAACCTCTGCCTGATGGTCGAAGAGCTGGGCGGTCTCGACAAACTGGAAGCATTGCAGCAGCACGAGAACGAGGAGGTTTACAAGAAGGCCTATGCCTTAATAGATACTTACTTCAGCGCTGGTGACGACGAGGCCGAGAAGGAGCTGGCGCCACAGGAGGTTAATGGCGCACTGGAGTTCAACGCCACGCAGCCCAAGGCGCCCGAGGGCGGCTATACCTTCTAACAATCTTCTCAAAATAAGTGCCAGCCATACACATACACACTCAAGCACACCGATACACAACACACATACAAGCATACCAACCATTTTTAGTTTTTATGCGACCGCGCCTACACAATCTTAGAGAACACACAATTGCACACACACTCCATTAGTTTGTCACTCCTAGGCACACCGCACACATCATGATCGACTCAACGAACGCGCTGTGGTCCGGCAGAGGCAAATCCCCTATCCCTGCCTCTGCCGCGCCTCCAAAAAAAAAGAAAACATTTACCAATTGTTTGTTGTGCATTTCCGCATTGTCCCGCATGCGGCCATGAAAACGCATCTTAGGCGCGTACCGGTTTTTTTTGTTTTTCGCCTGTTGAACATTCGTCACATACACTAGCTAACACACACACACATACACGATCAAGCACCACGAGAACCCAGCCCCAGGTGGGTTGAGGGTGATTGAGAGATTCGAATACACACAAACACACACACTTACAAAGTCAAAGGACGTCGCCTGTTGCGTTTACATGGCCAATTGAACTGTTTGGAGTGTGCTAGTTCCAATACACACATACATACATACATAATCATCTATCTTTTCGGATTGTTATATATTTAGGCTGTTAGTATATTTATTTATTAACGTATTTTGTGAAAACCCATACACTGCGAAAAATAACACCACAACAACAACAACACACTTTAACCTTTTCATGCAAACAACGCAACAACAAAATGTGTCCTCATCCTTGTATTAATGTTATAAAAGAGAAATATATAATTGCATTGAACGCAAAAATTAAATTAGAATATTTTAAATATGCTAAATACAATATATGATCAAGCAGACTAGTATCTAAGATAACAAAAACTTTGCTCTTTTGCAATTAAACTTGCTTATATATATACACACATATATATATACACTATGTCGCCATATCTGTACTCTATAGCATAACGACCCAAATGCGTTAGATTAGATAAGTTGATTAAACAATAGAACTGTGAAAACAAAGCGCAAGCTGCATGACACAATTCAATCAGGCGTCGCATCGTTGGCGTGCAGCATCCCAATCAACGGCAATTCAAGTGGTTCCAGCGCCAAAACAACACAACAACACAACACCCCCTCAGCCCCCCACCCAGCCTCACCAAATGGTTGGGGCAGTTCGTTGGAATACGCGAGCAGCGAAATTATAAAAATAGATTAAAATTTTCAGCGTCGTCGCGGGCCACAAAGTAGTTGCAGAAAATTCAAACTTAGCCAAAGCTTTCCGACCGACCCGCCGCTGTCCAAGTGTCGTCATCAATGAGCAGCGTCGGCCCAATTTAATTAGAGATTCTTTCGAATCATTTTCGTGTTTAGCTCTGGCCGAGCGAGCGCGTTTAGTTCGATTCTGTGCGAAGCTGCGTGCGGGCGTCAATTCGTTTTTTTTTTCTCATTTCCCATTTTATTCTCGGCGATTTCGTATTTTATTTGCAAAGACTAAAAGTGCGCTGCCAAGTGAATAGATAATATAATAATAGGTATATATTAAATTGGATATTTTGTTAATGCCGGAAGTGTTTTATGTGTTTATAAATATAATAAAAATATATAAATATAACAGATAAATATATATAAATATAAAAAAATATATATACAAACTTAAAAAAGAATATATAACAAGTAAGAACGTTGCAGTCGGGCGCTACCGACTGCGGGATACTCATTCACACCCCCACAGATCACGCCCATTGCCACGCCCACAATTGGTTTGTACATATATAATTTTTTGGAAATCAATAGAGGAGATCAGCAGTAATATCTGTATATAATTCTGATTTTCTCACTGAGAATCGGAAAAACGTATAGTTTTTCCCGATTTGCCACGCCCCCAGGAGGCGTAGACATATAATTTTTGGCCAGTTCTTAGAAGTAGTGAAGGGTAACGTAAGTGTGAAATTTGGATGCTTACACTCAAAAAATGCGAAAATTACAGGGTATTTTTTAGCCGGGCATACCCCATAAGGGGCGTAAAATTTATTTTTGGCGCATCGATAGAGGAGCTCACCAGTAACTTACCATCCAATTTTGAAGCTTCTAGCTCTAAAACTGTAGGAGCTACAAACTTTTGCGGTTTGCCACGCCCCCTATGGGCGTAGATATATCCGCCATATCTTTTCCAACTTGGGTTGTCAACCCGAGTATATATACCAAGTTTCAAGTCTCTAGCATCAATAGTGCTCAAAAAATTACAGAATTTGAAAAATCACTATATAGTCAGATCCGATTTGCCACGCCCCTAGTAGGCGTGGATATATAGATTTTTGGTCGATCTTCATAGGATCGTATCAGTAACCTACGTGCCAAATTTGGGCGTTTTAGCTTTAAAACTGTAGAAGATACAGTTTTACCCGATTTGCCACGCCCCCAATGGGCGTAGATATATCCGCCATAGCTTTTTCAACTTGAGTTGTCAACACAAGTCTACATTCCAAATTGCAACTCTCTAGCGCTTCTAGAAGTAGTGTTTCTGAGGTATGGGCAAATGCATTTTCCGATTTGCCACGCCCCTAGTGGGCGTATCGGGAAAATCTTGACACTTTATAATTCGAGGGTATACACGAGTATATATTCCAAATTTCAACTCTCTAGCTTCAAAACTGTGCAAATGGTTTGCGTTCATACGGACAGACGGACAGACGGACAGACGGACGGACAGCGTGACGGACATTGCACAAAACCAATATACTCATTTCACTTTGTGAATGAGTATAAAAATATAAATAAATATATAAAAACAAAAAAAAAGAAGGTAAATAAAAATATAAAATAAGTTTTTATAAATATTAAAAATATATATAAAAATAAAAAAATTATATTAATATAAAATAAATATATATTAATATGAAATAAATATATATAAATATAAGAAATATATATACAAATTTAAAAAAGAATATATAAAAATAAAAATAAATATATATAAAAATAAAAATAAATATATATAAAAAAAATTTAAATAAAAATATAAAATAAATTTTTATAAATATTAAAAATATATATAAATATAAAAAAAAATTTATTAATATAAAAAAATATATAGAAATATAAAAAATATATAAGTATAAAAAAATATAAATATAAAAATATGACATATAAGAAAAATATAAACATAAAAAAAAATATAAGTATGAAAAAAATATATATAAATAAAAACAAATTTATATAAATATAATAAAAATATATAAATATAACAAAAATTGTATTTAAATTTTAAATACGTTTAAATAATTCTATGAAATTTCTACAAAATTACAATATTCATTAAAAACGTTTTATACAAACAATTAAGTATTATATAGTATATATATCAAGTTCTGCTCCCATTTGCTCTTACTATCTAAATCGCGCTGATGATCTTCTCTAATGATAATGATCACTACAGAATTAATGCTGTGACCTCATGCTTTAGCCATTGAAAATCTAGAGAGCATTTAACATCTGGCACTTTGTACCACTGTCGCCCCGTCCCGTCCCGTCCCAGTCCAGTTCAGTCCACTCCACTCGCGTCAGCTGTAAACATGCTCTAGATACTGCAAAATTTAGATAGAAGATTTTGTTTTCGGCTTGCTGAAGCCGTAGGAAAACACTTTTGACAAATTCATGATGTAATTAATTTCCTAACGAAAACACACAAAAATTGGCACACCCAAAATAAACAATAAACATTTAAGAGTACGCCGTGTAGTGCTACATATAAAGCGTACGAAAAAGACTATTTTAATGCCCTATAAAATGAGTCTTATAACTAAATATGATCTAAATGAAAAAATGGAAATTCTTCAATTAATGAGATTAATTTATGTGATCTATACTTGGAAAAATATTGTAAAATTGCATATCAATAATTTTCGTTTATCTATATATATATTATATATATATTTATATATCTATATTTCTAACTAATAGAGCGTTTCTTAGTCTAGTTTTGTGTATTATCAAAAACTGAAAGTTCTAAATTGTTTTTGTGGGGGCGACATAGAAATCTTATTGAGCGAAATTCGCGTGAGATTAAAAGTTAACGAAAATCTATGTTAGTGTATTCGTATATATGTAAGATAAGTATATATATATATATTATATATTATATATATATTATACCTATACTTATAAGAGTTGATGTGTGTGTGTGCTTGTTTAGCCGAGCAATGTCAAAAAGTTTTTCCGTTCTATGCTTTTGTTGTTCTTATGTACTTGGTGGGCTAAACGAGAATCGTGTCAAGTTCTTTGGGCTTGCTGGCAATTGTTTTCGTATGCTCGTTCATTAAGTGAAAAGAGTATATAGGCTTTTGGGCATAATAAACATGGGAAGCTAGAGACTTGATATTTTGGAGTATAAGCTTAGGTGTAGCGTCGTTTTATAGTGTTAGGAGTTTTTATATATGCCTGTGGGGGCAGGGGCGTTGCAAAGGTATTGAAAACTGTATTTTTCAAATTTTTTTTTAGCTAGAACTATAAAATTCAAATTCGGTTAAATCGCTAGAATTTTTAGAGTTGGTGATTTTGTAATTTTTGGCATTCGGTCAGCTTGACAAAGCGATTAAATTTATTTTTTCCATTCTACTTTTGACCAACCCTACATTATAGATATAACTTCAAAATGTGGTGACGGGTATGACAAATCAGATAAAGCTTTATATTTCACAATTTTCGAGTCAATGGTTCGAAAAAAAGTATTGCAGGTGGATGAGTGTTGATTTCTAATGCAGTTGCAACTATAAATGGGCTGGGCTATGGGCTGTGAGGCAAATCGGAAAACATCTATTACAAAATGAAATATTTTTAAACTTTGAACGAGTATTGTACAATCGGTTAAGCCCAACTGTAGTTTTCTTGTTTTTTGCTTAATTTTTATTAATGAATCTCACGTTATACCCTATGCACATAAAGGTATATAAAACGGGTGTAACAAAGTATGAATAGAATTTTTTGGTAAGCAGATTTTCCATTTAGATTTACTTATTCTGATAGCTGCAGGATAAAATAAAGATAAGTATTCCTTACTTGCAACATTGACAAACAGTTCTCAACATAAATTGGAAATCTAAAACCCTTTAAGAAACTCTAAAGAGAAACTATATATCTAGTTAGAATACTATCTCATTTCACATAAACTCTAATGCCTGCGCGGTATTTGCAAGTCAAGCATTCTCGATTCTTGCAAATCTCTTTGATTGCCCTGTGAAACGGAAGAAATGGAAATCGAATGTTTATAAGGAAACGAAGTTTTGAGGCCATGGCCACAGATTTTCTAATTGAATAAAACGCATCGAACACCAAATGAAATCTGTGTACATATAATTCGAACAATGAGAAAATATATAAAAATAGTATCTTTCAGTGTTCAATATGCGATTGCAATATAAAATCATATTTCATTCGGCTACAAAGTCTAATTTTCTGTACTTCTTCTAGCCATCTTATTAGATTTTGTATATACGGCATTTGCTTGTGCCAAGATATAACATTTTTGGTCTCAACACTATAAAATAAGTCATATTTTGATCAAATTTCTCACATGTGTTTCGCATTAGGCTGCAAGGGCACGTATTGATATCGATTATGTGCGTGTTTTCACTGTACCATAAACTATTTTGTATTTACATTCAAGATCATATTTGCAGAATACAAACTATGAAAACAAAAATTGTTTATTGATTAAAAAAATATATAATTTGTGTACAAAATATTTATGTTTATATAGTTTTTGTAAGGTTATATTATAATGAGGGTATCTATAGGGTATCTTAGAAAAATTACTTATAATTAAAATCTTGTGCAGAGTTTTATAGTCTAACAGTTGGAAAAATCAATATGAATAATTGAAATTCTTCATAAATATATATTGAAGTAAATGAAGAAACACAATATATATATATATATATACACATAAATACATATAGAATAGTCATAGTAGTAGTATGTTCTAAATGATTCTATATTTTCTACGTCAGTCATGCATTCGTCACGGGCCAAGCATATTTAACTCTACATATCTCATATGTGTAAGAATATTTTAACAAAGATCTTAGAGGAAAACAACTTTTATATGTTCCGTATACCAATACCAAATTTAATCAAATATATACGTGATGAAATACTCTGTCTAAAGGTTTGCTCCATCATCACTGATCCTAGACGCAGTTAGCGTTATTGGATCAGCATTGCTTTTCCAGCCAATTAACTTGGCCTAATGTTGCACTTTGTGGCTCAAATATCTCTCATGCCAGCGTTAAGCCAGGTTCGACTTGACTCCACGAGAAGCTACTTAAAAATGCCTCTATTCCAGCTTAAGGCTTGGGAAACCTTGAATATGTTAGTGAGTGCCCTCCCTATAGTATGTCATAATAATATGCCAAAGTAGTATTTTATGGCCCTTTTAGTACAAGCATTTCCTATATGAAAAATCGCTCTAAAATAATGATTTTTTTGGAAGCTTTTTTTCAAAATTAAAAAAAATATTTGCTGAAATGTTGCAGAGCGCAATTTTATTTTGTTATTAAAAAGAACAAAATTTAGTCCAATAAAACAAAAATTTAGCTCTATAGCTTGAATGATATAGAAAATTTTCAATATTTATGGGGAACGCAACGGCTGCGCTTTCCCGAAGACGCGCAATGTATAAAAAGAATATTTAATGTACAATATATCATTTATTCTTGGTATCACAAGTAATACTATTGTTGAGCTATCGAGATTTTTGTTTTTCGTGTAGCTTTTTAAGTTTTTAAAACAAATAATTATGTCTTTAGCACTTTCAATTTATTGTTATCGTTATAGTTTTACAGTGTTTATTCTAGACGCGAGCAGGCGACTTTGCCCGTCCTGCTGTCCGCTACTAAAGTATGTTAGTCAATCTAGAATTAGCTTGCAGAGCTGTCCGCTTACGAGCATCTGCCTTAGATGAGCATTAGTTAATCACTGCACTGATCGCAGAGCTGTCCGCTCACGAGCAACTGCATTAGACGAGCATTGATCGATCTACGAGCGCCGGCATAGCTTAGTGAGAACGAACATGAGAGGAACAAGAAGGAGAGCAAAACAGAAAGACATGTCCGTAATCTCTTTACAACGTACAACTTCTCTTAAATGCTAATTGCCGCTCTTAATTACAATGTTAAAACGAAGCAATTGTGTTAAGCGCTGATTGCTGTGCCAAACAACTTTTACTATTATTCTTTAGTTTATTACATTTCATATTAATAATATTATTATTTTCGACATTAGTTCAGTGTATTAGAACCTCGCTCAAACGACCTTAAGCTCCTTGCTCCGTCTCAGTTCTACTAGACTGAAGAATATATAATATATATATATATATACATCTATACATCCCCCTCTCATTACACTCACCTCTCTTCTTCTATTTCCACAGCTCCCCCTCTTTGTCAACCCCCACCTCAGCTCTGTCAGTATGAGTGCTGCGCCTGCTCCCGCAGCGTCTGGTGCTCCACATGAAATCAATCTTGGCGCTGAGATCTTTCACAGCATCGCATCCGCAGCAGCCAATGAGAATGTGATTATATCTCCACTCCTGTTGGAGGCGACACTTGCCTTGCTCTACCTGGGCTCCGATGGCACGACGGCCGAGGAGCTGCAGCGATTGCTGAAGCTGAAGCAACGTTTCGCCAGCAATGCGAAGATGGCCAATTACTATGCAGCGGAGCTGGCTGCAGCAACGGGCGACCCGGACACACGCATTCAGCTGCAGAATCGATTGCTGCTGCAGGCCAGCGCCGGCACGAGCATTGCAGATGACTTCCAGAAGATTGCCCAAACGTATTTCCATGCGACAGCCGAGTGCCTCGACTTGCAGCAGTCCGAGAAACTCCGTCGCTACATCAGCGACAATATGTTGGCCAGTGTTGGCGGTGGCAACTGGCAGCAGGCGCTGCAGGTGAACGTCAATCAGGTGGCACAGCTGCTGCTGTTACTGTTGGCGGCGCGTCTGCAAAGCAAATGGTTTCTGCCATTCAGTGCCTATCGCACGGGCCTCTACGACTTTCACAGCGCCACGGGCGAGCCCAAGCCAGTGCCCATGCTCTTCGACGATGACATGTTTGTGAAGTACGCGGAGCTGCGGGAGCTTAACGCACGTGCCATCGAGCTGCCCTATGAGCATGCCGACGAATTGGCCATGCTGCTAATCCTGCCCAACAGCCGCGACGCCTCGGCCCTGGCCGAGCTGGAAGCCCAGCTGCGCGCCGTGGATCTGGCTGCACTGCAGCAGCGCATGCAGATGGAGAGTGTTCAGGTGTTGTTGCCTAAGTTCTCCATTGACTTTGAGTGCAGTCTGCGGCAGGCGCTTAAGCAGGTGGGTTAAGTACTCAAGTACACTGGCTGGCACATTGACATAAGCTTTTGCGAGGGTTGCTTAAGAAGTATTTGTTATTGAAGCTTTCTAACTTAATACACTATCTTGAATGGGCTTTACAGGGCTCAAAAGATGATTAAGTCCTTACTCGATCAGCATTAAGAGGCGAGTCGAAAATGAGCTGCAAAGTTTATTTCAAATTTCGGGTTATAATACTTGTTCATGCAGTAAAAAGGGTATATTAGTCTTGTGCAATGTCCGTCCTGTTGTCCCTCCGTCCGTCCGTATGAACGCAATCTATTTCGTTACTATTGAAGCTAGAGATTTGAAAGTTTCCAGATACACTCGTTGGTACCCTGTTTTTATAAAGCGTTAAAATTTTCCTGATGCTCCTTTCAGGGGTGTGGCTTCTTCTTCTTTGGGGGGTTGCCTTATACAACTTAGATTATAGGAGCTTGATGTTGGGGCCGTACTAAAAATAAAATTTTTTTTATGAAATAAAATAAAATACACATGAAACTAAATGATAAATTTGGAGTCTCTAGCTTTAAAGATGTACGAGATATAATTTTTTAACTGAAATTCTATTTCGTTTTTAATCTACAATGATAAAAGTTATCGAGTTTTTGAGTTTTGAGTTCTGAGATAAACGCGTTCACATATACGGACGGACGGACAGACGGACATGTCTATATCGACTCAGCTCATCGCCCTGATCAAGAATATATAGACTTTATAGGGCTTGCCACGCCTCCTTCTGCCTGTTACATACATTTTAACAAAACCATTATACCCTGTTTTCCCATTTTCAATTAAAATTAACTAGAACTAAGCTAATTACTTATATAATTATATAAATATATTTATTTATAAATATTTATTAATCAACCCTCGCACATTTATATCCACTACACAGCTGGGTTTCTCGGAGATTTTTGACAACTCTGCCAACTTCAAGCACCTGCATTCAGTTGCCAATCAGCCAATTGTCGATGTGCTGCACAAGCTGCGCATTGACCTAAACGAATCGGGCTCCGGCTCGGAGTTGCCGCAGCCAGCAACAGGTGAGTGCCATGGCCAAGGTCACTTAATTGACAAAGAAATATATAATTAAACCATTTTTTTTTCAGGCTATAAGCCAATTGTGATTAGCAATTCGTCGCGTCAAAAGTTCTTTCGGGCGGATCATCCATTCTACTTTGCCATACGGGGCGAGAACGTGACCCACTTTGTGGGGCATGTGGTTAGTTTTTAATGGCAATGATTCAAAACAGCTAATAATAATAATAATAATAATGATAATGATAATGATAATGATAATGATAATGTGTACATCAACCATATTGATAATAATAAATTAATCATATTTCATATACTCACAATGGATTTGCTGTTTCCGATGTCTATTAATAAATCAGATTTGTTTTTGTTTTCAGATTTTTTATAACAAGAGTCTTGAGTTTATTCAAAGATATATATATATATGTATATATATATTTGTATATATATGTATGTGTATGTATAATTTGTGTTTGTTTGTTGTTGCAGAAATAGTTCTGTAATATTCACTTTAGTTATACAATTATTGTAGTTTGTAGAGTTAATTTTTGGGTTGTTTTTTGTTTTTTTTTTAGGTCTAGGAAAATGTTAAATGGAATCAAAAAACCGAAGCACATCGGTGCCCACATCGATTTAACCTAAGGTTAATTATTAATATTACTATAATCGGTTACTTTAATTTATTTTGTTGTTGAATGTTGATTTTCTTCTTTGTAAATCTAGCTAAAAAATTGTTTTTATTTAAGTTTTGTTTTTTTTTTTATTATTTATTTAAATTCATTTTGTTTAGATGATTTGAAGTTTGATTTTGAATGTCATTTTACAGAGTTACTTGATTTGATTCAATTCGATTTGATGGTGTTCATATACACAATTGATTAACAACTAAAAGGAACTAATTAAATAAATTAAAGTTATCAATTTAAGTACTAATAGTTAGTTATTTACAGTTTGATCAACTACTTTTGTAGAGTTATTTACACTGATAAGTTTATGAAGAGCCCTCGCTCGGTTTGGTTTTAGTTCCTTCCATTAGAGCTGGCTGCTCTGCTGCGCCTCCTCGCACTTCTTGACCACCACGGCGGGCGGTGGTGGTGGTGGTGGTGTGACTCCATCCGCATCCAAACAGCCGCGGTTCAGCAAGTAGTCCAGATCGTGGCTAATGCGATCCAGAGTCGCATCGCCGCCTGAACTATTGCTGCTGCTATCCACTCCGGCGGTCTGCGTGGACGGCGTCACAGAGACTGTGGTGGTGGCCGTGGTGGTGGTTGTGGACACAACGGCAGCTACCATGGTGGGCAGCATCGGGTCGAAGGTGGTGCGCGATGTTGGCTCCAGTATGGTCACACGCTTCTGCGTCTTTGGCGTAGGCAGCGTGCTGCTGGCCATGATGGCGCCAGCGCCACTCAGATTGCCGCTGATGGTGGGTGGCCCCGGTCCCGGTCCCGGTCCCGGCGCTGCCTGCATGCTGAGCAGCAATGGGCTGGGCACAAAGTCCACGTACGGATTGTGCTGCAGCGGCACGTAATGGGGCGTGGCTGTGTGGATGCCAATGATGCTGTCTGCAAGTGCGTGATGTGGTTAGCCAAAGCAAAGTCGCACCTTCGGCCAGGCACTTACCTGCTGCCAATCCCTGTAGTATGTCCAGCGTCTCGACGCCCACGAATTCGTCACATGGCCTCGCCGCATAGTGTGGCTGGTGGTGGTGCAGAATGCGTCTGCCCAGGCTGCCCGTTAGCCCGCCCATCGTATAGGCGTCGTAGGCATAGCCCAGAGCACTGGGCGCCTCAAGACCTCCTCCTCCTCCGCCTCCGCCAAGCAGCGCACAGCAGCGCGTAGCTGGCGAGGCGGCCACCGTCAGCGGCAGCTGCTGATGGCCACCGAGCAGAGTCTCTGCCGTGCTCACAATGGCCGCCTGGCAGCGCGGCGCCGTCGAGATGATTGTCAACGGCAGCTGCACAGCGCCGGCGGCTGACGTTGACAGCTCCAGGCCTTGCTTCGGCTGCAGCGGAGCAGCGCCTGCTCCGCTTGTCACAGCAGCTACTGCTGCTGCTGTTGCTGATGTGGCTAGGCATTCGCTCTCCTTCTCCTTGTCGTGGTTCGTATAGACTGCAAACGATGGGCAAATGGTTAAGAGAATCGAGAGTTGCTCCCATTCGACGCTCTGCGGGCTTCAACTACTTACAGCTCAGTGGACTATTGATGCTGGCTGTCGTCGTTGTGCAGTAATTGTCGTCCAGGCTAGTCTTGCTCGTATTGAATTTGGTCTGCTTGAGCGAACTGCTCTGACTGCTGCCGTTGCTGCTCAGAAAGGGTGGTCCACGCAATTGACTCTCAGCCTTGAGCACAAAACAGAAGAGAATGCCAAAGCCCTGCAAAGAAGAGATTTTTTATTAGTATAAAAAGTATGAGAAAAAGTAACTGAGTGGAGAGATTTTGTAAGCTGTTTAATATGTTGATTGATTTATACTGAGCTGCAGATTTTAACTGAATTTATATATATAGTCTGTGAAGTCTGTGAGCTTAGACAACATTCTCTTACAGATGTCAATATTATTTACTCTTTTTAATGTATAAGAACTTAATTTGCAGAGGGAAAAATATTATATTACCATCAGCTAATAGAAATTTTCGTTAAGTAAACTGAGCAACACTTTTGGGAAATCAAAAATCTTACATATACAATTAAATTAAATTAAAATGTAATACATATTTTACATATAAAATAAAATTAAATTAAGATGTAGTACAAATTTTAATGATTATTTGTAAAATAGAAATCGTTACGGTTTTAATTTTAAATATTACAAAAATATTTTTAGCTATATTGTATATTTTATAACAAATAAAATTTTAAAGAATCATATATTTATATTATATAAAAAAAGTCAAAAACTTAATATTTTTGAATTAATAATAATATTATTAGCTAATATATTATAAATTATTTAAATAATATATTTTTTGAAATATTGAATATTCATAAGTTTAAATAATTAATAATCTATTATTAAAATAAATATTATACAGTACTATATTAAAAATTATATTGTAATATATCCACAAAAATTTCCATTCACAGTGAATCACTAAATCTATTCCCGATATTTGTTTAGGCAAGTTCTGCCCTGTCTCAATTCACATATAATTGTCATTCGAAATTCTTCAGTTAAATCACATGTTATGCCAACTCAGCAATTAAAAGTCCATTATAAAAGTCCATTATATATATATATCTATTGCTCTGAACTCAACAATTGCAATCAAATGTATTTTACGTTTAGTTTTCATTTGGCAAAGCTGCTCAGCGTACACATAAGGAAGGTACTTTTTGAACTGAATTAACATAGTTAGTTAATATAGTAAAAATTAGCTGAGTATTTTAATAATTTAAAAAAAATATTGTTATTATTAATATTATTATTCTTATTATATATATTACATTATTTTACTTTGAATACATAAAGAAGCTGATAAAGATGTCAGTTTGCTTATTGATATCTGCGCGCTAGTCACAGAAAATGTTGAATTAAAAAGATCAAATAAATAGATATATTTTATTTTAGATATTATTTATTTTTTATTTAAATTTAAAAAAAATACTATAAAAAGAAAAAAAAAATTAAACAACTTAAAAAATTATATATACTAATATATTATACAATTTGTATATATTATATATAATTTAAATTAATAAAAAATACTAAAAAAATAATAAAAAAAAAATTTTTTAAAAATGAAACAACTTAAAAAATATTATATACTAATATATTATACAATTTGTATATAATATATTGAATAATTACTTGGAAGAATATTAAAATTGAATAATTACTTGGAAGAAAAAAAAGTTGGCCTTAGTGTCAGATTATTTGTATTTCAAAAATCTTGTTTATACTTACTTATAGCTACTTCTTATAGCTAAAATTATTTAATATGTATTACTTAGTATATTTTTAAAGTTTTTAATAAATGTTTATCTTAACCTTCCAATAATACAAGAGGTATTACCTTTTATTACCTATTAAATATGAAGGCTTTTTTACATTTATGTATTGTATATAAAAAGAAACATCAAAAAGAGCTGACCTTAAATTACACAAACAAAATTACCCATAGGATTGGGTAATTGCTATTTGTTGGAAAATTGTTACAGACTCAGCATCAAATATGCCTAAGAATTTGCAGAAACAAAAAAGGCAAACTTTTTAATGAGAATATCTTAATTTAAATTTACTCAAAGAGCAAGCTAAAAAATGTTGATTAAATTTAAAAAATATATATTTTTGAAAGAAATAGGAAAGAACTAGATGGAATAAAGGCAAATTATGAGCAGACTTATGACTTATTATATACATTTATATATATTTATATATATTCATATCAGATATTTATATGAATACATAATCTATAATCCATTTAAAGAGCATCAGAACTGATAACTAGCTAATTTACTTTATCCCTTTAATATTTACTCTCTAATATATAAAACATTTATTTAGAAATCCTTTAGGAGTTCATCTCAAACAAATCCCATCACAATGACAACAATACCAACAGCTCAGATAACTTTCAATGACTTTATGAGCTTGCCTATTATATTCTATCATACCCTGGGCATAAACCCTTATGAATCGGTTACCAACAAGGCAACATCGAATCGCTTGCTTTTGGCAGTTTTCCTTTTTCAAGTGGTCAATCTAAACTTTGCATTTGGCTTGGAATGGGCCTTTGTCTACATCTCGTTCAAGAACAGCGAGAACTTCGTGGAGTCCTGCATGGTAATGGGCTACATTGTGTTCGTGATTGTGGGCGAGCTTAAAATGCTTACTGTCTGGTGGCAGAAAAGTCAATTGAATGAATTAATGATCGAAATGGAGTTGATATTTCCCTCGTCCGATCCGCAGCAGCAGCGACAATATCAAGTGGATCGCTATCTGCGACGTTGTCGCATGTTCACAAAGGGTTTCGCCTGCCTCTACCTGGTGCTCATCGCAACTTACAATCTGTTTGTGCTCATTCAGTTTCTCATTCAGCGTTTTGTTCAGCACTCGCCAACTGCTGTCATGGCCATGCCCTATACATCAGTGTCGCCCTGGAGTCTGGACAGCAGATTGGGCTTCTGCCTGATGTACATTTTGCAGGCCATAGCTGGCTATACGTGCACAGCAGGACATGCCTCGAGTGATATTCTCATCTATGCTGTGCTCATTCAGGCCATCATGCACTACGACTATTTGTCCAGGGAGCTAGCTGAACTGCAAATCCAAGCAGGACGTGTGAGCGATGGCTATGAGCAGGATCTGAAAGTGCTGCAACAACTGATCTCCTATCATAACAAATTACTGGGGTGAGTTACTTCCATGATCAACTTCTTCTCTTTTAAGCAACTCTATATATTTTCTTCCAGACTTACCGAGGTCATAAATAAGGTCTTTGGCTTGCCATTGCTCTTAAATTTTATGGCTTCTTCTCTGCTCGTCTGCTTTGTGGGCTTTCAAATGACAATCGGACTAAGTCCCGATGTTATATGCAAGCTGGCAGTGCTCTTAGTAGCGGAAATGGTACAAATCTATTTGATATGCTACTTTAGTGATAAGCTCATAAATGCCGTGAGTGGAGCTCTCTATAGAAATCTGTATGGTATTACTATATTTTCTAATTAATTTTGCAGAGTCTCAGTGTCTCTGATGCTGTCTACAATATGAATTGGACTGTGGCTGATAAACGATTCAATAAAATGCTCATCATCATTGCACAACGTGCACAGCGTCCTGTTTGCCTGAGGGCCACTGTGTTCTTAGATGTTTCAATGCAGACTATGACAATGGTGAGGGAGATCATAGAGAACTTTAATGAACTTTAATTTACATTATTCATTTACTTGCAGTTCTTGCAAATGACCTACAGATTCTTTTGTGTGATTCGTACCATGTATCAGTAAAGAGGGATGCTTATTGTAGAGTGAAAGAGGCATTGAGTTGGCTTTAGCATTAGAGTTATTTCAATACTTATTAGTAGACTTTTTTCAGTTTAGGTATATTAATTATATCTTTTTATAATAATTATACCTTTTTTATTAGTAGATCATGTCTTAGTAAATATGTTATTGTAGATTAATATATATTAAAATATATGCTTATTTCACGCAATTGCATTGTTTAATTTCCTCTTAATGTCATTCCTTTTGAGGTACATCGGGTGCTGCCGAATCGCTATGAAAGCTTAAGGTTTAAGACGTTTACTACTTGGACTACTTCGATATGACAGACAACCTTAACTCCTTTGTGGACTCTTGTTAACAATTTCTATCCTATTTAGAGTAGAGGCAAGACTTCTCTATATTTCATGACTGAGATGTATATACTCTTATAATATTAGATTCAGACTTACTCTTATTAGTTACAAGAACTTGCCAAATGTCAAACTTGCCTTATTTCCAGACTTGACTACTTTGGTTTCAGAGCTTAACTTCAACATTTGGTTTAACTTTGTCATTTGTATGCTCTGATTAAGCACATAGCTCTCTTACTGCAACTACTACTCTCTACGAACATAATAAACTATGCAATAGAAAGATATTCCTGCAGCTGTTTGGTGATATTCTCCATATATTCCTATGCATACCTTAAAAATGCTAAACAAGTTGCATCATGTTGGATCTGCCACTAACCAATCCCATATTGATTTCATTTACAATTCGACAGCTGCCATTTCTCAACGTTAATAAATCAGTGGGTGAATGAGTCAACTGCACAAATGACTTTATTTACAAACAGTGAACAGCAAATCGAATGCCAATGACAACAATAATTTGAGGTATGAATTATTGAAGAACTTTAACCGCAGCAATTTCTAATTAACTGGCTATGCAATAATATGTAATAAGTATTTAATAATTATAATAGATATTGGCTGCTACCTGAATTTGAATTCTTGTGGTATTTGGTTCGGTTTATAAAGGTTGTTATGAAAGCTCAGCCTTATAACAATGCAAAGGACCCATTTTGTCCAAAAATAAAGAAAGATTAGTAACAAAGCTTTAGTCGGGATTGCTCAACTATAAAAAATTAAGTAAACAAATGAAAAATTGTTAAGAGTTGAGAATCTATGACAGACTAAGACTCAAACTAAAAGCTGTACTTAAGGGATATTCAAAAGACAGCAAATCTTCTCTGAGATTGGAGCTTGGCTTGGTTTGTATTTTAAAGCGAAAATATTATTAGCGTAAGCAATATTAACCTATTTCATGAGGTCTTGTTAAGGTATTCTATATCCAACCGTCATTGAATACTGAATTGTCTGACTACACGTATTAGAGGTTTCTTCGTTAGAGGTTTCCGTAGGTTTTAGAGGACTTTAGTCCATTTATATATAATAAACTTTGTGGTTTTCATAAATTGTCAGATATATTTTGTGGTTTTGACAAATTATCCAAATTGAACAATAAATAGTTCGTCCTAATAGTCCATCACTTAGTTTCAGTCAAGAGCTCAAGTCGTATAGTTGAAGATATTGAATCTTACCTAAAACAACATGTCCGAGGAGTTTGCAACGTTCAATGACTTTATGAGTCTGCCCGTGTTCTTCTATCACACGCTGGGCGTGGATCCTTATGAGTCGCCTAGCTTCAAGAAAGTGCCCAGTCACTGGCTCTACTTTGTTCTACTGCTGAATCAGTCGAACATGAACTTTAATTTCCTAATGGAGTTTCTCTACGTCGTGCTCTATTTCAATAACAGCGAGCACATTGTGGAAATTTGCATGACAATTTGCTATCTGTGCTTCATCCTGGTCAGTCAGCTGAAGACGGTCAGTGTGTGGCGGCAGAAGGCGAAGCTGAACGACCTGGTGGCCGAGCTGGAATCAATCTTTCCAGCTGCTGTGCGCAAGCAGCAGGACGACTATCGAGTGCTGTACTATAAGAAACGTGGCCGCTTCATATTTCGCGCCTTCAGCGGACTCTTTCTGCTGCTGGTCGTCACTTATAGTTTCTATATCTATGTGCGCTATGCCATACATCACTGGCTGCTCCATGTGCCAGATGTGGAGAAGGCCATGCCCTTCTTTTCGATATCGCCCTGGGACTGGCACGACCATTGGAGCTACTACCTGATGTACTCACTGCAGATCGGAGGTGCTTACACTGCAACCACGGGTCACATTTCAGCGGATCTGTCTATACATGCAGTCAATATACAGCTTATTATGCATTTCGATTATCTCTCGAAGTCCCTGGCAGAGTATCAGGTAAAGGCAGGCAGCGAGCCCAATGGCTATGCCAAGGACTTGGCAGCGCTGCGAGAATTGATTTTGTATCACAACAAACTGCTGAGGTATTTTGAGAATTGATTTTGATTGGGACTAAAGTAATGTTTGTTCTTATGCAGATTGTCGGATGTAATGAATTCGGTGTTCGGCGTGCCTTTGCTCTTGAATTTCCTTACCTCCTCTGTCATGGTCTGCTTTGTGGGCTTTCAGATGACGCTCGGTCTGAGTGCCGATCATAAGGTTAAGCTGGCGCTCTTTATGATCTCGGCCATATCGCAAATCTATTTGATTTGCTATTTCAGTGATTGGTTAATTGCTTCGGTGCGTGAATCAGTTTTATCACTGAGTTATTCCAGTAGATCTATGTTTTTTTATTATATTTTTCTTATAGAGTCAGGGCGTAACTGTGGCTGTTTTTGAGATGAATTGGCTGCCGGGCGATACGCGCTTTAATAAAATGCTAATTTTCATAGCGAAGCGAGCGCAGAAAATTGTTTGCCTGAAGGCTACAGTATTTTTGGATATATCTATGGAGACTATGACTATGGTAAGCATATAAGAACTTTTATATGTTATATTAACATACTTTTTACATTAAATTCTATGCAGTATCTAAAAATGTCATATAGATTATTCTGTCTGATACGCACAATGTATCAGTAGAGCATTAATAAATTGTTGGAGTTTGCATATATAATGGATGATACAGCATGAGGTACACTCTGGTACAAGGTACGGCATTGTACAAGCTAAGGAAGAGTACAAGGGACATTTTTTAGAAGCATGGTTATGATGGTACAAGGTGCACTATACCAGAAGTATGGCCAAAGCTATACCAATCAAAACCCTATTACTAAACACTAAATATATATTAAATATATTAATCATTAAAAAAATATACATATTAAAATTAAATTCTAAATCTAAAATCCAACACCTGATTTCTCAAAAATAAAAATATATACGTATTAATTCTCTCATATTATAATTTCTATTAAATACAGAAGTTCTATACTTGATTTCTTAAAAATAAAAAAAATATATATTGATAATAAAAGTAAATTCTAAATCTATTAATTCTCTCATATTAATCCTATGCATGACTTATAAAATATAAAAAAATATATAAATTAAAAATAAATTCTAAGTCTAATAATTCTATCATATCATAATTTCTATTAAATACAGAAATCCTTTACTTGACTTCTAAAAAATAACAAAACATATAAATTAAAAATAAATTCTAAATCGAACCTTTCTCTCATATCATAATTTCTATTAAATACATTAATCCTATACATGATTATCTAAAAAATAAAAATAAATTCTTAATCTAACAAATCTTTCATATCATATTTTCTATTAAATTCTATAAAAAATATTAAATTCTATACTTAATTTCTAAAAAATAATTTAAATATTAAAAAAAATTCTAAATCTAACCTTTCTCTCATATCATTATTTCTATTAAATACAGAATTCCTTTACTTGATTGCTAAGAAATAAAAAAATATATATTAAAAATAAATTCTAAATGTAACCTTTCTCTCATACCATAATTTATATTAAGTACATTAATCCTATACATGATTTCTAAAATATAAAAAAAATATATATTAAAAATAAAGTTTAAATCTAACAATTCTCTCATATCATAATTTCTATTAAATTTGATTTCTTAAAAATAAAAATATATATATATTATCAAAATAAGTTCTAAATCTAATCTTTCTCTCATATCAAACATCTCTACCTTAACCTCCAATACAATATCTTTCCCATAAATTTATTAAACTACCAACTAAATCCAACAAAATCTAACTTTAATCAGACAGATTTACTGTTCTAACTTAATGATGTTGCACAGGCATCTAACGTCTGCAATTCCCAGCGAAATTAATTACTTAATTAGCGTAGTTCTTCCCCCATTCGACCCATTGCAGTGCGAACAGCTGCGCTCCAAAAGTCAGTCCAGTCCATGGCATATTCATGTGGTCGCTCGGCTATGTGCGTGTGTTGCGGTCCTTTAAATGTTGTTATAAATAATTAAACATGAACAGAGGCCGAACTAGTCGAACAGCCGCAGCCAATGCCAAGTACCAATTGATGGCCATATTAATAGCCCCGGCTCGGACTGTGGGCGACCTCCTATGTGTGGGAGTTGCTTCAGAACAACATTTTGCCAGGATTTGCATTTGCGTGTTTAGGATATTTAAATGTTTCCAGTTACGGTAATCAGAATCGTGGATGAGTATAATGCAATTTGCATAATCAATTTATGATATTTATATTGTGTGCTTTATTTACTTATTTAAGAGGAGCTTAAATACGCGTTGCTTTATCTATATGTATTTTAGGGTGTTTATGGTAATGTATGAAAATATTTGTACATTTTAGAGATGCCGGTAGATGCAATCTTATAACTATTTAATAACTTTTAATAATGCATGAAAACATTAATGAAAAATAATAAAATATATTTAAATTCTGTTAAAATTATATAAAAAATATTTGAAAAATAATACAAATATATTTAAATGCTGTTAAAATTATTGTAAAAATATTTAAAAAATAATAAAAATATATTTAAATTCTGTTAAAATTATTGGAAAAAATATTTTAAAAATATTAAAAAAATAATAAAAATTATTTAAATTCTGTTAAAATTATTGCAAAAATATTTGAAAGATAATAAAAATTTATTTAAGTTGTGTTTAGATTATTTGAAATTATTTTTTAACAAATATATATAAATATTTTTAAATATTGTTTATTTTTTTTATGACATTATTGATTTAAATATTTTTGAACATATATTTTCAATTAATTAAATAAAGCTCAAAAATAAAAGTTTTAAAAAATCAGAAAATAAAATGTAAACTTATTAATGATTAAAGGAGTTTAAATTTTAAAATTTAATTAAAATTTTATAAAAAAGATTTTTTATTTTATACATATCAATAAAAAATAAAAATATTTTAAAATAATTAAAAACAAATATTTACAAATTTTTAATTTTATTTATAAATAAACAAATATATAAAATATTTTTATACACTTATTGATAAATATAAAAATGAAAATCTAAATAAATTATTTTGTAAAAAAAGTTTTAAAATAAATAAAAACTTATTTTTGTTATAATAAAGAATTTAAAAGTTATCAAAATCTGATGAAAACTCTTAAAGACAAAATTTGTTATACATATTTTTAGTGATATAATGTACTAAAAAAAATGAAAAAAAACCTTTTTGAATCACATAAAACTAACCTCAATAACACAAAAGTTCAAAAGAAACAGAATTAATTTAAAAATAAAAGAACGCATGAGATATGCGTGGGCAAGGCAATTGCTTTTAGGTAAATATCCTTGCTGTGCTCAGGTGCACTTACCTAATTTACAAACTAAATGAGTAAAAAACATAAAAAAATAAAACGAAGCACAAGCAAACATAAGAAGCTTGGCGACTGGAGTCGATGTCAAGTGCAAAGTAAATATACATAAAAAAAAAAAGGCTTCTCTTAGCCACTTTGATAAGAGCAAGAGCAACCACAGCAGGCAGGCAGTCAGCCAGCCAGGTAGCAGGTAGCAGTCAGGTAAGAGCCTAATGCAGCCAGTGAAAGTGGTTAAGGCGGTCGCCAAGGGGGCGTGCCTGCTGTTGCGCCAAGCAAGTCTCAGTTGATTTTGCATGCATAATTTGTGAGGCAGGCGTAAAAATATGCAGGCTTTGCACTTTGATAAAATATGCACGCGCAATAAGACAAACTGAAGAAGCAGAAGAAGCTAAAGCAGCATAAGACTTGCCAAAGATAATAAACAAAGAGAAGAGATAACAATTTGCATAAGTTGCGCAGTTCCTTAATAGTTTTGTTGACAAGCGACAAGTCGACAAGTCGAAGACACTCGTCGCCACTCGCATAACTCAATCATCAGCGGCGATTGCTGAAAAGCAAGTATACGCATACGCACTGTGGCACACGCACGTCTTATGCTCAGCTAATTAAATATGAACTCTGAACTTACCAATATTATGCACGATATGCCAAACGGATATGCCCATAAAGTATCCGGCATCGAATTAACGTAGACTATGAAGCAGCCATCGGTGCAGAGTTTTACGAGCAGCAAACCGCCTGCACGATAAAGTAGGCCAAGCCTATAGAATGGGAGAGAGAGAATGTGTGAGAGAGAGAGGGAAAAGGAAATTAAAATCGCTTCCATTGGGAGTTGTGTGGAGCCGCTTGAGAGCTTGATTTTATGGCTTATGTTCGTCTGGTCTGGTCGCCGTTATTAACAAATTTCAGCTTGGACAGCAAAAGGGAAATTAGATTTTGGGGCGGACCAAAAGCAAACTAAAGTCTCGTCGGGAAAATATATATATATATTGAGAAAGCATTATCAATGCATTAGCTAATAGTAATAGTTGTTTGTTCAGAACAGAGCCGGATTACCCAAGCCCAGTACCAGTCCCAGTCCCAGTCCTAGACCCAGTCCTAGTCCCAAATACTTACCGCCTGCGCAGTGCCATATTGAATTTGTCCAGCGGATGTGCATGCACATTGCGATTCTTGTGCCACAGCCACAAGAGTTTCTTCATTAAAATGACAAACAGTGCACAGAAGAGCAGAATGAACAGCAAATCGATGCAAACGAACAGAATGAAGCTCAGCGAAGGCGACGGCGGAGTTGCCGACGTTCCGGAAGTGAATGCCGCGGCGTGTCCGGGCGAAATCCAACCAACAGGCCGTTGTTGTTGTTGTGGCCAAGTCAATGCCGCAGCTGTCACAGCGGCCAAGTTCGACTCGTCGACAACTGTGATTGATGACGCTGACGTGGCAAGAGCATTGCCCGATATCTCAGTCAGTGAGGGGGGGGCTGCCTGATGTCTGCTAGTCGCATTGCCAGTGCCCAGCAGCGCCTCCGATTCGAGCAGTAAATTATCTGCATTGAGCAGCGTATGCGTGGCATAGTAGACGCCACCATCGCCATCATACTCACCGTCCTCCTCCTCGCTGGCGGCATCTGTCTGCTGCTGCTGCTGCTGCCTGCCAGTCCATGCCAGCTCCAGCCACCAGTGCCGCGGCCATTTGCCTATGATGCTGCATATTAGCGGCGCGGCAATGGCAAACAGCAGCGGAAGCAGCCAGCTAATGCCGATGGCGCCTCGTATGCCCGCTGAGCCGCTGTACAATGCCAGCGAGGAGCCGGCGGCGGTGGCAGCGGCGGCGGCGGCAGCGCCAGACCTGGATCTGCTGGGCGGCGGGTGATTTCGACTGCGGCTGCGACTGCGACTGCGACTGGAGCCATTCGCCTCCGGAGACTGAGCGCTGATTTGCGTAATGTTACTTAGACTCTCGCGGCGTTTGGCGGTCTGTTTGGTTGGGGTCGGTGGCTTGCTGCCGATTTGCAGATACTTCTTCGGCACCAGCTCCGTGTGTATGACCAGCGCAATGGCAATCAGCGTGGAGATGCCCAGCAGCAGCAGCGATGCCAGCGAGCTGCTGATTATGGCATGCCAGTTCTGCAAAGAGGAAATTATGAGGCGCATTAATAACGCTCCAGTAAAAGGGAGATTGGCAGCCACTTCGTTGCAACATCATTATTTTTAATTAAATATAAAAAAAGTTGTCATCGCATTATAGCAACAGCAACACCAAAACGAACACCAACAGTTGCTGTTGTACCATTTACGACCTAGCATATATTTACTTAACTTTTTATGTGTATTTATATATTTCACAGCTATTTACTGGGATTTCCCGCAGCTCTGTCAGCCGTAAAGATGACATCACAATTTGAGGCGTGCTTCGAGCATAAATTATTTCATTACAATCCCAACAAATGACTGGACATCACTTATTAAAAAGTTATAAAAAAAAAAGTTCTTCTCCAGCTTTGGGCCAAATGGGAAAATGTTTTATTGGCGTTGTAAAAAGGCACATAATACTCGGAGCAGAGATTTTCTCAGACCTAGGTTTATTATCACGCAAACATCAAAAAAGTTCTAACACTAATAATAATTACGTAAACTATGCATTTTTATTTTGAATTGTTTGTTTAAAGACCTCAAACTTATTTTAATTCATGTTTTTCTCATGTTGTTACATGTGGCTGACGCTGTGAACTGCTTGCCCACTGCTTGTCAATGGCAATGTCAACTGCTTGCTTTGCTTTCTTTGATTTGATGGCAAGATTTAGGCAAGATAATCAAATAAATTTATTTTTGTTATAAATAATATATTTAATACATTTATTTATTTTGGCAAAGTAGGAAAAATGTTAAAACTTAAAGATTAAAAAAAAATATTAATTTTTACTATATATTACAGTATGTTAATTTGGGTAAAGTAAGTGAATAAAATAAAGTAAAAAATTTATTTATTGCAAATAATAAAGTTAATACATTTATTTATTTTAGAAAAATAAGAAAAAATTTTAAAATTTTAAGATTACTAATAAATATAAATTAGTACATAAATTTAAAAAACTTATTTATTGCAAATAATAATAAAAAAATAAATATATTCATTTTCAGAATATATGCCAAAATTTGTAAGCCTAAAGATTATTCATTAATATAAATTATTTACTATTGAATGACCTTTAATAAATAAATAAAACAATATATTAATAATAAAGAAAATAAATAAATTTTATTTTTCTAATTTGGCTAAGGTAAGTGAATATTTATTTATTACAAATAATAAATTTATTTCATTTTGGAAAATATGAAAAAATTTCAAAAGATTATTGAGTAATATAGAGATTAGTATGTAATTAATTATTTATTTTTATTTATTTGTTAATAATTGTTAATAAATAAATTAATAAATATTTGTTTATTTATTAATAAATATTTATTAATTTATTTATTAACAATTATTAACAAAGAAATAAAATAAATAATTATTTACATACTAATCTATAAATTGAATAAATATTCATTAATAAATATATAAATAGTATGTGAATAATAAATAAAATAAATAATTAAAATAGCATGTAAATAATAAATAAATAAAAATAAAATAAATAATTAAATTGGCATGTAAATAATAAATAAATAAATAAAGTAAATAAGTTTATTTATGAAATTTTTTTTGGAAAAATTAAAAAAAATTAAAAAAATCTAAAGATTATTAATTAGTATAAATTACTTTTATACAAATTATTTCCGTCCGTCTAAAATTTGTAATTTTATACTTATTCTCAATTTATAAAGCTTTGTGGCAAATAGAGAAAAGATATATGAACATATATGAACTTATAGAAGAATATTTAGAAGAAAGAAGAATTTGTCACCAAGATATATTTACTAAATGACTATTACAATATATTTATAAACATTGTAATTGAAAGAAGCAAGACATATATTGATTTATATGAAAACAAAAAAACTGATAGAAAAACATATGAAAAATATAAAGATATGCGAGGCAAAGATAGAAAATGATGAGTCGAATACCTCTTCAAGGCATTGCTCGCTTTGTTCAAGATATTTAAGTAGGACTGACTCTTTTTATGGCGGACAACGAAGGAGAGGTAGACCACGCGCACGTTGGAAGGACCAGATGGATGCAATTCTGGCAATCATTGGTGTCACCAACTGGCGGAGTCGCGCACAGGACAGAGGATGAGCTCCGTTAGAGGTGTTTATGCCGAATATATAACCCACAACACAATTTGAATTAGCTAATGGGTATTCAAGTCCTTTATCACTTCTTTATGCATATGGCCAATATGACAATATTCATAGCCAGAACCCGCAATATAATATCATTTGACTTGTCCTTTCGCTTCAGACACGTAGTTCTCTTTACTCCAATCATAACTAGAAGCCACAGCAAATAATTTCATTATGTTTTGTTATTTCTGGGTTGTGCTTGTGGTTAAGCTGCCAATAACCACTAACCAAATTGCAAGCTAATAGACATTAAATACGTGTACGACCCTCAGATATTGAATTAGAATATAGCATTCAGTATTTTTTTTTTGCAGAGCGACGGTAAAAGGGAAGTTGAGCTGTGGCATAATGTTGTGGCTTTAATATAGCAGCCACAGTTCATTACATTAACAGGATTTCTCTTTCACACACACACTCACACACACACACATTCTCATATCTGCATATGTATTTATTATAACTGTTGCTTTTTGGGTTCTTGGTATCTGAGCGTGTGGAGGTCAGCGGCTTTGTTATCTGGCCCCGACTGCAGTAAAATAAATTTTGTAAACTTTTTAATTTTCAATTCTCAGCGCGAATATTTTACGGCGTCGCTTTGTATTTATGCGAAATTATAAGTTAAGTGCGCTTAAAAGCTTTCGCCTGTCTCGCTCGCTCGCTCGCAGCTCTCAGCTCTCTCCTGCTCTCTGCCTCGTGGGACTCGCTGGCGGATACGTTATTTTCATATTATTTATTATGCATTTTTAACTGGCGCTGAAAATTGTATTTATTTATACACAAATACATATGCCATAAGTAAAATGTAAATATATTTCAATTTTATTTATTGTTCGCGCTGACATGGGCATGACGCCGCCCTGCTGCGACACGTGTCCATATGAAATTTGCATATGTCTTTGCGGCGAGTTGTTGCACGTGTTCTGTGTTCTTCTTCTTTTTTTTTTCTTTATTTAATTTTAATTTTAATTTGTTACACATTTTGTGGCCTTGAGCAACTGCCCGCTGGCCGCAAATTCGTCTTTGCGTCAGCTGCTCATTAAGAGCTGATTTCAAATGCCAAACGGAATATGTGGCAGAGACATGCAAGCACTCACACACACAGAAACACGCTCACACACACTCTCACACACACTCTTGGCCTATTGCTTGTTGCAGGCTCGCGCCACCGCCAAATTGTGACAGCCTCATGCCTGGGGGGCGTGAGCGCACTCGGACGCGTTTGCTTTGAATTGCACTTGAGTTAAGTTGAGTTGAGTTTTGTGCAGCCATTAAGTAGACCTCGCTCACTTGACTAGAGCACTAGAGAGAACACACACTCGCACAGGCACACACCCGCTTCCGTTTGAAACTTTGTCTTCACTTTGCTTCACTTTGTCTTCACTACGTGTTATTTCAGGGTTTTCGGGCTTGGGGCGTAGTTTTGACGATTGTCCATAAGTTGTTTTTCTTTGTTTTTGTTATTCTTTTTCATTGCACTCTATCTGTGCGCCACGACTTTTCCCCCGCTCAGTTTGTTCTTTGACAACTTTTGTTTGGCTTTTCCCTAACATTTTCGATTGTGTTTTCAGTTTTTATTGTCGCGCTGGCGTTTTATTTGTTTTTCATTTATTTATTTCGCTCTGCGGCCCAGTTTATTACTAATTCAAAAATGTTACATCTTGTTAGAGATTTTCGCATCTTTGCGTTTTGGTCCGACTACCTCTGGAGATTAGAGAGCTCATGAATTTGTATATTTTGTTTATGCGCGCACTTCTCGCTTTATAATTCAAAAGATTTTGCGGATTCTTTGGGGACTTAAAGGCAGCATAAGGCAATGAGTTTTTGACGGCTCTGCCGACCGATCTCACGCATTTTATATGCCACAACAACAACAACAACAACAACAACAACGAAGGTCTTTGCAAATTGAAAATTTGCGCTTTTATTAATATTTATTTCGACTTTAGTGAGTTGATTCTCTGGAGAACTGTTGAGGCTGTTGGTTTTTAATTTCCTTTCACTCGTGGCATTGGCCAACAGGTGGGCCCTTCGCTGCTCACCTCTGTTCGGCTATTTCATGGATTTTGTGTAACGAACTGTAAATTATAATATTTACAAATCCCGGGCCCAGTCCGTACAGTTATTGGCGCATTATTTGCCAGACGACAAGCTAATTTCTTTTTACAAATGATGATGATGATGATGATTGTGATTTGGCAGATTACTTTTCATGCAAAGTGGAATTCATGCTTGAATTCCTGTGAAAATTTCTAATTAGAATATTGTGGAGTTTCTTAGCCAACAAAAACAACAAACAACTGATTATTATTTAGGCGTTGTTCTGCGTGGGCCAGGCCCAAATGGATTTTTGTTTTTAGTTAACAAACCAACAAGTAAGAAAGCTCTAGTCGGCGGTACCCGACTAGGAGATCCCCTGAACCCTGCGAAGAGCCGATATTTCAAACATTCTATGCCTCTTTAACATACACATATATAAAGGTTATACATGCACACACACATACACACACACACATACGCATAAGCACGCAGTTAGCGCAGTGACTGCGCTTGGGCTGCAGTATGGCTATATTATGGGAAGTTAATTGTTGTATAAGTTTCTTTGTAAATGGACTTTCTTAATCAAACTTTCAGAGAGTGATAATGTCATATGTATGTAATTGCCAAAGCACAAGTCTCTAGTATTTGAAATACGGCTTACAAGTTTCGGGGGAAGGGAAGAAAAGGGGGGATGGTATCCAAAATGTGACAAAAATCAAAATTGTATAAACTTCACATTATACTGAATACAAAATTTGGAGACTTTAGCTCTAAAGATGTGGGAGAAATAAATTTATAGCTGAATTTCGCTAATGTTTTAAATCGATAACTTTAAAACGATAAAATTTATCGATTTTTTTAAACAAACTCGATCTGCGCGTGCTATACACTGATCTACATAGAAAAGTCTCTCAAGTCTCTAGCTCTTATAGATTCTGAGATCGACGCGTTCAAACATACGGACGGACGGACAGACGGACAGGACTAAATCGACTCGGCTTGTCACCCTGATCAAGAATATATGCACTTTATGGGGTCTGCCACGCCTCCTTCTGCCTGTTACATACATTTTAACAAAACCATTATACCCTGATTTCCCATTTTCAATGGGTTCAGGGTATAAAAAAGGGCTAAGAACTAATTTCAATTTGACTTTGCATTTGATCAGCTGCCGTTGCTTTGTTGCATAGTGTAAACGAATATGCGAAGGCCAAACTGCAACTCAATCTCCATTTTTACTATGCAGCGTATAAAGTAGAGTTTTTTTTTCTACTTTGTTAAAGCTTCGTTCGGTTTTTGGTTTCTTTTGTTGTTTTTTTTTTCTGTTTTTTTTTTTTTTTTTTTTGGTTTTGGCTTTATTTCAGTATTTATTTCCCAGTAATTAAATTTTTCGCCTTGATCGCCCGCTGCGGCAGGTGGCGCCTGTGTGTGTGTGAGAGAGAGAGGGAGAGAACGAGGCAACCACAATGGCAGCTTTTGTTTTACGCGCACCGCTTAAAAGTATGCTACGAATTTTTGTGAATTTTTCTGGTTCGAGTGGACTTTTTAATGGGAGTTGAAATCAAATTCCTGTTATTTCACAATTATAATTTTTGATTTGATTTAATTTGACATGAGCAGAAAACGAGTTTTTTCCCGCCATGTTATTCGTGTTCAATGAGCTGGTTGCATTAATTAAAAATATATATATATATATTTAATAGGTATATATCTCTACTAACCTCTGGCAGCATTTTCATAAAGCCCAACAGGTAGATGAGCATCACACTCGATGTCGAAATGCAAAATTGCATTTTGAGAAAGGTCACGGCGCACTTGCGATTGCACCAAATGGGCAGCAGAATGAGAAAGGCGGAGCAGCATTGCAGCAGGCAGAGAGCGCAGCTCACGATCACAAAGATTGGGCGCTGAGGCGTATGCGACTGCGAAGACTGTAATGAGATGGAAAGAGGAGAGTTTTCAAAAATTATATACATTTATTTGTTGTCTTATTAAGTTATTGGGTATTACTTATATGTAAAATAGAGAATTCTATATATTTGATAAGTAATGTGTATGCTTCTGTTTAAGTCTATTATTTCTACCTTTCTATCAACCTAACAGAATTTTCTACTCTATGCAAAGCTAATACTGAGTCAAAGCAAGTGTAGTAAATTTCTTGAATAATTAAGTGTCGCTTGAAATGGTAAAATCAGTCGAAAAGTAAAATATCACGTACACGAAGGTGTTTGCGTTGTGACGCAAAAGTACATCAAATGCATTAGAGGAATCGTGTCAAGCTAATGAGCTCTGTTCACAGAAATATTTACATTTTGCTTCAGTTGACAAACAATTCAATGTGAAGGTTTTTCACACGATATGGAAAATGAAAGCATAAAAAAAAAACTAAATAGTTGTTTATTATTCATATTTAGTCTTTACTTCGAGCTGAACAATAAGAGCTGTTGTTTGATATTATAATAATATTAATAAAATAATATAATAATAATAATATTCAGAAAATTTAAATAAAACTTTATTTTCCACTAAATATAGTATTGATAGGATATCTAATAGATGGAAAATAGATGACACAAAGCTCAGCTAGAGTGCATAGAAGGGCTCCGCTTTAAAGGTGCCAAGATTGGAGGCTTTTTAGTCGGTAAGCCGCAAATGCAGTCCGACACATCGGTCAGAGTATTGACATCACTGACGGCGCATAAAACATTTTAACCTAGCTCAATAAAAAAAATAAATAAATAAATATATAAAAAATACGAAATATAAAGATAAAGAAACTTGTTTGATAAAGGATAATTATAAATGTTTAAATTTAAATTATAATAAAATCATAATAGTGAACATATGTCAAAAATTTATATATTTTATTTTAAATTAAAGTAGTGGTTGAGGGCTGCAAAATATATTGAAATATGAAAAAGCAGCTATTAAATATAATATAAATAATATATAAATAATATGTAAATAATATATATAAAATATATATATTGGCGAACGGACTTATAGATAACATTATAATAATAAATAATAATAATTTTTGGAAGACAGTATGACTAGGTCTGAGTGCAGCTAGTCTCTGCACGTCTTGCTCTTTCTGTTAGCAATCTCAGACTATGCTTATTTGCTAAGTCAGCATAGCAATTCTCGTCTGTCAAAACCGACAGAGACAAACACGATATTAGTGTTCACTAATATCCCACTCAAAGAAATAATACAACACTCCTGCTAACACTGATATAACTATCGATAAGACACTCTATTCCGATACTTATTATATCTTCGATATATATAATAGATATAATGCTCTCTACCATCAAAAGTCATTAAGCAAGTCTTTCTCTTAAGTGCAAAGTCTAAATCTCTTTGAGTTAAATTCACAAAAAATTTATATATTTATTTTGTAAAATATTAAAGTACATAAAATTTAAATAATATAAAAATAAATATATTATATTAAATACTTTCACTATCACATTAAATTCCTTGGCCATGCATACAACTTATTCGCCTGTCTAAATATTTAGAATTAAATCCTTTATACTCTCCTGCTGGCAAATAATTGCATGCTGTGAAACAATCTCAATGCGAAACAATTTCTCATATTGTGGCTTTCGGTAATTAAGTTACGAATTATAAACTTGGCCTGCTTTGGTTATCAAGTTACTGGAGTAATGCTCTCTACTTACGTGCGGTTGCCTTTTGGTCAGCATGACCACATAGGTGCCGGAGAGCGGGCAAATGCAGCGGGTTATGTTCTCCATGAGATGTTTGGTGATGCACAGATCCGAGCGCCAAGTCGAGTCAAAGGATGCCTTATAGTCGTGCCTGTGCATGCATGCATATTGACAAGTTGTAATTACTCTAGAAATCATTAAATATAATCCAATTGAAGCTTACCCGCACACAGCCACCCAGTCGCCAGTTTTGGGCACACTTTCATGCTGGAATATAATCTCCACGTGGCCAGCTTCAAAGGACAGGTCGAGTGGTTCGCGGAAATTGTCATTCGAGCGATTCGATTGAAACAGCCAAGTCTGTATAATGCGCGAGGCAAGCACATAGTCGGAGTCTTTCGGGTCGCTGTAAGTGGAGAGGGAAAGTCAGTATAAAAGTTATACGGAATTCGGTACTTAATGAATTATAGTCTAAGTAATTAATTTTTTCTAGTTAAATATTATTATCTTAAGCTATCTAACAGCTGCTATGAATGTTACTAGTCATCTAGGCAGCTTTAGCATGTTGATATTCATAATCCTCTTTTCAATACAAACATAATTTTGGTATTATTTAGTATATTTAATATACCAAAACAGCTGCAGCTGCAGTTGTCATTCGGTATTTCAGCTAATCTCATCAAGCACGCAAGGGCGAATCGTTCAGCTGCTGAGTGCATGTTCATTAAGCCCATCTCAAACACACACACACACTCACTCTCACACACATATGTCTCTGTGGTTCATTATAATTTAATCAACATTTGTCTGCATATTGGCAACTATTTCTAGCTCCCATTTCATGCCAGATTCAAATCTCTGGCTTTGGCTCGGGCTCGGGCTTTGGCCATGCAAATATTTAGTGTTCGTTGTTGTTGTTGCAGTTGTGTTGTGTCATGTTACATGTTGCATGCAGCTTATTTGCATTTTGTTTACAAACTAACAGCTTTGCACTGCGTTGCGATGGTGCTTTTGCAGCTGCTTTAATGCGCTTATGAGAGATGGAATCTCTTGTGCGGCAACACTTGGCATTACAAAGACTTATTTTTACGGATATGCATTGAAATTAAATTTCGTTTGTTGTTTAAGTTTTAAATGGAAAAGTGTGAAAAATGTGTGGGAAATAATGTGTGTGAAGATGCGAAATATTGCACAACAAAATTCTCTTTTTATGTGTAATTAATGAAATTAATAAAATAATTAATTGATATTATATTTTATATATTATTTTTGTGTGTGGAAAATTTGGTTAGAAAGTGAGAAATATTCAAGAAATATTTTCTTAAATTGTTTTTTTTTTTATTATTATTTTTGTTTATATTTATATTATAGGCAATTTAATAAAATTATGTTTGTTTTAAAAATTGATTAAAGTGAATGGGTGAAAGTGTGTGGGAAAGTATGTTGGCAAGTGAGAAATATTTTCATTTAATTTATAATTTTCATATGTTACAAAAATTATATTTTGTATTTATTAATTAATTAAAATTAAATGTAGAAATGTGTAGTTGGTGAAAAGTATATCAGAAATTGGTAAATATTTAAAAAATATTCTATATTAGTTTATTATTATTTTATAATAAGTAATATTAAATTAAGCTATCATTTCTATTAGTTAGAGTGAAATTAAAATTGTTTTTAATTTTGAATGTGCCGAAGTCAAAAGTGGACAATATTCAAGGAATTTATTGAATCTTTATTTATAATTATATTTGTGTTAGGCAAGAAATTGTTATGAAATTAGAATAATATATATTTTATATTTATTTATTATTTATTTATATTGAATTGATTCTTTGTTCATATTTTGATTTTCTAACTTACTGTTACTGATAGTAAAATATTTGTAGTAAATCATCAGAATAAAATTAATAATGTTTCTTATTTTCAATTTAGCATAGCCAATTTATTTATTTTTATTTAAGTCATATTTTTTCTTAATTTCTTTTAATTCTCTAAAGTTATTAGTAAGCTAAAATATATGATTTTATATTAGCAAAATATTATTTATGAGGATTTTATTTGTTTATTTAAAATTTATATTATTATATATTAATGTAAATGTACTATAAATTATTTTATAATAGGAAAGATTATTATTTAAAATTATTAAATTATTCCATTTATAATAATTGAAATTTGAAATAAATAATAAAATAAAATATTAAAATCAATTTAATTCAATTAGAACCTCTTTTAATTTTTTGATAGTTCATCTTAACTTTTAGCTTAAGTTAATTCAAACATTTATTTTTAGCAAAGTTTTTTCAGCACTATATTTTTCTAAAATCTAGTTAAATAATTGCTATAAATGTTTTATATATAATATATAATATAATTTATAATATATATTATTTTTTGTTACCCACCTGCCACGCGTGTAGTAAGTTTTGGGTAAAAAACTTTTAAGATTCTTATAGGAGATCACAGAAGCAAATATTGTCGAATTGGCCATGATATGCAGCAGACGTGTGGATAGTCCGATGTCCATGTAAAGTTGGTCCGAGAATAAGTCCTCGCTGCGAAAGAGAAGAAGGAGAAAAGCACACAGGTAAGATTAAATCATGGCAGTCCACTCTTAATTAGCTTAATAAGACACTTGAAGGAGTCAAAACTCGGTGCACCAAGGTGGCGCAAAGCAGCTCAGCAGCTCAGCAGGCCAACAGCGACCAGCTTGCCAGCCAACTTGCCAGTCAGCCAGCTCCTGTGAAAAGTCCTTCAAGTTGGAATTTTTATGAGCAATTTTTATAGTAAGCGAGCGCGTGCGCTTGTTTTATGCATTTATAAATTTTTTTTTTTATTTATGTTTGCCCATAAAGTAGATTTTCCATTAGAAGGAGATGCAAAAAAAAAGAGAATAGAACGAAAGAAATGTTTGCCCCTGCCAGTGTATATTAATCAAGCGACCATAAAGCGAAGTATACTGTTTACTTGGGCTGGAAAATTTGCATTTTGCCTTTATTTCTAATTATGAAATTATGCAAAGCGGCTGACATGTGCCAGATACAGCACTGCCATGGCCAAGATATTAGTTTTTAATGGCTGGTTTTAAATCACAAGACTTAAGGTTTTTCTGATATGGCCGTAAATCAAGGAGTTTGAAATCGAAATTGATTTTATATTTTTTGTACTTTATTTAAAGCGAAAAGATAGATTTCAAGGCAAGGTAGTAATAAATTTAAAAGTGATTTAGTTTATATATAATAAATAATAATATTATTATATGATAAATAAATTTAATTATTTTTTTATGTATATAAATTTTGTTAAAGTTTGGAAATATTTATTTTATAATTTTTACCTATTTATTCTATTCGAAATTGATTTTATATTTTAACTATTTTATTTAAAGCGAAAAGATTGAATTCAAGGCAAGGCAGTAAAAAATTTAAATGTGATTTAGTTTATTTATAATAAATAATAATTTTATTATATGATAAATAAATTAAATTATTTTTTTATGTATATAAATTATTTTTAAGTTTGGAAATATTTATTTTATAATTTTTACCTATTTATTCTATTCGAAATTGATTTTATATTTTAACTTTTATATTTAAAGCGAAAAGATTGATTTAAAGGCAAGGCAGTAACAAATTCAAAAGTGATTTGGTTTATTTATAATAAATAATATTATTATTATATGATAAATAAATTTAATCATTTTTATATTTATATAAATTATTTAAAAGTGTGAAAATATTTATTTTACATTTTTTATAATTTTATATGAGTAAAGTAAAAAAAATTTAAAATTAAATTCATAGATTACGAAGGAAGAGTGCGTAGTAGGCAGTTGAGAATGCCTAAAGAAATTATATTGTAATAATAATTATCTTGATAATCATTGTCAATAACATAACGGACTTTAACAGCAAAAAATGTATATATGTATATATAATTTCTGAAAATATAAATAGCTAACGCCCACACATTTGGCTATTCATATTTGAGCTTAAAATATTTAGCGCGTCTTGTGTGTCTGCAAATATTTACAGCTTGAAATATTTTCATTAAAACAAAAGCGCAAATATGATTGTAAAATAAAACTCTTATATATATATAAAGATAAAAAATAATAATAAATAAAATAAGCGAGTGAATCTTAAGGCAATTGATGCTTTTCATGCTTCATGCTCACTGCAACATTTACATTATTATCCTTTGTCAAACACATTAAAAAATTTAAATTAAATATTATTTTAAGCTACATAATTAACGAAAGGTAAACAAATTTTTTAAATGCTGTAAAGTAAGCGCATGGAAATTGCGGAAATCGAGCAGAAATGATGCGTTGCACTTGGTCAGGTGCTCAACTCACCCGTAAATGCGTAAATTGAACGGCAATGTTTTCACCGAGGTCATGTAGATGCGCAATGAGTTCAGCCGATCCAGCGACAATGTGTCCTCGTCCACTGTCAAAATACTTGCGGCTCCGCCGTCGCCATTGGATCCACCGCCGCCGCCGCCTGCTCCACCTTTGCCCAGCAGTTTGCCCGCAGCGCTGCCAGCGTCGCCATTCATTCCATCAGGTCGATTGCTGCCCTTCGCACCCTGTGCGGTCAAAGTTGTCGAGCTGTCAGCAGCCGTTGCCGAGGATGTCGCCTGGCTGCCGCCGTTGCCGCCGTTGCCGCCGCTGCCGCCTGTCGATGTGGCCAATTGTGAGGCCGCAATTGTCTCGCGGTTCAGCGCCGCAGATTGCGTTAAAAGTTGCAACTTTTTAATTTGCTGCAAAAAGTGCAAAAAATTGTGTTAAGTGAAAAATAACGCCACATTAAAGTTTCACACGTCAAATTTCGAACTTTGAACTTTTGGAGGTCGCACCTCGAATTCGTTGCCCACAGCAACTGGCAACAGGCATTGTTGTTGCCATTGCCCCAGCCTAATTTATGAACATTTCTTCGCCTCTAAGCTTCAGCGTCCATCACAAAAAGCAGGCGATAGCCAGCATTGGATTTCAATCAAATTTTTTTGCAAAAAGCCAACATTCCTCAGGTGTTGCAAACTTGTTAAATTGACGTGCGTGGGGTGTAGGTTCGGGTGTAGGTGGGTTGTCATGCCATCGAGACATTGATATTGTATAATACTTATTATTTTAAGTGAAGTTAAGTCAATGTTAGCTTTAGCCTAAGAATATGGGTGGGGGGAATACTTTTTGGCTTAGTTTTATTTAATGTTCGAATGACAATTATATATAAATTGTTCAAGTGTGAGGCATCTTTGTTACAATAATTGTGACTGAGAATAATAATAATTAGGACATGATAATTAATAAATTCTAATACTAATTATGCAACTGAGTATAATAATAAGTAATAAATTATGATAATGAAATACTCCCAATACTAATTATCCATATAATAGTAAAATTTATTGTATGAATACAAGAATAAATTATTGAATAAATAAATTTTTATACAAATAAATACATTTTTTAATAAATTAATTTTTAACCAAATTTTTCTTTTATATGGAATCAGATTTAATATTAGAAGTTTCTCATTTTATATTCAATTTTTTAAATTTATTTTTTTCTATAATTCCTTTGATATAAATATATTAATATTTGAAATCATAGGTATATGTTTCATATTATATTATTTTTTAAATTATATTTTTATTTTTATTTTCATATAATTCCATTGATATGGATAAATCAGTATATCTTTTTGTTATTTAGAAATTTAGTGTCTAGCAGCTGACTATTAAGGACCGCTATGGATACGATGTAAATATGAAGAAGAACTTTAAGAACCCTTAAAATCGTGTACCTTTATCCGTTTTTTTAATATATTAATTAATTTAATAGATTTTTAAATTCTTTTTCGTATTTATACACTGCGCGTAATCAGGAGAGCGTAACTCTCACGTTCTACCTTAATGTTGAATATTTTCTATATTATTCGAGCTATAATTTCTTTCAATTTGTCTTCTATTGAATTCTGTTTTATTCTTTTAAAAATAAAACAAAATTGGGTTCTGCATCATTACAGAAAATATTAAAAAAACATTTTTGAAAAACAAAGCTTACAAAAAGGGTTGAGAGAAATTGGTCATCAGAATAGCGTAATCAGCAATATTTTATTTTATTAAATATTTTTTTAAAAAATAGTACTTTTTAATACTTTTTTTCTGTACTATTTTCAGTAGTTTTTTTTCAGTACTTTTATTTTATATTTTATACACTTTTAACCGTTGCCATTGCCATTGTTGGCAAGGATTACAAAAGTTAGATTTGCAATCCAATTGTAAATAATTTAATATAAATTAATAAAATCTAATTTGAATGTTATTGTTTTTGATTTTTGTTGTTGTTGTTATAAATCATAAAACGCATAATAAAAGCTTAAAAGCAAATTATTTCAAAGTCTTTACCCGCATCATTAATTCTGAATAGTCTTCAACTTTAACTCTGATTGCTGCCAAAATTGATGAATTTCAACAAATTATATTGATAAGCCTAATATAATTGCCCAAAGCTAGCCTCAAGTGAACAAAAAACAAAACCTTAGAAAAGGCCAAAACAACATACAATTTTCTACTCCGTCTTCAGCTTTGACCCAGTCTGAAGCTCAATTTGCAAATCGGTCAATGAACCATCAATCGATTTGGGTAGCTACTAATAAAAGCTCCATTACAATGTCATTTCCATTCGCTTTGTTTTTTGCAAAGAATTTTCTGCTGTCATGGCGCAATTTCCTGTTCAAATCAAAAATTACAATTGTCCGAGAAGGATCTAAGTCTCTTCTTCTTCTTCTTCTATTTTTTCAATTTTTTCTAGAGAACATAAGCATAAATTTATAAAGTCAAACATGTGCAATCGAGAACAGAAACAATTTCAATTGGAAAACTTTTTCGTTGCACAAATGGAAATAAAAATGAAAAGTTTTGCAACATCAGTCAAGCATGATGTGATATTTGTTGTTCGTGCGCCCTCTGGTCCTTGCGCCTATGCAAATTGGGGCATTTGTTTAAAGACATGAGGAGAAATGCTGCGAACAAAAAAAAAAAATGGGGAAGGAAAAAGTTTTAAATACGAATTCCGAACTGTTTCCGACCTGGCCACGTTGCACAGTTTACCGTCAAATCACTGGGGCGTTCAACTGTGTGGGCGTGGCACATGTCCCAGGCAGCCAACTCATGTGTGTGTGTGTGTAAAACTTTTCTTGCTGATTTGAAAGTTAGCTAGCGACTTTAGAGCACGTTCCTTTTTTTTTTTTACCCTCCTAAGTGATTTGTCGTGAACTTTGTGAATTTGATTTCTGAATAGGCCATATCTGTAGACGGGATTTCTCAGCTGGCAGCAAAAAAAGTTGCCTGGTCAGTTGCTGGCCAGCAGCAGGAGCGGTTCAGCAAACATCCGATAATATTTACTTAAGTGAAATATGAAATTTAAGAACTTAATTCAGTTATTTAATGAATTTGGGCTGTCTAATGCGGCCCTGTTAACTGAAGTCAATAAGTATTTAGAAACTGGGTCAGTTAACTTTGTTTGCCATTTGGTTTTAACTTGGCCCGTAATGAGCCAATCTGCATTGAAAGTTCAGCTCGTACATTTTAATAAACTTTTGGGATTCTAATATTGAAATGCAATCGACAAAAAGTCGAACAACTACTATTTTGGACTTTTTGGCCCGCAAAACTTTTTCAATTGCAATGCACACGAAATGCTATCCGAAATCAATGTTAATCAGCCAAAGTAAATGCAAATCTGTTTAAACCAAATGAAATGCAATGCGAAATCCCGTAATGCCATTGACATTGCAATCGCAATTGCAAATTGTCAACAATCCCAACTCAACGACAGCTCAATTTAAATGTATAATAATAAATTGATAATGCATCAACTCTCCTCGACACACAAATTTGTTGAGCCTCATTGTATATATATATATTGATTTTGAATTATTGATAACATGTTAAGGGCTTTAAATGAGAAACAGAATTATATGTTTCACTCTCTGCCATTCATTGTATACAAATATTGAACTTTATATACATGTATATGTGCATTGAGCACAATCAATTTCATTAAAGCTTTTTCAGCAAGTCAGTGAGTAGACGAGAAAGTTGCTATGAGCTAATACAAAAAGTATTATAAAATAGAGCAGGTAAAGGGAAACAAATTCGGAAACGAAATTATAGTAAGTATATATATATTTAAATATTTATATTTAAAGTTATTTATTTATATATATTTTTACATTTATTATATCTATATATTTATTTTATATAAATATATACTAGGACTAGCTAGGACTCTTATGTATTTTAAGCAATAATAATAAAATTTGTCCACATAAAGTGAAGATTTTTGCTATAAGGTTAATTAAAGTGGGCTGACAAAATAAGAGCAATAGGAAAGTAAATTGGAATATAACATAGACTTTTTAAAATATTATATTGTTTCTGATTTTTAATAGAAGCTACAACTTCGCCATTATATGTGGAATATTTTTGAGTATTTTCAACAAGTCGAGTTAAACCATAAGGCTTTGCATGATTTAAGTCAATGTGGCCCTTCTAAGTCTGGTTGTTGGTTTATTAGCGTAAGTTGAGGACTTGAAGTTGCCGCATAGCAAATATTATCACAAATTTGTGATGACTGAGTCGCTAGAACTCTCCATTACAACTTTAAGTTTTCATCGCTTGCGAGAAGCGCAACAACTGAACTGAAACTTCGTTAATTTCTTTTAACCAGACGCAACTTGAGGCTTCTTCTTCCCTCCTTCCCCTGAAAGCACAAGTAAAACACACAACTGATTGCTTCTGGTTTCAATTTTAAAGTGTTATTCTGTTAATTGGTGACATAAACGAAGACCATAATGAGAGTGTAGAGTGAACTAACATGCCTGCTCTTACAAAGTCAGAATTTACTCCAATACAAATGAAGCGCCTATTGATTTTAATGTTAGTTCAAATGACTTAATAATTGTGTTGGCCATATCTGTGTATATATACACACATATATATATGTATGTGTACCTAACTCTGATTGATAGATAATAAAAGATAATAGTGTTAAAAAAAAATACGATAAAAGTTACCAAATTATATACTCCTTCTACAGCATTCGAATGCCTCCTCTCATGTCTCCTCTCATGTCTCCTCTTATGTCTCCTCTCATGTCTCCTCTTATGTCTCCTCTTATGTCTCCTCTCATGTCTCCTCTTATGTCTCCTCTCATGTCTCCTCTCATGTCTCCTCTCATGTCGTCTCTCATGTCTCCTCTTATGTCTCCTCTCATATCTCCCCAAACTAAGACCTATATTTATATATTTGTTAAAAAATGTTCAACAAATACATTCCTCCTTCGAAATTTAATAACACTAAGTTTTCCATTTTCAAAGCATTTAATAAATAACTAAGACTCTTCACCTATATATGATTCTATATTCTCTTACCCCACAAATTCTGCTTAGTTAAAATAAAACTCAACAACTTTTAACTTTATTCTCTACATTTCAGACTTCAACTTAAAGTATTGAACTGCACCACCATTGCTTTGCTGCAATTAAAAATCAATTTTACCTTGAGTTTTGCTAATTAAACCTCTGTACAAACATACAAAAAAGTAGAAAAAGAAAAAAAGAAGGGCAGAAGCAAAGTATTTGTAACTAGCTTAAAGTTTGGGCCGAGTAAATAAGAGCGATGCCAACTATTTGGTAAGTTGGAAAAAGTTGAGAAATGCTGGCATTTAATCGACCCAATTATGAAGGCAAGGTTTTTTTTATTTCTCCTCCATCGCTTCGTCAGCTAATAAAAATTTAACATAAAAGTAAGGGAGGGTAAGGGAGGAAAGTTTCAGACTCATATGGCGCATAATATCGAAATGCCATAACTCAGCTTGAACTCCGGCACAAACAAAATTAATTTCAGCGCATTAAAAAGTTTTAGACGGCGTCGTCTTTGCCGTCTCTTAAGTCAAGTAGAAACTTACTTAATTTCCGTGCGTGCCGCGCGAGTCAGAGAGAGATGAATATTAAAATGGGGCTAGTACGCTCGAGCAGACACTTAATATATTATGCTATATATAGTTGGACTCATTTATAAAGTTGCGCCGCCGAGGTCCTTGACATTGAGACGGCTTTGCTTTTAATGCCAGCGGCCCATATACCACCAACAGCTGCAATCAACACTCACATAAATTTGCATACCAATATTTGAGTCTTGATGCATGTGGCACACAACTCCATGTTGCTCCTTGAGTTGCTGTTGCTGCTGCTTCTGCTGTTACTTTTATGCCGCACTTCGCGAAAACAAAGTGTGCTCAAGGAATAAAACATGAGCCTCGGCAAAGCGAAGCTTCCAACGCCTGCCCACTTAAAAACTTAAGTAAGTGGAGAGTGTGAGATGAAAGGCGAACAGCCAACCGAGTGGAAAGGGCAAGCTCCACTGAGCTCTACCAACATCCAAGGACATTGGCTGAGCCTTAAGACCAGTAGGGAAGCACACCTTTTTATCATCCACATCCTCATCCCCATCCTCATCCTCATCCTCATCCTCATCATCATCGTCGTCAGCAGCAGTAAAGTAGAGTGGGTTGAGTCGGTTGCTTCCGTCATTGTCTGTGGCCAGCCGCCAGGAAGCGGCTATGTTCATTGTTTTGTGGTTCAGTCAGCTGTCATGAGAAGCGGCGAGAAAGGCTCATTGGCTGAGCTCATAAGTGCGCAGTTTTGATGGCCGCTAATTAACAACAAAGTTGTTGGCATATTCGAGTACTCACAAATGAGCAATGAGTAGAATGGAATGAATGAAGAGCACTCGAAAAGTGTGGAAAATAGATGCGAGGGCTCCCTCTACCCTGTACCCCTCTGACTTACCTCTTTATTTGGGCAATATATATGCATATGTGTGTGTAAAGAGGAACAAATAGTTTGACCTCTTTTAGCTGAATGATATGATAGCCAATGTCTAATACATTATTGACCCAACAACACTCAGCCACATTTGCCTTTCAGGCTCCATTTCCTAACTAAAACCTACAACAAATTGACCTTTTCAGCCAAGAAACCTCAAATACATGGATTTCGTAGAAGGTATTCATTACCCGCAAACATGAACATCAATTCTGTGGCTGGTACTGTGAGCATGTGTGTGTGCGCCAGACAAATGTAAATTGTGGCCCAGCTACAAGCTAAATAAAAGTAGAACCACAAAATAATATATATGTGCCTGCCGTACAATAAGGCTTGCCAGTCCAATTTCGAGCCCCAGTGTAATAAATCTAGAAGAGTGAGAGAGACTGAGAGACTGAGACTGAGAGAACCAGGCTGGCAAATATTGAATATGGCTGTAGGTTATAAATTATGACACCCGAACGCTCGACTGCCTCTTTTCGCATAATTTATGCACGAGTGCAGCCAAAGTGGCAGCAGCCACGCCTGCTTTTTGAGGGGTTTGGGGCAGCATGTGGCACTCCATTGTACTGGAGACAAGTTTATATATACATACATACATACATAGTTAGACTCTGTGTCCGCTTACCTGTTGACTGTTCAGGGATTGCGCATTCTGCATGACTTTATCCAGAATGCGCAGTATTATCTCCGCCGCCATCTCACGCTCCAGTTGTGTGCCTTTCAGTTGCAAATAGGTGTCGAGCTGCAAAATAGGCAAGCAAATAGTCAAGCATCAGACAAGTGCCCAGCAATAAGCGAAATACCAAAATAAAACACGAGCCAACAAGAGTACGTGAGAGTACGCTTGTCTGCCCGACTAGGAAATACCCTGAACTTTGCGAAGATCTGACATTTCAATTATTTACTATAGGACGGACGGACGGACGAACGGACGGACGGACGGACGGACGGACGGACGGACGGACAGACGGACAGACGAACAGACGGACAGACAGACGGACGGACGGACGGACTAACGGACGGACGGACGGACGGCCGGACGGACGGACGGACGGACGGACGGACGGACGGACAGACGGATGGATGGATGTACGAATGGAGGGACGGACGGACGAATGGGGGGACGGACGGTCGGACAAATAAACAAACCTACTTAGCTCGTCGCCCTTCTCAAGAATATATACTTTATCGGGTCTGCCACGCCTCCTTCTGCCTGTTACATACCTTTTTTTCGAAACCAATATACCCATGATTTCCCATTCTCAATGAGTTCAGGGTATAAAAAGTGACTGCCGAAAACTCTTCATGGCCATTCGTTAGGCGGGAAATTTGTGTGCGCATTAAAATGAAAAATTGTTGCCATGCGGCCCGGAGCAAAGTTTTCTTTGACTGTAGCTTGGCTGCGAAAATTGTGTGAAAAATTGCAAGGCGCCCACTCGCTGAGCTGCTCAGCTGCTCCGACACTCGGCCCAGTCTGCTTCTCTTGCATTCATTTACGTGTAAAAATAGTTTGGCAAGCTTGTTTGCGGAGTCTTTGGCCCGGCTCGGCCCACTCCAGCCCAGTGCAGCCCGACTCAAGTGGCGGCGGCGGTGGCGGTGGCGGTGGCGATGGATCTTAGGGTCCAGGTAGTTTGTAACGCTTTGAGCTGTTTTTGCGTTTTGCCAGCGCCGAGGCTTAAGTGTGTTCAAGAGTTTTTTTGCGGTGTGTCCCGCGCGCTGTGATACCAGTTGCTTAAAATTGAATTTGGGAATACGGAAAGCAGTAAAAACTTTTCTCTCGTTACAATATTATGCAATTTCTAAAAGACAAAGTGGCACAGCAGCTGAAGTGGCAATCCTGAGAATCTCCGAGGAAGGCGTACACAGCTTTCTGTTTTCGTAAGCAGCTCTGTCATAAATCTGCATAAACTTTGCTCAACAGACCAGGGAACGCTCGCTTGTCTCTCGAAAGATAGGGTCACACGGGAGTAATTCATATAAACATAAATATTTAGTCTAGATAGTTTCCCACTTACCTCATGCAGCATGTCGATGAGGAAACTCGCCTCACCGGGCAGAAAGCTCTGGCGCCGCTGGAGTGTGTACTCGAAGCATGCCTTCAATATGTTCGATGAGTTAGTTTGCTGGAAACCTGCGCTCAGAGCTCTGAATCTATTGTAGATGAGCAGCAGTTCGTCCCGCACACAGCTCGAGAAGTCCGGCAGCAGCCAGCTGGAGTTGCCGGCGTTGTCTCGCTGCTCGCAGATGCGACGCGAATGCCCCTCGAAGCCACGCGGACAGTCCGTGATGATGGGTGCGCCGGGTGCACTGGTGGGCCAATGCACGCCATAGCTGGACTCGGCCAGGCACACGTGCACAGCATTGCGCTCGATGACGTTGATGTAGACACTGCGGGAAACAGGTCGCACGCTGTTCGAAACGAGGCAGGCGTACTCCGCCGACTTCTGAATATTGTTGATCTTGAGAATGCTGCCGTCTGGATAGAGATCCTCCCACATGGCAGTGGCTGCATCCGACTGAAAGAGCACTCCGTTGCGTGTCCAGCTGTAGCCTAGCTGGGCATATCGCTTGATGTCATCATTGCCTGGCGACAAGCAACGCACTCGCAGCGAATCGCCACGCTGCAACGTGACACTAGCCGGATCCACACGCAGACGTGGCGGAGACTTGATGTGGATGTGCAGCGAGCGGCACTGCTCGACGCCCCAGTCGGTGACCTGCGGAAGAAACGAGAAATTAGTCAAGTGACGACATTGCTGTTGCCTCTTGAATCAGCCACCTAGCACGATGTCTGATAAGCATCAACAACAATATTACCAACAGCATTGTTTGGGCTTTGCACACAGCCAGAGAGACTTTTGCAGTTGTCCTTTTCGCCAGAGCCAGTGTTTGCCATGTGTCAACAATTGTTGCCAGAGCGTTTACTCGAATTTAATAGACTTCTCCTGGTCGACTCAGCTCTCTCTCTCTCTCTCTCTCTCTGGCCAGCAGCTGATTGGATATGACATTGTCTGATTGCACGAGGCGCATACGCATGTGTGTGTGTGTGCTGAATGGATATGTGGTGTCTAAGCCGTTAAAGCACTCTGCGGCGGGGGCTAACACGATTCGGTGGCTACTTAAAGCGAGCAGCTTTAGCTGTCATCTGGCACAAACATGTTGCACATCTAACGTAACTTTTGTTGCAAATGCTCCAAGGGAATACAATGTGAGCTGCAGAGCTCATACCGGGCATTACGATAATGTTGATTATGGTGATGATGATGATGATGATGATGATTACGTTGCTGCTCTCAGTGAACTTCCGTTTCAAATTTTAAAAAAAAAGAAGAAGAGGAGGAGGAACAGACAAACTAACGAGCAGCGACGTCAGGATCACACCTCGGGGTCCTCAACGCTGGCATGTGGCAGACATGGAGCCTTTGCCTTTGTGTCTGTGTCAGCGTCTGCTCAGACTCCGGCTCCGGTTACGGCTCCAGCTCCGGCACCGACACCGACACCGGCACTTTGTTGCAACTGAGCCGGAATCATTTGATAGACAGAACTTTGGGCACAAGCAAATCGAAGATTTTTCTTTTATAGCATTTCAAATTTAAGTTGAGTTTTAAATTCGTGCCACGATTCCGGCGGATGGCAGTAGGCGTTGGCATTGGCGTTAGCATTGGCTTTTCTTTTACGACAGTGCAACGTCAACAAATCCTTGCCAGCCACAAAATCCAATTGGCAATTAACTCATTTAGCCAACAGCTCAAATACAGCGACAGCTTCACCATTTTATGATCAAATGCGATTTAACTGCCTGAAGATGCTACGGCTCCTACCTCCCCCCAGACACGATTGTATCTGTGAGCTGCGACTCATTAACAGTCGAAGTCGTTAAACAGCACATTGTACGTGTATGGCTAATGTCATTTAGTCTCTAGTCTAAACTCCCATGCTCTGTCCCTTTCTCTCGCTCTTTCTCTAGCCAATAAAATGTTCTGTGCCAAATGGCTGGAGGAGCAACGCTCCTGCCATAGAAATTTGCAATGTTAATGATGCCGATGCTTGAAAATGCTTGCTGCCTTTTATAGTCGGCCAGATAAAAGTGTCTTTACGAACTGAAAAGTGCATGACACCAAGATGTAGGAGTAGCAAAAGAAGGAGAAGTTGAAGAAACTAAGCTAAACCACGAAAAAACCATTTCATTTTTCTCTTTATATATATAAATCGTATATTTTTCCAATTCAATTTGTATTAGAACTGCAATGCAATACTTGAGATAGTTTTACGTTCTTTTCTTAATAGCTATCAATTTTATGATGAGGAATATTTAATGACAACTTGTGCAAATTGGAAATAGTCGCTAAAGTATATATAGATGTATCAGTTATAAAGGAAAGTATTTCGAAGATTCAAGGAGTTTTTTATTTATTTAATATTTTAAACTATTTTAAATTTGTATATTTAGATGCTTTTCTAGTTTGCTGTTGTTTGAATTATAAGATGGTATATCTGGAGTTGTTTGTTCCTGTAGTACTATAATATTTAGAATGCATTCAAGAATGTTTATAAATTTTAATTTAATAAATGTAAAATTTCTTTTATTCACACTTATTTTTAACTAGATTTTGCAAAATCCTATTCTTTTTACCTGTACCTAAATATTTATATTTATTACTATATCTATAATTATTGTTTAGCTCATTGGAAATGTTTATAACATGAAGAAATTTTCAATGGCACAAAACAGGGATTTTCTTACTTAAGCTCTCATCTCCAACTCCATATCTATACAAAGTCAAGAAAAGTATATTTTCAAAGCAAAGCCGCAACAGCTTCCGGGTATCTTCTAGTCTGTCACTTCAATCTAATCCACTTCACTTTAATCTTATCCCTTCTTACTTGTTTATGTTTGCTTTTTGTTTTTTTGTTTATTTTTTTAAAACTTCACTTACTTTCACATAATTAGAAGAAGATATTTAAAATATTTTTCCATGTTAAATTATGCAAATGATGAGCTCATTATGAGAGCAGCTTAATGCATTTATATTGCCTGCTAAATAGCTTAACTTGAGGTGTTAGTCCGCTGCTTCGAGGCATTTCCCACAGTTAATGAACTAATTGCTGCTTAATATCAATAAATAAATAATCATTGGGCTTATAGCCCCGCGGGCATTATTATGACTCTGTGTGTGTGTTTGAATCAAGGATATGAAAAGAAAGTCCCTAGCGTCTAATGGACAGGGCCTGCCACACACATTATTGACGTGCGGCACAGCAATCGCAGCTCGAGGCGCTGCTAGTCGCAAAGGATTCATTCATTTCTTTTCAGTTTTAAGTCAACAGGAGCAGCAGCCGTAAGAAAGCAACAATCAACCTTTGGGGATTCTACGTTAAGCACGTTCGCTGAGCATAACAAAAAAAAAAAAAAATGTGAGCAGAATGCGCTGATTAACGTAAAATTCTCCCAGCTGTTGGGGGGGTTTCCCTTACCTTCCAGCCTAGCCCCAAAGTGCTTGCCTTTGATGTGATGCCAACATTACGTAGACCACAGTGCGACAGTAATAAGAGGAGCGCACTAGGCATAAAGCGAGCCAGGCAGAGTGAACGGGACAAGCAAAGCAACAGCGCACAAAGTGTTGGGGTGTCGACTAGGAGCCAGCAAAAACTCAGCCCCCTTTGGGGCTGCTGTGTGCGGCTGGGGGCGCTTGGACAAGGCATTAAATACAATTGGTGCGAAGCTTTAAGAAAATGTTCGCTCGTTAGCTTAGCGGTCGAGCAACATCTGCTGCTGCTGCTGCTGCTACTGCTGCTGGTGCTCTTTGCGGTCTTAAAGCGAATGAATTTATGGCACTGAGACCCGAAAGTGCAGCTCAAACAACAAGAAATATTGCAGCTTTAAGAACCCAGCCGGAGAGACTATTATGAAATACAAAAAAGGTTTTCTAAATTTTACAATTTCGACAAAATTGATAGTTGGGCTGACTGTTTAAGAATAAGGGAAAGGTGCCTAAGAAAGACTATACTAAATGTGTGTTAATATTGCATAAGGAGTCTATAAGAAAGGCTGGTGAAAGAGAGTTTTCTATTACTGTCATAGCTGATAGGCAGATCTTTAATAGGATGAGCATTGATTAATGTAGCAGCAGAGCTTGTACAATGTTAAAGGACTTCGGAGTCTATGTCACGATTAAATAATAATAACTATAAATATTATTATTATTATTATTATTATGATATCAAGTATATATAGAAAGAAATATGAATACAAACTTTAATAAGATTCTATTAGGAAACAAACAATCGCCTTTACGCCTCGAAAAAATTGATATAAACTTTTATTGAAAAGCTTTAAATTTATAATATAAATAATATAATAATATTAATTATCAATAATATTATTAATTATAAAATTATAAATATATTTATATTAATATTAATATTAATAATAATTGAAAATATCATAAAATTTAGATGGAGAATAAAGAATATTTCAAATAGAGTACATTTTGGAAATTGTATAATTTTGATATATTCTATACACTTTCACTTGGCTTAAGACGAATTACTTTATAGAATTTATAGATCCAAGTGGCTGTACTATGTATATGAGGGCTCTATATTTTATTTAATAATTTTTACATATTTTTTAGTTTACTCCACGTTTAAATAAAATATAAGAAGTCATGAATAAAGGAAGCAATTTGGAAATTTAATTGAATTAAAAAATCCCATTATTCAAGAATCGGAAAAAATGACATTCAAAAGCGCAAAAAGCTGATTAATTTAATGCCAGTGCGAATAATGAAAGTGTTGAACAACAAAAAGTGCTCTATTTAAAAATAATTTGTGGCTTAAACAATTTTCTATTTTTTTTTAGTTTTAAGATGCAAAGTATGAATTTGACCCAGGCACTTATTTCATTTTAAAATATTTTGTTTAATTTTTAAAATTTTTTTAATATATATTATTGGCTTTAATCAAGTTTAATTAAGTATATTGATAATTTTATTAAGTTTAAATACCAATTTAGTTTTTTTTTTTAATATATTGATCGGTTCAGTTGCTATATTATTAAACGTAGTGTCCCATTTACTTACTTCGATCACCTTATATCAAATAAATTGTATGCATTGTCAAGAGAATAAAAAGTTTAAATGTCTCTGTTGACTAAGTTATGCAACAGAAGACTTCCCTGATTTTATTAAAGAGCGTATTACGATTAGGCCTGTATGGTCTCTACGATTCGGTCTACGTAATTTAGGGGCCTTAGTTATATAATGAGATATCTGTATTTGTCAGCATAAATATGTACTGTTCAGGCATGAACATACAAAAATAATCTCAGATCATTAACATGTCTTCTACGCATTCAACGACTAAGTTAAAGTACAATAGAAATAGATAAGGACAACATGTTTGGAATCTATAAATAGGCTAAGAATACATAAGCTCAGGGTTAGTGTTTGGCCTTACAAACTCAGCAATAGATAACCTAGATTTAAGGGTTGAAATTATGCATGAGTCAATGTATAATAAAAACACTGGCTCAGAAGAATGAAAAACAATATACTAATGATCACCAATATAGAAAGTGTATTCATATACTCTTCAAAATTAAGCTAACCATAAGGAATTATTACATATTTCTTGCTAAAAAAAAGTCGATAAAGAGATTATCTCTGATAAATAAGTTAAGTCTACTTAATTTAATTTTAAAATAAGAGCAAAAGAAGCCTATCTTAAGGATTTGTTTTTAAAACTTTATAGCTTTATAATTCACAAGAAAAACAGCCTATATTTTAATTAGACATATTTTATTTCAGAATTTGTCTTTTTTTTGCTTCATTCATTTTTCTTGGAATTCTAAGATTATAATTGACATTTTTGACAGCCGTTCAAGGCGGCTTTACGAGTCTCTCGTCTCTCTATGAGCGCGTGTGCCTGGTAAGCCCTACGTAAGCCCAATTAAATTGTCAGCTTGAATTGTCTGGCCAATTTTTGAGTGTTTTTTTTTATTAATGCTGCTTTTAATGCGGAAGGAGTGGAGCTCCTGGACGACTAATCAGTTTAATTGCCATGCGTTAAGCCATATCAACAAACACTCGCGCGGCACGAGTGGGGGCCAAAAGAACTCAAACAATAATAAAAAAATAAACCTTCTCAAAAAAAAACAAAAAAATGTCGCAAAATTACTTTTAACTTGGGCCGGGCTCTGTGTGTTTGCCGCAGAGGTCTTCATTTGCGCCAAAAACGTGGCGTTTAATTAGCCAAATTAAAATATGCGAAGTGCCAAAGGAGAAGAAGATTAAGTGGACTGAAACTGGGTTATTTTGATTTGTGTGTGTGTGAGTTGGGGTGTGTGTGTGTGTGTAGACTCCTTCTGCTTTTATTATTTATTTTTATGCATTGAAATAAATTTTAATCTATGCGCTCAACTGTTGAGTCCTTTGCCAGATTTGTTAGCCAATTGCAGAATATTTTCGGGTTTTAATAGCACTTGCCAAGTCTTTAAACTGTTCCACGCCATTAAGCCCACAAAGCCGCTCCAAATACAGGCCGGTAAACCATTTTATGTGTTTATGGCTTGGCAAATAACAAATTACGCAAATGGCTTGTAAAAAATATTGACATGTTCCAACAGCCGCAGCCGCAGCCACAGCCGCAGCAAGATCTAAGGCAATCTTAGATGCTTTCCTAGTACAACAACGTATGAACAGCATGTTTATGACTTGCGAGTTGGGATATTGTGTGTGTGTTTGCTGTTGACATTTAGAGGAAGTTTCTACCAGAGAGTAACTCACATTACAAATAAGTTATAAATCAGTTACTTACTTACTTACTCATAAATATATACATATATATATAAATCAAATTAGACTGAGCGCTATGCAGGACTGCCACTCACCTTACAGCTGTAGACGCCCTCATCGATGCGACTCGCTTTCGTTACACCCAAAATGGCCGTGTAAACATCTTTCGTTTCCGGCGGCAGTACTGTAGTCCAAATTTCTCTGCAAATAAATGAGATTTTGTATTCATATGTGTTAGAGTTATGTGTTTATAAGGGTAAAAGAGTCACAAGACAATGAAGTTGGGAAAATACTAGAAATCTTTTACGATATTTATAGCTGAAATGTTCCAAAATATTTAACCATGAGTCAAAGTCAATATATATATATCAAAACCATAGATTTTCCAATTGAAATCTATTAATTTATTAATAATTATATATATATAAAGATAAGTGAACCACGAGCAATCACCAATGCTGCTGCAATGGTAATTTCCATTCACATTAGATGCAGATTAGCTGAGTTAACATTTGCGGCGGTCAGCGACTCAGCGACTTGAACTATGTTGCACAATTAATCGCAGTTGGGCAACCTGATACTCTGCATGAGCAGACAGAGCAGCGAGCCAACGGCAGCAGCGCAGTCTGAGATTTCTGAGTAGAAGAAGTTAAGACTTTATTCTTTGTTATTTAAGATTTTAATTGAAGTTTATTTGAGGCGAATTGCCTTTGATAAAGAAAAATAACAAGAAAAAAAATATAATAATTAAATAAATAAATAATTAATATATATATAACAATAAAATAAATATAAAAATAAAATATATACAAAATTAAAATAAATAAAACAATAAAATAAATATAATAATATATATTAATAATAAAATGAATAATAAAAATAAAATACTAAAACCATACAATAAAAATAATAATAAAATAAATAAAAAAGTGAATTAAATTAAATAATAAAATAAATATTTTATACCTGGCTTGGTCATAATTCCAATAAATAAATATAATAATAAAATAAATAAAAAATTAAAATAAATACATAAAAAAACATCCAATAAATAAATAACATTTTAACAATTCTGTGAATTTTTCCTTAAGAAATATATTTATTTTTATATATTTATATTTATTTCTTTGCTGAAGCTAAAACCATAGATTTATAAACATTACAAGGAATTCATGGAATTACCCCCTTGAAATTGCTCTACCGATAATCTGCTCACGTTTTTTGGGTGTTAAATCTGGTTTTTTCGTTGATTAGTAATATTTAACTAATACATGAACTTAACTTTACATAAATATTATTATTAAGTTTAAATTTGTATGCGAAATAGAAAATGTTGCTTTAAAATAAATCAGATTATCAAACTGAATCTTTCAATGCGAAGTACTAATTGGAGTCATAGGCTGACATACTAAAATATAGAATTAGCAGAATTTTATACTTTTACATATCAGATACTAACAGTTGCAGCATTATCATCCTTTCTATAGCTTATACCCGGCTCTGCTCGGAACAGTTGACTTGGATTAATTTTGCAAGTCAAGTTATCAAAATGATTTTTTAACTTATTTTAATTTAATCGTTTATTTGTTGTCAATATTCTTTTACACGCTTGTAAACAATACTCAAATACAATAATATTCACCAACATTATGTTTAGATAGCTGTCAAAAAACAGCTGCTAACGAAGTGGCTTCACTTCAAGTGTAGTAAAGTTTTCTGCTTTGCAAAAGCCAACGCTAATATTTAATAAAGTCAAATATATATATTAGAGAGAGAGACTAGTTAATTAAATGGCAACATTCGCTTTTGCACTTGTGTCAGTCAAACCATTCATTTTCACACCCAATACACAGCACTGCACGAGCAGCAGCAGGATTCGCATCAGCAAATGAATTGGAGCGTATGCAGTATGCAGCTTCCCCGCTAATTGACCCACTAATAGCAGCTCACTTATCATTCCGCAGCGAAAACTGCACTCTGTGTGAGGGCGGGAGTTTGGTGTGTCTGTATTTGTCTGTGTGTGTGTGTGTGAAAAATCATAGCTAATGTGAAAACAATCGCGGATGCTGCGGCTCCAAGTCAATTAGCACACAGCATGATTCACTCGAAAATGTTTTTCAACATGTTTTTGGTGAAGCGTCACTGAAAATTGCGGAAAAATCAAAAACAACTTTCTATGGCTGTTTGATAAAAAAAATGGGTCAAAGCATAGTCGATGACAGCCACAAGGCAGACAGCCAAGTCTAACATGAATATGTTCACTTGTCACTAAAATGTGGATCTAATTAGATTGGGATTGTTGATAGAGAGAGGGAGAGAGAGAGAGAGAGAGAGAGAGAGAGAGAGAGAGAGAGAGAGAGAGAAATAGAGTTTTGTAAAATTAATAGAATATTAAGTGAGAAGTTAAATAGTTGTGCGTACTAGCGGCATGATTAATATTTAATATTGTTTAGGTTTATAAGCCTAAAATTATTTTTGAGTTTTTTTAAGAAACTTAAAGTCACTCGAAGCGTAACCAACTTTAGATAGTTAGCACAGCTGATTTAATACCCTAAACCCATTGAAAATGGGAAATCAGGGTATAATGTTTTTGTGAAAATGTATGTAACAGGCAGAAGGAGACATCGCAGACCCCATAAAGTATATATATTCTTGATCAGCTCGATGAGCTGAGTTGAAATAGCCCTGTCCGTCTGTCCGTCCGTCCGTCCGTCCGTCCGTCTGTCTGTCTGTCCGTCCGTCCGTATGAACGCAGCGATCTCGTAAACCACAAGAGATAGAGATCTGAAATTTTCAGTATATACTCGTGTGTAGCCTACGCAGTACGAGTTTATTGTGCGTGTTTATGCGTGCATGCGTATGCATGTGTGTGTGTGTTGCTCGCAATATTTGTATATAAGCATAGAATGTTGGGAAGATTGGCTCTTCGCAGGGTTCAGGGCATATCGTAGTCGAGCCGTCTCGGTTAGAGCACTCTTACTTGTTTAATATTTTATTTAAAGCCATCTATTATTATTTATATATAAATAATTTAATATATTTTCTCATATTCTTTACTTTCAAATAAATAAAAAAAAAATGTATTAAACCGAATTGATGAAGTTTTAAAAAGGCTACACTTCAAGTGCCGAAGCTTGTAGTTATAAAGGATGCAGTTTTTTCTCTGTTTGGACATTTGGACATTTTCAACAAATCTAAATACTCTATCAAATTAAGCTCCATACAAATATAAACATTTTACAAAAACCAATATGCACTTCTCTCACTTGATGAACGAGCATTAAAATTGACAAAAAAAAACTAATTGCTTTCACTAAAGCTGTGACAATTAAATCAATGTTTGTTTGTTGTCAGTTTGAATTCATTTCATTTGATGCTTTTCAGACAGATAGTGTTCATGTCAGCCACAACTGTTAGATGATTTATTAACCAATATGTTTCGAGGACTTATACAAGTTGTGCAAAGTGCATCGCATGCTAAATGAGAGTTTGAATGCACATAAACAAAGCAGCTTAGATATTTAGTTAAATTAAAATATTAGTCTATGAAATCGGTAACTTAAGCTAAAAACTGCGTATAGTTAAGTCAAATATGCTGAAGCTGCTGTTGTGCTTACTGCAACTCAGTGCTTAGCTAAGTTACCTTGAGTTGTGTTACCTTTCCACTTAGCAACACGCTCAGTGCTCAGTGCTCAGTGCTGGGCGGGGGTTGGGCATAAAGTGAACTCCAAAATCAAATTCAAAACCGAAACCAAAAGCAAAACCGAAACTCTTGCAGTTGGCAACAACTTAAGTGCTGTTTGGGGTTTTCGGTTCGTGGGGACGAGAGAGGCAAGAGTTATCTAGTCAGGTGCTTGTTGAAGCGAAACGGCTTAGTGAGTGCATTCCACTAATAACTTTTACGCATGGATAACAAGGATAACAGCCTCATAGCATTGAAAAAGTGCCCAAAAACCGCACAAAACGAAAGTGCGGTTAAGGCAGAGCCATAAACCACAGCCGTGCCTCAAACTGAGTGCGTCAAGCAATTTGCACAGGTGCATTGGCCAAAAATGGCGCTTGCAATGGGAACGGAATGGAATGGTACGGAACGCGGGGTGTATGGGGCGAGGCGTGAGGCTTGGCATTGCCGAGCATACAAAGCACTTAACCCACAATTTGCTAATGGCCAACGGCGCAAGAATTTGCCAGTGCCAGTCACGTTAACTGTGCCGTTGCCCATGCCCATGCCCATACCCATGCCCATGTACCCTCACCTGTCGCTACGCACCTTCAAAATCAATTAAAAGGCAACGGAAGTAATAACATTCTGTGCAGGAAGTGCGTAACGCTTAAATGCAGCAGCGAGCTCAACCGCAAAAACAGCAAAGCTCGCTTCTCGTTTACGCCAAATGAGCAATAGCAACAGCATCAACAGCATCAACAGCCCAAACAACGCAAACAACAAAAATAGCAACAACAACAACAACAACAACAGCAGCAACAACAACAGCAGCAACAGCAACAGCAGCTGCCATGGCGCACAGGAAGCCGCCTTAGTGCTGGTTACTCCGTCGACTAATACAATTACATACTAAGCTGTTACGCAAATACATACTCATATGAACGACGGGCGAGAGCACACAAGCCAGCCACAAAGATAAAGCGAAAACAGACCCACCTCACTCCTCACCTCTCCCTCTCTTTCCTCAATAACAGCTCCAACCAACAGCAGCACCAACAACGGCACCCCTTCTGTAATTCGTAGAGATGAGCGCGTGAGTAGTCATCGCTTAACGGGATTAGATATTTATGATAAACAATGCAAACTTTGAGAGGAATATCAAAAATAAAGAAGAAACGAAGAATGGGAAGAAAATAACATAATAATTATAGTTTATAATTATGCATATTATATTTTTAGTCTTATGCATATTATATTTTAATCATATTAATCCTCATCATTATCCTTATTATTATCCTAACCATTATCGTCATCATTATCCTCATCATTATTATTATGAAAGTCAACATCATAAGGATTATCATAATCCTCATCATCATAAAGCATTTTACGGTACTTCACCCACAAAAAAAAAATCATCATCATCAGCCTTATCATTCTCTTTATCCTTATAATTATTAAGAAATAATCTAAAATAATTAATATAAGCATCATTATAAGCATCATTGTCATATAATCATTAATATCATTATCATTATTATTATTAGTAAAAAAAAAATCATTTATTTATTTACTTTTTTATTTATTATCTATTATTATTATTATATTATATATATTATATTATACTAATGAAAATCATCATCTTAAGCATCATCAACATTATAATCATCAATATCAATATCATCATGAATGCTCTAGTTTTAGTAGTTATAACGATAATGATCATTTACAATAATAACAAATAACAATATTTATACTTATGCTCATTACATGTTTTATAAAAATGATTATGATCATTATGATTGTTTTTAGAATAAGTATCATTATGCTGACAAAATGACAATTATTATAATTGTTGTATATTATTTATTCTTATCATTATCATGAAACTTATAATTAACAAAATCATAACTTTATTCATTTATATTCATAATATATTAAATTATTTTAACAATTTTATTTTTTATAAATATTTGCCAAGACACTACTTACGCGGAGTTTTATAGCCATCGCTCTCCCCCCACTGTTAAAAGACACTTCCATAACTCAATCGTGGCTCTCCCCCCACACAACTTCGAATACAGCTCAAGACTGTTTGACGCGGTTCGACTGGAAGCTCTCTTACGCTGAGGGCAGAGCCATGCTCTTGTAGTCAGAGACAATGCACAGAAAAACTGATGAATCTATACATTTATATACATACATATGTATATACATATGCAACTATATATGATTGCTTGTGTGAGCCATCAATTTGCTTATCCATGTACTTATTATGTTTAAATAATATTATATATGTATATAATACATAATAAATAATATTAATATATATACATATGAATAATACATAATAAATGCAAGCACTTGCATTTGCAAACACACACAAAAGCAATCATTTCTGTTAAGACATAATTAATATTTCATTTAAATGCTTTAACAGAGCATTAATTTAACTTTTTACAGCTTTCTGTTTACTTAGCATCAGCAGTGGGCCTGTTAATAACAGCAGACAGGTTCGAATTAACATAATTAATATTTCATTTAAATGTCTTAACAGAGAATCGATTTAACTTTTTACAGCTTTCTGTTTACTTAACATCAGCTATGTAAGTAGACCTGTTAATAACAGCAGACAGGTTCGAATGACAGACTGTGGAAATTGTCTTAGTCGAAGGCCTTGTTGGCAAATGATGCTTAAAACTATTTTAATTATTATTTTAAATAATTATTATATTTATTTTAATTTTATGTATATTTTTTGTATTTTTCTTTTTAGTAGACTCAACTTTTTAATCCAATAATAATCCCTACTTTTGACCCTAAATATGAATAGTTTATGCAATTTTGTGATCAGACTTCATTCTATTATGTGTCATGGCTAATTGTATCAGCTCTTAAAAATCTAGAATTCTCTACACGCTCACGTGTGCATCCCTAGCAGAAGGCAGGCAACATCCTTTCGGTTCAGCTTGACTGCATTTGTAAACTTGTAGCCAGCGAATGGGGCAGATGCAACGATTGCTGCCTTGCCATGTGTGTTGCTGTATGTATATGTGTGTGTGAAAAAGAGTGTGTGGAATTGTGTACATACAGTAGAGCCAACTTGTGCTACTTTCCTCCACATAACGTCACATACAATGCAATGCTTTTCTGTGATTTTTGAAATGTGCCCATAAAATGCCATTGGCAATAAAGTTGACTGAATCATTTGAAATGCCAAAATTGCATATCAATTGAAGGGTCATAAACGAAACGGTATAAGATTATTGATGTTAAAAGCAGAGTTTTTTTTTTCAAAGGAGTAAACAGACTTACATTGTGGCTTAAACTGTCAAATAAATGTTATAAATGCGCTAGAATATCAAAAGGTAACTCTGAATGAGTTTTGCAATAAGAAATATGATGTGAGAGCTAAAGGAAAGCTGACAGACAATAATAAGACTTAAGTCTAATTAGCAAAGATCTCTTAAGATTTATTCTATATTTAATTTTTTTATTGCCAATAATCACAAATTTCTTTATCAAATTTCTAATTAACAAAGATTTCTTAAGATATATTCTATATTTAATTTTTGTTATTACCAATAATCACAAATTTCGTTATCAAATTTCTTTTAGCACCTATTACAACACTAAGCCAGAGCTGAGCCAGCGCTGCCAAAGCAATAAAAGTGTATTTAATATTCAGTTCTTTCGACTAGGTCATTCGTATTGCTCGTATTGTGTTCCCAAATATTTTTTATCAACTTTTTTTTTGTTATTGACAAAAGCAAAAAGCCACAGAAATTAGCTTCTTGGTCATATGTAAAATAACAAACATATGCTCCAGCTGACCCATAAAAATAACAACAATAGCTCAGAGCGATCTCGTCTCGGTGGCTGTTGTCCTTGTCCCCTGCTGTGGGCATAGAACAGGGATTAGATTTTTATATGACCAACACCGCAAAAGCCTTTGGGCTTTCAAATACAAATCCATCGCAATGGTTTTATGAGTTCATAAAATTGGCCTGGTGTAGGTGTTTACACTGGCCGACTTTTCTTATGTTTTTTTTTATGTATATTTTCCGTCTCTTCCTCTGGCTCTGTTACTGTGGGAAATTGAAATTGTGAATTTACTTCTCAGCTGAATTCTTTATGTGCGAGAGCGAGTCGTAAATATGAATAAATCTGTATGTGCCAGCAATGCATTAAAGCTCCCAGTCCCATAATCGTAACTTGATTAGAAATACGATACAGTCCAACCGAAAAATTTAAGGCCAATACATTTGCACACAGACAGAGAGAGAGAGAGAGAGAGAGAGAGAGACACACACACACTCATGCGTACAGTAGGCATATAAAAACTTTATTAAACGCAACTACACATAAAAATAAAACGATGACAAAGTGCGCGACGCGTTTTGCAGCCTCTGTTTTAGCAGTTGTTGTCCCACTGCGTGACTGCGACGCCGACGTTGGCAGTTTTTGCTTGTGCTGCGCGCCTAGACTCTGAGCCTGGGCTTGGGCCCACAATTCACTTCAAGTTGTAACGAATTTCATTACAATCGTAACAAGAAAACGTGTCTCAACAACTAAATTGCAAAAGCGAAAGCGTAGACGACAAAAAATTGCACATAACTAGGCTGGCCGACATGGCCAAAGGCTTGATTGGCTTTTAACAGAGCCACGATTAAACTTTAACATGGCGCTGTTAAATAACAGCAGTTGCTTTACAGCTGCTTATTCAGCTTTAACTAACAGACTAAGCTCACTCCCACTCTCTCCCTCTCTCTCTCCAACTGTGTGTTAGGGTCAACATATTAAAGTGACAAGGTCTGTTGGGCCCTGTTTCCGTCCCTCCTACGAAATTGTCCCTTATATTATTTGCCCCTTGGCATATTGCTGTCATACTACGAATTTTTGTTATTGTTATCATGGCGGCATTTCCTTTTTTTGTTTAGGTCAATGCAGCAGCATTTCCCTTCTCGTCTTTTTTTTTCTGCTGACAAGCAGCTGTCTTTTCCGACTTTGCTATTTTATGGGCGTACGTAAAAGGTCCCTTGGCCTGCGGAGGCAGCTAGGTGTTAGTGAATTTTATTCAAATTTGACGCTAATGAAATGGCACGTGACAAGGTTTGCTGAAACACACTTGAAGAAAATCGAATATGCTGAAATCTCATAAAAGACCTTTTTATAAAAGAAATCGATTTGAATATTATTTTTAAGTTGACAGCTGAAGAAGTATAGGAAAATATATATAGCATTTCCCAAGACTTTGATGTGTTTGTGAGAGAGTAAAATGGCATAAAACATATTCCTAATAAGGCAAACGAAATCAATTTATATAAGAAATAAAGAAATATATTGAAGTGATGTTCAGAGATAGAATTATTGATTATTTTGCGGCAGTTTGAATTTAAAAATTAAATTAATGGGTATTAACAAAAAGCTTAGCAATATTTGGAGAATATATTTATATTCAAACTAAACCCCAAAAATGTGCAGTTAAAACAAAACTTTTAAGATCTTTCTATAATTTGACAATGTCATAAAAAAAGAATTGAAAAATTTAATAAATTTGAAATGATTGAAAAACAAAAAAAGTCTATTTATTAAAACTTATGTAAATATTTTCTGAAAATATGGTTTGATAAAAAGTTTCGTCTTTTTTATACAGGAAAAAATTAAAATAAAAATAATATTTATAACAATTTAATTCAAGTCAGAAAATTTTTTGTATGAAACGAAAATAAATTAGAAAAACTTTTGATATTTTTAATTAATTTAAGATTAATTAAATTAATTTAAAATTATATTAAATAAAAATAAATAAATAAAAAAATAAAAATAAATAATCTAAAAATTATTTTTTTTAGATTATTTAAATTAAATTAAATTTTTTGGATTAAAAATTATAAAAAAAATAATTAAAAATAATTTTGTAAATAATATTAATATTTTAATTAAAAATCTAATTAAAATAATAATGAAGAAATAGTCAGGCCTATTTCAAGTCACTGAAAGTCCTTCATACAATTGATACATCATTTCTTTTTTGGGTTGTGCTTAAGATAAAGTCCTTTATTGGCATTAAGTAAAAGTTCCAAGAACAAAGACATATTATTTTCTATATAGTAATATATATAAATATGTTATAGTTAAAGATTCTAGAGGGCCATATTTGATAACGTTTACAACAATTTCACTAGGTGTCAACAAGAACAGAATGAACAATATAACTTTGAGTATAACTTGAACGGTTGGACTAGTCCATGAAAGTCTGTGCAAAGTGTGTGTGTGTGCAAGGGGTGAGTGCGTGGCCTTGAGTTGGCCAGGATCATGCGACAGCAGGCTGCATACTCGCTTTAGCTTCTTTCAAGCCGAACGACTGCCTCTGACGGCCTATACGCGACGCAGTAGACGCTTCTTCCATTTGCAGAGAGGAGGCCAGGCACGCGCAGCCGCCAGACGTCGCCAGCTTCATTTGTCCGTCGCTGTGCCAGCAGGAAGCGCCTCGCCACCATCCACGGATGCCGTCTGCTCGATGGCCTTGGCTGCACTGGGATCCGCAATGCTGCCAAAGTAATTGCCGGTGGGCTCGATCTCCACCACACGCTCGACATCATCTAGTTTGGGTGGTGCTGGCACCGTCACCATGAGTATGCCGTCCGCCGAGAACGTGGCACGCGCCAGCGTGGCATCATAGTGCCGCGGCAGCTTGTAGCAGCGCGTAAACTCGCGCGTTATGCACAGCTGTCCCTTGTCGGCGCGATCGTCTGCCTGCTTGCCCTCCACGCAGATGGTGTCGCTGTTCTTGGCCTTAACCGTCAGCTCGGCCAGCTGGAAGTGGTGCACGTCTAGCACCACCTTGAAGGTGCCCCGACCCAACGAGTCTGGCTCCGTGCCCGTCTCAATGACCACACGTCCCACCAGGCACGAGCCGTGACACCAGGCACTGTCGTCCACCCGCAGATGAAACTCTCGCGCACACACGTCCATCTCGTGGGACAGGTAGTAGCGCCTCTGGCGGCACTTCGGCTCACCTGCTGACCAGTGCCTGCGCTGCGGCCAGTGATAGTGTGGCCCGGCATGCCCATGCTCGTGCTCATCCCAATCCCAGTCCCAGTGTATGGGCATGGTTTCGTTATTCTATGTGTCTTCTGTGTTCTGTGTGTGTGTGTGTATGTGTGTGTGTGTGTGTGTATTTGGTGCTTTGTGTTGTGTTTCGTTGCACACGGAGCAAACGCGTTGCTTTTTGGCAAAGGGCGCCAAAAAAACCGTTGTCCTCTGCTCGACTCTTACTCGCTAACTAACTAAACTGGTTAGCCAACTGCCTGTGCCACGCGCCCAGCGAATTATGCAAAGTTATGCCAAACCGATACGATTCGAATGCGAATGCGAATGCTTCACGTACCGGTGCCAGGCCCAGCCAGCAACTGCACCAAAGCACTCAATTCGCCTATAAACATTTGCCATGCAATATCCGAAAGTAGCGCAACTCCAAGGAATGTTTGATCAATACTTTGAAGTCGTGTGTCTCTGGGTGTCTGGCGCAACCCTTGCAGCTATTTTTATACATTGCCACAAAGTGGCAGCCCAGTGGGGTCGACAATGCGTTAAATGCCACCAAAAACATAACATTATCAGCGAGTTTATGCAACTAATTGTGGCATTGTCGTCCAGCTCAGCTCAGCTGAGATGCTTTTCTGTTCTGCACTGGTCTGTCTACGCATTCGGGAAAAAATAAAACTAATGAAAATCGTGACCTCCATTTGGCACGTCTTTCATATGTGAGTGAATCGGACACATGTGTTGAGAATATACAGGGTTTTACATTGGCTTGAAATGTATTTGAATGGGAGCTGCAACTGTTAACTGTTCACTGTTAAGTGAATCAATAGATTGATGTCTCTACGATCAATATAAGGGTTATAGGACTTGATTCAGCTGGTTACAGCTCATATTCAGCAAGTCAAAGCCCAGTTGGTGTTGCCATATCTCTCTACAGATTGATTGGCAACAATTTTATCTATTTTAGGGATTGACGCATCCAAATGATTCAATAAGCGATGTCTCGGAGACATTCATGGGCTTGATGATATCTCAGAGACTAATCAGGGGCTATAGCTGGATTCAGCTACGTATTCAGAATCAGATTCTTTATTACCAAATACCATCTTACCATATCTGCATTTCATATCAATCTGGCAACCCAGTTCTATGGATTGACTGCTCTATGTGGACTGACCACATAAGAGCTATAAGAAAATGAATTGCAATAAAGTAAAAAATATTTAAGATATTTCGTCAGTTTTCCTTTTGTTTCAAAGCTAAAATTATGCCATTATGCATTAAGTTATGTATCATTCAAATAGCTGACTTAATTTGGCTGAGACTGCTTTAAGCTTAAGTTTAAATTTAGATGATTCGACTCAATTCAAAGCCAATTTAGTTAATAGGTAACGAATCCACTTATGGCTGTTACGTACTTAACATATTACTTCTACTTGATCACCCTATATATATCTCAAATAACTCAAAGTCGAAAAATAAATGTTAACTAAATGTTAAGTTGGCTTTTAGCAGCCAATCCCATGACTTAACATGAGGTCATATAAAAATAAATTATAGTAATATTGTAGAAAGTTCATACCAATAAGTGTCTATAAACAAACGTAATTGTTTTTATGAGGGGTTCTACAGCGTTGAGCACCCTGTATATCATACATTGTGCAGCAAACAGTTTTGGCTAAGACAAAAAATATCACATAGACATTGTCAGGACATTTACAGCGAGATTGTTGTTGTTGTTGCGTGTTTGGCCCCGAGTTGAGCCAATTTGTAAAATAACGAAATATATATATATATATATATATATATCTAGCATATTTTACTTATATTGCAAGAGGGGGGGCAGGGTTCTGACCCAGCGTTGCCTGGTTGGCTGCTGAAATTGAATTTGTGCTGTTAGCTTTACAGTTTGACAAATTTGCAGCAAACAAGCCAAAAGTGACTACAGCGCGACTCAGCTTGAATGACAGAGCGCATTGAGCTCTTAAACTGCAACTGGAGAGTTTTTACACAAATTGAGTGCGGGACGGGGCGGTTTGGGGCGAGCAGCAAATGCAAGAGTTCGCGCTGATGGGTCTGTCGCAAAACTATATAAACTTGGACAAAAGTTTTGAAGCAAGCATTTAGAAGACGACGACGACAACGACGATGATCACAGCAACAAGATTTACTTAAAATGAATTAAAAGAGTGCCAGTATAAGCAGAACAGACAATACGACAGTTCATTGAATGCAACAATAAGCTGTCAATCTTTGTGCTCGAAGGAACAATGTCTGAACTTATTTGTGTTTTATAACAATTTACTTTTAGTTAAGACTTGCTGCTATCTTGTAAATGTAAACGGGATTAAATATTCTCTACATATACTTAATTCGTACAAATATAAACCTTTTTTCTATATACTAATTCAATTAAACGTACTGGCCATGGCGGCCACTTGGCAGAAATCATAAACATTAATGTGCTAAAATTTTCTATCCAAGGAAGTCCGTTTCGTTGATATTAAAAATATAAATAATATACATATTATATATAAATATAATTAAAAATATATTTCTTTATTTTATTATGTTTTTAAATTGTGTAACTCTAAAATAAACTAAACTATCGATGCCAAACGAGCGGCTATATTCAAGAGTAGCTTAAAACCAACATACATAATACCCCAATATTACCTTGTGGAAAATAATAATAAACTATCACTCATTCTTGTTAACAAATTTCATAAATATTTATTAACAAAACTAATAATTTGATTAGCTTTATCCGGTTGGCTAATACTTAGATGTAAACACGGGAATCATTAGGTGTGCTAATCGGTTGTCCGGCAATGTTTGTGTAAATTTCTATTATTCTAAATCCGGGTCAGAAAAAGTCTAGACATAGTATGTGAGAATTACGAAAAATATGTTAAAGCTATATAATATGAATGTGTTATAAATATATATAAATAAAATAATAAAAATATATATATTATATATTTAAAAATATATTTAAATATATATTTAAATAATATTTATTTAAAAATATTTTTAAATAATATTTAAATATATATTTGAATAATATTTATATAAATATATATTTGAATAATATTTATATAAATATATATTTAAATAATATATATTTAAATATAAATAATATTTTTTTACTTTTGAGAAGCATTTAAGAATAAGCAAAATATATAACAATTGGGCTGAAAACACGTACACTAACATAGAAGAAAAATTGTTTTTGATACAATTTGGCTTGTATTATTCAATATAAGGTGTTCGAAGTTAGTAAATGGGACACTACGTTTAATAATATAACAACTAAATCGATCAATGTTTGTCCCATTAACTTACTTCGAGCACCTTAGATGCGTTCGAGGGCGATACAACTACAAAACTTTTATATAAACAAGAATTCTCTGTAAATTGCTCTTCTTTATATATATGAAACAGGCAGATGAACGCGTACCCAATGCCATATTCTTGATCAGTATCAAAACTTGGAAATACACGACTAATAGACAAATTTAACCAACTATTAATACTTCAACCATTTCAGTTATTATCTACAGCAATGCAATATTCCACAAACAAAATTCGACGGCAAAATGTGCGGAGTAAAATATGTGGAAATGTGTTAAAGTTAATAAAGTATAAACGGATATATATTTCAACAACTTGACAACTCAAAGCTCAGAGTGTCTCCTTGTCGGACAATCCAGAGAAAAACTCTTTTTTCATGATAAAAATCTATTTAATTCAACTAGGCTAGCTTAAACATTCATGAACATTAATATTCCTGAAATACAGCAGTTAAAAATATTCATTAAATTTACTCATAACTAATTGCAGTTTAGTTGCCAAAATAATAAAATTGCTTCAAAATTTCTATATAAAAGAGCTGCAATTGGAAGTATTTATATATATGTGTATATAAATATATTTATATATATCTCTGATTTGCCACAACATCCCACGTGCTGTTAATTTCAACAACTGAATGCAAATGACGCAGGTTTCTTTTAAAGTTTTTCTTGCTCCTTTGCTCATGTCTCAGCAATTAACAATAGTTTGTTATAAAACAAATATACAACAATTGTAAAAGTTACTTGAGGAACATTTTTAACTTTGCCAGTCAACATAAAAAGAGTTTGCAATCAGTTCGCTTCGATACGCTAAGCGATTCACACAGACTTTACTCAGCTTGAGTTGGGAAAAAACTTCAAACCAAAAACTGTTCAAGTGATTTTTGCTTATTTAAAAATTGTTTAAAAAATTTAAAAAACATTTTAAGTGAGTGAAATTGCCAATCGAAACAGATATTGCACCTGAAAAGGTAATAAACAGAAATGAGCACTGCGAATGGGAAATATTTGTGTGCCCAAAACTAATTACAGATATTTTGCGACACGCACACGTTGAGGGCCACACGATTAGAGCCAAAATTAATGACAGCACATGAGACTGGGGGCTGGGTTTGGGTTTTGGGGGCGGGGCTTGTTAATCAAAGTGTCGGCCTTCGCTAAGTTGTGATAGCTCAGGGATGCGTTAGCGACGTGATTGGAAAATAATTGCATTAATTATCCCGCACAAGCAGCTGAGACTGAGACTGAGAGGCAGACGCTGTGCCTGTGTCCTTGATTGAACAGCTGCCAACTGGGTCAAAATTGGTTTGTTGCCACTTAAACTGGAGTTATGACCATGTCTGAATGTCTGCGCACATTTGGCGGATATGCAAAGGAGCTTTAAGATTGACTGCTCCGATAAATAACCTATTTTCTAGGAGGCGAGCAGCGAGCAGCGAACTGCCCCCACGGCCAAGTGAAATCAAGCATTCAAAATTCACTTACTTCCGGTTATTTTAGTACGCAAAGTAAAGTCAGCAGCCACTAACGAGTCGAGCTGAGGGGAGGGGTCAGCGGCCCCGCCCGCCCTGGAGTGACCCAATGCTTAGTCGGTTGTGTAATGCGAAGTTAGTAAATGTCCAAATGAATGACTTCACTTGACTTTAGTTAAAATATTTACTCATATTTTGCACCCGGTCGGGGGAACATGTGTTTGTGGCTTTCCGTACAGCTCTAATTATTTACGCATCAATGCGTGCCAACTCTTTGGATGAGGATGGTGAGGCAAAGTCCCGAACACACATCTAATACACTCTACATGCCACATGCCACATGCCACCATACAAAAGCTGAAGGCAAACGAGACGAATCTATAAATAGAAACTCGTGCCTGTCAAACTTTATAAAGTTCTGCAAATACCTGACAAGTGTCCCATGAATTTCAAGCGAAATTGCACAAAAAAAAGAATATTACAGATATTTGCAATATATAAATAAATTATTTGCCTTATATATATATATATTTAGTTCTTTAAAAAAGAAAATTTTCTTTCAATTTGATAAGCCTTTGTAGCTATAAAAAGATTGCATCTCCGAAAGGTAAAAGTATTGAGCAAATAGCTAATGTCCATCTGCCTTTCTTTGACCTTTTATATAACAGAATTAAAAAGCTTTGAGTAGCACAACTTGCCGATACTCTGTATTTATCTTCAGTTACACAGTTACAGATGAAAAGTTGTTAAAAATGAGAAATATTTTCTATTAGACTATAGAATATGAGAACTTAAGAAATAAGTTTACGGGATTTAGTTAAGAAATGAACTATTCATATTATTATATATTGAAAAATATATATCAAATATGTAAAAACTGTATGAGATCTTCGATAAAATCTCATATTTATTTGAATTAATCACAAGTATTCTTTTTATACCCCTTAAAAAGCTACAGTGTATTTGTATAACAGATTCTTTAAGTCAATAATATAAACAGTTGTTCATAGATGCCTCATCTAATTTTTAATATATAGAATATATATATTTATATTTCTTTATATATTTATTTTATAAAGTTAGCTTTAATTTAAAATAAATTCTAACTTATTTTTATAGCGCAGGCTGCTAAGGTCTTCGTCTTGAAATTGTCCTATTTATATATTCCATATTATATACATATTTATGGATTATTTGGGGTGGTATAAGTTTGTGATTTTGAGGAATTTTATAATTTTGGAGATTTTTCTGGGGTTGGGCTTGCAAGTATCGATGTGGGGCAACTGTTATAAAATATATTGGTTTTTAGGTGGGAAATTGTGATCTATCGTTGTATTACAGTTAAGGCATATATAAATAATAATGCGAAAAAAGTTTTTAATTTCTATCAATATCAATAATATTGAGATTATCCTTAAGACTGCCTCTCTTTTTGAGTTTTTTCTATCAAATATATATGTTTTATAATTTCCATGATATTTGAGTATTGAGTATTATTAAATACAAACAAGTCGGGAGTATCCGACTAGGAGATCCCCTGAACCCTGCGAAGAGCCGATATTCCAAACGTTCCACACTTCTCTTAATATGTATAGACTACGAGCAACACATATACACACACACACATACGCACGCACGCATAAGCGAGCGCTCTGCTGACTGCGCAGTTTGCGCAGCGACTGCGCTCGAGCTGCAGAAAGGCTATATTATGAAAACTTAATTGTTGAATAAGTTTCTTTGTAGATGGACTTCTTTAATCAAACTTTCAGAGTGTGATTATGTCAATCATATGTGTGTATTTGCCGAAGCACAAGTCTCTAGTACGTGAAATACGTTTTTTGAGAATTGGTGGCGAAGGGGGCGTGGCATCTAAAATATAACAAAAATTAAAATTGTATAAAATACACATGCAACTATATACAAAATAAAGAGTCTCTAGCTTGAAAGATGTGCAAGCCATAATTTTATAACTGGTTTTCGATTTCGTTTTTAATCGATAACATTAAAACGATAAAAGTTATCGAATTTTTGAAACAAACTCGATCTGCGCGTGCTATACACGAACCTACATAAAAAATTTCAAGTCTCTAGCTTTTATAGATTCTGAGATCGACGCGTTCAAACATACGGACAGACGGACAGACGGACAGACGGACAGACGGACGGACGGACGGACGGACAGACGGACAGGGCTAAATCAACTCAGCTCGTCGCCCTGATCAAGAATATATATACTTTATGGGGTTTGCCACGCCTCCTTCTGCCTGTTACATACATTTTAACAAAACCATTATACCCTGTTTTCCCATTTTCAATGGGTTCAGGGTATAAAAAGTGTTTTTACTAAAGTAAGCCTGCTTCTAATCAAGTTTAGTTCTAACAACTGTATAGAGTTCATTTCAAATTTCAATAAATTAAATATTATATATTCTACTCTAGCTTCTGAGTCGAATAGTAAATCCGTTCAAACCAATTCTTATTATAAATATTTTTTTTTTGCCATAATATCTTGTCTGATAAAGTCTTACTCGTAGCGTGGGATTCGTGTAGAATATTTAAGTATAAAACTTAAATTTTCCTTGACTTTTTTAGTTTCAATAATATTTGAGCATTTACCCCAACTCTATTACTAAATCCATCCAAAGATATTGCTTATTAAACACATTTGTTTCTTGCGTAAATTATTGATTTTCGCCTTATGAATTGTGGAAAACTTTGAAAATGTAGAAATGTGAATACATTGAGATTGGCATTTATTTCAATGTGAATTGTTTGGCAAGCATGACCTTAAGACCCACACGCGAAACAAATCGCACCACGCTTCAATCCATTTGGCTTTCCACCTGACGCGCCCCTTTAGCCGCCCGTCCGTTCCCCCTTCCATTTAGCTATGTTGTTGCCGGAAACTTGTGTGCAGAGGTCCCTCCGGCCCCCTTACTTTGCACAAATTGTCAAGGCTGCCTGGTCCTTTAGTTGCGGCTAAAACTAAGCCCCTAGAAACCTCCAGAAGCAGTCGTCCAAGCAACAACCCCTCGTTAGTTACGGCCATATGCTTTTTATGTAATACACCACAACCAGATGGAGGGGTGCCATAGGGTTGTGTGTAGTGTTGAGAGTGTAGAGAGTGGGTCGAGGGTCGGGGGTGAGCGTATGATGTGCTTTGCCTGGCTGAGCCGTCTAAGGTTTATGATCAATCATTCGCCCTGGCTGACTGCGGTTTGGCCGGTTCGCCTCTCTCTGCGCTTCGACTAGCCGCTCGTCGTCTCCAGTCCAGTGTCGTCTCTGACAAATCTTTATCTTTGCTCTGACTTATTTATCCTTTTTGGCCGTTTCGTTTTTATTTTTCCAAGGCATTTTATGTCATGTTTATTGATGTGTAAAAGTCATAAAGTCAAATTGAACACTTGTGCTGGAAAACTGCCCGAAATGAAAGAAAAAAAAACAAAAAACATCCAAGTCACCCCCAAGAGCAGATTACATTTCTTTCTCTCTCACTCTCTACTATACTGGATTTTAACAATATTGCCGACTACAACGGGGTATACCCTTGAAACATGAATTCATAATAAAGAAAAAGCAAAGCTTTAACATATTCTTAAACTCAAAAGTCAATGGTAGGGTATTTGGCAGTCGTGCAATCCCCCACTCAATCAATTGGCATATTTGAAGCGTAGCATTTGCTTTATAGTTTTCGATTTCAATGGTCAGTGGTCAATGCTGAATGGCTGTCGGACAGACAGCTGTGACCCGCTGTCTACCCAAATTATATTCGCAAAAGATATGCAGCTGTGGCCTGGGTTAAACTTAAGCTTAAGACTTACCTCGTTGCTTTGGTGGCATTGACGGCGGCGCCGTCTTTGAACCATTGGAACTGCATGCGCGATGAGCCCTGGGCCGTGCAGGATATGATAAACTCGCTGTCCTCGCGCACAGCTGCCTGCGGCTGATTGACGCTCAGCTCCTGCAATGAAAGCGTAGCGCTGTATCAGTACACACAATGTTCACTAATTAAGCGCCCATGTGTAGGCAGCAGGTGGTGGGGCAGGTGGGGGGAGCCTGGAACAGGTAGCTGTTGCTCTTGCTGTTGCTGGTTGTTCCGGTCCCACGGCCTCTCATGTCTGTGCTGTCGTTCGGGAGAACCCTGAGGTTTCCGGCTTGTCGGTTATGTTAATGCAGCCTAATTGCGAGCGGCGGCCAGCGGCGGCCAGCGGTGCCAACATCCACCTGATGAGGCCAATTGTTCAGCTGCTTGCCACAATTAATAAATAATTATTTTTGTTGTTGCTGGCCAAGTGCCAAGCGCCAAGCGCCAAGTGGCAAGTGGCAAGTGGCAAGTGCCAACTGCGGCACACATTTATATGTCAATGCATTTGCTATTGTTATTATTATTATTTTATTGCTATTGTTTTTATAGCGTCGAGTCAATAATTTAATATTTCATTTATGACGGAAATGCATGTAGATACAACTATGTATATGTATCAGTTATATGGTATATATTATTGTAAAAACTTTATCTCTTGTTAGCTGACATAGTCATATATGAAACTTTATATATATATGCATAAATATATATATATATATATATATAATCAAACAGCAGAAATCAGTGTTTCGCGCCTTGATTGAAAGCCATTCAATTGGCAACGAAAATTTTACAAACTGAATAATTGTAAATTTATTTACTTTACACTTTTTTATGAAGTTCCATGGTTTGTCAATTGAAAAGTTAATGGAGAAAACTCGCAGGAAAACTTTGCATAGTATATCAATCTGAATACTTTAAGGAACTTCATTTCATATTTTCAATAACTTACCAACATATTCAAAGGTGGATTCTCGTCGAAATGATGAAAGTTCGAGACGAGCGTAAAGTTTCCAATACGTCCGCGTTCGACCATTCGCGTTATGGCCTCACGAATGCGCTGCGAATCGCCCTTGATGCCAAAGAAGTGAAATGTTATATCCAAACGATCCGTAGTATTCGATATTAATTCCAGATCGCTTATCTTGGTTATATTGAAATTGCGCAGCACTCGAGACAGCTAAAAAAATAGAAGTGGTTTCTTATCAGCTTGATGTTTGTTTGATGTTTCGTAAAGGACGTCAAGCACTCAGGGGGCCATTAGAGCAAATTGACAGCATTTCGATTGCTGAGCACATGGCATTGATTTTTATTACCCAACCAAGTACTAGCCTCGTGGTTCGCCATCCAACAACTCTTTGGCTCATCTTGCGAAATAAATGATAATATATTCTAGTCAATGGGACCATTGAGCATTGGCCAGGCATAAAAAATACAATGTCAATGCGAATACGTTTGGCAAAAGGTAAAAAGTAATATGTTAATACGGCAACAGATTACCCTGAGAAACCTAAAGTTGGCCAAGAATTGTTTGTGTCCTCAAAACAAAAAAAAACTTCAGTGATTCATTGGGATAACTTTGTGGGGTTATACAATCAAGTTTGATTAAAAAAAAAATCTTTTTCCCATTTAAAATGTATTTATATATTTATATATTTGTATATTTATATATTTGTATATTTATATATTTATATATTTATATATTTATATATTTATATATTTATATATTTATATATTTATATATTTATATATTTATATATTTATATATTTATATATTTATATATTTATACATTTATATATTTATATATTTATTATTTAAATAATTATATAAATATATTTAATATATCTATTCTTAATATAAGGACGTTAGTCCTAAGTTTGTAAACACAAATCTTAGACTTATGTGAATCACATAGAAGGGCTTATTTCTTTTTATAGCTATGTCAGAGGCTTAATATAAAGGAAATTATTAATATTTTATATAAAGCTTTCAAAGTAAGTCTAAGATTAATTATACGAAGCGTAGAAGCTATAAAATCTTATGAGACAAAATCTCTCTCGTGAGAATTACATAGAACAGTTCAATAAAGAATTTTAATTTATTTCCACTGTCTTTTAAAAATAAATTAAATAAAGGAAAATACTGTAAATAATTAATACAAATTTTTAAAAATTAATATCATGCTGTCCCAAGCCCGTATATATCTTTGAACCTTCCAAATAACTCGCCAGGGAAATAATTTTGTACTTATTAAAAGCGAAATTTTTGTAAAAATTAGTATTAAATATGAATTTAATGCTTGATCGTTAAGGTAAACAAATATGGAAAACTTCAAGTGCTTAAAATACTTTTTCTTTGGCTCTTTTCTTATCTGGCCAACTTGAAGTGGAAAGTTTTTCCTTTGCTCGCTCGAAATTGGCTATGAAATGCAATTTTGCTTTTGCCTAACGAAACTTTTCATTATATATTTTTTACTCCCTCTCTCTCTCTCTATCTCTCTCTGTCTCTCTTTCTCTGTCTGTTGTTGCACCGCCGTGTGTCATAATGTGGAGCCAGTGCGGTCTGGCTTATCCTTATTTAAATGATTATGTATTATGTTAAAGTCGTTTGCTTCCGTTGGGCGCCGGCCCCATTGCGAGGGTCATTGCACTGGCCAAAAGTTTCAGTTTTTTTATTCTCCAAACTTTCTGTTTGTACGCCACCACGGACCGAAAACTGTCTACTTAAATATTAATATTATTGAGCTATCTCCACTTCGTGGCGCAGGCTTCTGAAGTCAACGACTCTTTTTACTAGCAGACAGAGAGAGCGTCATATAAAGCAGCTAAAAAAAAAAAAGAAGAAGAAAATATTCGAAATATTTGCACGAGGCCCGAGTCGAGTATGGGAAAAAGCTGCTGTGGCCCACACGCTCGCTTCAAGCTGGCAACTGTCATTAGAAGTAGTGCTGTTAACTTGGCAAGTTAAGGCCAATGCGGCAACGCTTCATTTGCCACCAGAGCAGCATAAAGCGAAAGACCAAAAGCCCAAAAACCAACACAAATGCAATTTGAGGCATTTGCAGAGGGGAAAAATGTGAAAATGTTCCACAGAAAAAAAAAAAAAAAGAAAAGACGAAAGAAAGAAAGTAAAGGAAGCCCAAGTAGAAAACTACCTTAAAAATGAGGAAAAATGCTTCCTGCTCCGAAGACCAGCAAAAGCAAGAAAATGCAAAGGATACAGCTTAAAATACTTTAGTCTGGAATACAATACTTTGCAATCTACCAAAGGAACTATTTAAAAAGGCCAAGTATTCCGACTTGTGTAACTATTTTAACGTGGGTTTTTCATTTGCATGGAGATTTTCATAGTCAGATTTAATTTCTGTATTCTTCTTAACAGGGTATTAACCCTACTTAGATTGCTGTAGAGAATAACAATAAATATGAAAGTGAAGCTAGAGACTTGGCTTTTGATTATAAATCAAAATTAGACTAGCTTTTCAGATCTTTATACAAGAGGGAGATGGAGAAAGATAGGCTGAAATTTAAGATTTAAATTTAACAAAGAGAAGAAAAGATAGAAATATATGTAAATACAGAGATAAACAAAAAGAAAAACACCGAAAGAGAGAGTAAGTGCGAGGAAGGGCAAAAGAACGCGATGCAATGAAATAGAGATAGATATAGAGATACAGAGATAACGAGAGAGATGGAGAAAAGAGAGACATTAAGAGTGTGAAGGAGATAGTATGAGAGAGCATACGTATGATATATATATAGAGAGAGAGAGAGACAGAGAGAGAGAGAGAGAGAGAATGAGAGAGAGAGAGAGAGAGAATGAGAGAGAGAATGAGAGAGAGAATGAGAGAGAAAGGGAAAGAGAAGACGAGAGACTGCGAAATTGTGAGACAGCTATGAGATAGAACAAGATAGAGATGGGGAAAAAGAGGGAGAGAGAGAGCAATAGAGAAAAAAGGAACGAGAGAAGGAAAGAGAGAACGAGAGTCAGCAAGAATGTGAAAGAGATAGTATGAGAGAACAAGAGACAGAGAGAAAAAACAAGTTATAGGACGGAGAGAGAGCGCTATAACACGAAAATGAGCGCGAGTAAGAGAATCCAAAGATAATTAAGGACCGATAGACACTACGAAAAAGAGCGCGAGAGAGATCTAAAGAGAAAGAGAGGCGTGTAGAGAGACCTGGTAAAAGAAAATTGCAAAAGAAATGTAGAAATAGAGAAATCTGACCATTCGTGGGCATTTATAAGAATTAATATTGAAGTTGATTTTTTTTCAAATACTTAATATTTCCAAGCATAAATACATACTATTCTCAACTAGTCGAGGCTTACATTCAACTCTTTTCGCTACTTGAAGCTGACAAGAATGTAATACAGCTAGTTAAAGTAAAACTATTTAAGCTCTCAGACAGGAGCACTCTCCCCAACACACCCTCCCACTGCCACACACCCTACCACCCTACCACCTTAAGACCCTTCCACCCTTCCACCCTTCCACACCCACACTCGCTACACACACATATATATTTTCGACGCGATGCAGACGTAACCAATTAGCTCTTTTAATTAACACAACATTAAAGCATTGTAAAATGTGGCAGCTGAGAGTAGGAGGAGGAGGAGAAAAAAAAACTAGAAAAATGCTTAAGACCCAGCTGGAGGAGGCAAGCCATGAAATCAAAGCTGACAACAAAAGTAAACTTGCACTGGCCTTGTTTTTTTCTTGCCGCTTAAGAAGTCGACTTCAAAACGTAGTTATTGAAGATGAAGATGAAGAGGAAGAGGAAGCTGAAGCAGAAGCGGAAGAGGTGGCAGCCTGGCAAAACTTAAAACTATTCGAGACGTGGCGGCAATCAGCCTCTTATTGGTAGTTATTACAGAATTCTCCTTTTGTTCACGCCTTCGAGACGTGCTCGAGGAAGGCCCTTGAGCCAGTTGAACGACTTTCGGCGTTAGTTTTTTGTTTTTTTTTTCAATATTTACTTTTATTATTATTATTACTTTTTTTTCGTGCACTCGGTAATTATATTGCACAAGTGCAAAAGTAATGCAATTTTGTTGCTCTAATTAGAGCCCCCAACGCGAGCAAATTAGCCCTGTCCGCGGGGTTCCATTGTTGGCCAGAAATCACACGGTCACACTTGAGTGTAAAGCAAAGCCCGGAATGTTACGGGCTGCCACTTCAGCGAAGGCCGTCAATGTCGTCGACTTCACTCGCGGCTTATGTAAATATATATATATATAGTTATGCCATTAATCAAGAAAGTGCAGTAGAAACAAACAAACAAACCAAAAAAAAAAACAGATTGCAAGAAAATAAATATTTTCGGTTAATATGAAAGGGTTTTTTGTTGGCTCGGCACATTTTCATTGTTGTTTTTTACTTTTAATAAATATTGCACAAAAAATGAAAACTTGCAAGTGCCGAATTAAACAAAAAAAAAAAGAAGAAGAAAATAAATGAATAATGTGCAACAGTCAATGTGCTGAAAAGTGGCATCCAAAGTGAACAAGAGGCTGCATGAAGAAGATGAGATGACCAGTGCGACGAGCGAACGGCCGGGCTCTGTCCGGCTATGGAGTGGACGTTTGTTTGCTGCCCGTTTGGGAAAATGTTTCAAGTTAAGGCAAGGAAAAATGTGGGAAAAAAATTGCCTTTGTTTGCTTAAAAACTTTTCACAGCGGCTGGCAAGTTTAACGGACGCTCTCAAATTAAAAAAAAATTACAATCAGATTAAAGTTTCGACTGGCTATGTAGAGTCCATGCTAAAGTTATGTTAGCATATGGACGCTTAAGTTCCGACTGGCTATGTAGAGTCTATGTTAAAGTTATGCTAACATATGGACGCTTTTAACATAGGGAAGTAACAGAGTTACTTTTACATTATATGTTATATGTTAATCTGTTGCGTATTAGCTCTAAGTATGAAAAAAATGAAGTGAACAATTTATTATCTCCCTCTACTTCGGCTCCTAGAGTCAAATTTACTTAGCTCCAGCTTGGATAATCATTTACCCCATGGTCTTCCCAGCGAATCAGCCACTCATATCATTTCAATCTTAACTCTGTGCTAATGACATTTAAATTTCGAAGAAAAATCAGTGTGAAGCAGATTGCAGGCTTCAGTGTATAAGAGATAAGAAAAAAAAGCAGAAAAACATTACGAATGGAAATTCGCAAAGTTAAATCATTATGCTGAAGAAGAGAGAGTTAAGTGAATGCAAATTTAAACGACAGCAGCTATTTTAATTAAGATGTTTTTTTTTTTTCATTGCTGTGCGAAGAAAACAATACTCTTTTACGGCTTCAGTTTGGCAACGCTTGTAATACAATACGCTCGAGGACTACGGGCGACATTTGATGCCAACTTTGCTTTGGTTCTTGCAAACTGCCAAATATTCTTTTGGCTGCAAAGTTAGTGCCTAATAGGGTTTAACTGCAACAAAGTTAAGAGTTTAGAGCCGACGATGAAGGCAAACTTTTTCGAGGGTCCTTTAATTGGTCTGGCTCAAACTTGTGTGGGACGCCGTTCTCTGCAATGGCTGAGTGGCCTATGACTAAATGACATTTATAGCAGCAAATGAATCATTCTTTTGGTGAATTCCATAAAATTGCCTATTTTTGGAATTGAAAAAAATTTGGAATAAGGGAAGTTGTGGTAGTGGTAGAAAAAGTTGTAGTATAGTAGTAAATAGTAGTAGAAATAGAATTAGTATAGTAGCAAAAGTATTAAAAAGTAGTAGTAGTAAAGTAGTTGTGATATAGTAGCAGATAGTAGTAGAAATGAAGTAGTATAGTAGTAAAAGTAAGAGTAGTAGTGGTGTAGTAGTAAAAAAAAGTAGTAGTAGTGGTATAGTAGTAACAGTAGTTGTAGTATAGTAGTAGATAGTAGTAGAAATAGAAGTAGTATAGTAGTAAAAGTAGTAATAGTAGTGGTGTAGTAGTAGAAGTAGTTGTAGTATAGTAGTAGATAGTAGTAGAAATAGTAGTAATAAGGTACTTCTTCTACCATATTACTACTATTACTACTATTATTTATACTATTATATTCTACTAGTAATATTTGCAGAAGTAGTAGAAGTAGATGAAGTAGTAGTAGTAGAAGTAGAAGAAGTAGTAGTAGTAGAAGTAGAAGAAGTAGTAGTAGTAGAAGTAGAAGAAGTCGTAGTAGTAGAAGTAGAAGAAGTAGTAGTAGTAGAAGTAGAAGAAGTAGTAGTAGTAGAAGTAGAATTAGTCTAGTACTAAAAGTACTATGGAAATAGAAGTAGTACTAGTAGTAGATCACTAAAACAATTTTAGTAGTATAAATGTTCCACAATAGAAACAGAAAACTGTAGTAGTATAACCGAGTATATATATTTTCTACTATATAGAAAGAAGTACCTATTAAAAGCTAAACTTTCTTTATATTACCAACTTTACAATGTCCCCTCGCTTGTAGCAACGTCTAGCGATAAGAATGCATTTTGGCATTGAAGATTCTAAAGCTCAGGAGCATTGCCAAGTTTTAATGTTGCGTCTGTGTGTGTGTGTGTGTGTGTGTGTGTAGGTGTGGCATATATTTAGCCTAGCAGCAGGACGGTTTTATGTTAATGTACTCCAGCTGGCTGTGACCAGGCACTTGCCCTGCCTCTGCTCAGCCTCTGTGCCCCCCGTCTCGCTGCCCACTTGAAGCAAACAATTTGTAAACTAAAATGGGCACTTGTCCGCTTTTTACTGTTCACAGTTGCGTCAGTCGCTACATCACCTTGAAGGAGCCGCGGGTGGACCGTGGGAGGTATCATCCACAAAATGCCCGGCGTTGTCTTCCTAATCGTTGTGCCAACAGCGAATTTTGAACGGGAGCTGATTTACGGTAAGTAGGCGAAGAGCGCGAGAAGAAATTGAATAAGCGCCGAGTGCTAATTAAATAGAAAGTTACAAATTTGTTACCCACACACAGCACAATGTGCTGTGACATGCCTCCTGCTCCACCTGCTGGCCCAACATGTCCATCCATATCCACATTTACATCCACCTTCACATACACATCCACATCCACATCCACATCCACATCCACATCCGCTTCCTGCCTGCGCCTGCATGCGTTGGTGCTTAGGCGCGTAATTATGTTGTTTAGTGGCGTTATTAATTATTTTATGACATCGTAAAAGTGTAAAACTGCTCTCGGTGCCTAAAAGCCTGCCTCGAAATTTGCCCACAACAGAAACACCCACCACCCACCACCATAGCCCACCACCAGCCACTAGCACACATGCATCCGCTTGAGCTGTATCCTTTTTTCAATGTTCTCTTCTCACAGGGTATTTAAGTAGTAGCATTAAGTTTGTTACTTTTTGTAACTAGAAGGTATCTGTGAGTTTATAAAGTATATATAAATTGTAGATATGGAAGATTCTATATATATATGTATGCACTATGTACATATTTGATATACATTTAGTCATTTTCATCTCAACACACAGTCAAAAATCTTATCAAGATCCCACAGCTACCATATATACATTATCAATTATATTATACAAAGTCATAATTCTTGAAATAATTAATCTAGAATTTTCTGTATATTTATGATGTGAATGATATGCATAAGTTCCAATCCAATCCAATCCTTAAATATACCAGGATTTCGACTTATTGTCAGTGTACAAAAAGTGATGCTAAGATATATTTAAAATATAATATTATTAAGAATCATTTTTTGTTTATTCAAAAACAAGCTTAATGAATATGAAAGTAGATTTGCTTCACTCTAAAAACTCCATTTAAATTTATAAAAGATATACTTTACATATCCAAGATATCAGTCCGAGATAAGCTGCAGGATTGTTCAGTAAACTCAAAAGATTTTATCTTGATACAAATTTAGTATTTTTTTTAATTTTAAAAATTTTGAAGAGAAAGATTTATGTGTTTAGCTACCACTTTAGTCTTATTAGAAAAAAAAAATTGATTTAATCTTACAAAACCTCGTAATCCACCTTTATTATAAGAGTTTCATATCTAATAACATAATTTCCCAGGACTTTTACCCACAAGGGTATTCAATATCCGTTGTTTGCCATTAAGTTCAACTTGTCTGTTTTGCTTTTTTTGCTTTTGCTTTTCGTCCACTTAAAGAGGTTTCAACGAAACAGGCGAACAGTTTGCTGTCTAAAAATTGAATATTAAATTTTAATTAGCCAGGCCGAGTGGGGTTAAGTGTTAGCATGTGAAATGGATGCGGTAAACGGAGCAGCGGCGGGGGGGTTGTGTGGCATGTTTATTTACTCGCAAGCTGGATGTGTAAACATCAAGTTGCCAGCCAACTAAGAGGTTAAATTTCACCTGCAAAAGGAGGTTGCACACACACACACATACACATACAGCAGGTAGGCTGGCAGGTGGGCTGGCAGGTGGGCGGGCTCAAAGCAAACGTAATGAAACTTAATCACATTTTGCATAAGTGGATCAACTTAATTTGTTAAATTTTCACCAATGAGCCTTGCGCTCGCCTTGAGTTTTGAATTTCATGGATTAGAAAAAGTCAAATGAAATTAAAAGAAATGGACAAAAATAGAAATTCATTTTAAGTTAAAAATGGGGAAAAGGAAAATTCAATGTGGATTCGATTTTAAGTTTAGATTATATAAAAAATGCTTTTAACTTTGTTGAAGTTGTGTATTGCAAGAGTAGGAGCTTGGCTACGATAAACTCTTTTACTATCAAGGAATCCCTTTTTAAAGCATACATAATATGCTTTTTACTTTAAGTAATAATTATAATTAAATAAACATTCAGGCTTTCATATGTCTGTAAAGAGAATAAACGAGAAATACACAAAGATTTCTAATAGAAAGTTTCCCTATTATTATTATGTGATAAAAATATGGCACATCTTTGAGGCAGCTTGAACAAGTTTTAGCATCGACTGTCATTAGGGCTCGCATTGGCTTTTAATTAATCATAATCAAAGAAGCAAATGCCTACAATAAAAACCGATCAGAAACCATAATTTATGAAACGGAAGCAGACAAAAACCCAACAAAATGAAAGAAACCCAACAAAAAATATGTCAACTTATCAGGTTCGATTTGGCGTTGCTGTTATTAATCAAATATTTATTTAAATACTTGCAGAAGCGAAATGCGTTCAATGGGCATCATTAATATTGTCTGTCACCATGGCTAGATCCCGTCTGATAATGACCCTGCCAGCTTATGACTGACTGAATGGGCCTAGGAAAGGGCGACTGTGGGGCGCCGACTGTGGGGCGTGAACAAAGTTTTAGTTAGTCAAACTTAAATAAATGACTTTTTCCAATGCAGAAATGAGCAATAAACAGCGAGACAAGTGAGAGAGCAAAAAAGTGAAGAGAGAAAAGAGAAAAGAGAAAAAACCAAGAACAAAACACAGCCACTTGACATGTACATACTTGTGTCAAGTCATCGGCAGTGGCTGGGCGAGGTGTCAGACATAAATCACAGGGCTCAATGCCATGCCGAAGTATTCTCAGAAATTTGCAAAGTCTTCAAAGCAGTCGAGAGCAGGGAGAAGCGCAGCCGTCAAGTTTTTTTTTTGACTTGTTTTGGCTACTTGTGGGACAAGTGGGCCAAAAGTGAAACAAAGACATGGCGGCTCATAGGAAAATTTAATGCTCTGCCCTAACCTAAGCTCATTTAAGCCCTATTTTGGCATTTGTCAATGCCTAGGGATTTATATGCTATTGCTTTTCTCACTCACACTCTCTTTGTCTCTCTCTCTCTCATTCTCACTCTCTGTGTGGCATAATAAATTGTGATTCCTTGTGTGGTGGTTTCTGTGTGGGCTTTGATTTGATTTTTGGCTGCCAATTCTATTTATTTAGCTCAAGTGGAGCTTTGCCCATGCTCATGCCCAGGCTCTCTGGACATTGGCTCCGCAAATAAATAATAAATAATTATTAAATAATGTTTGGACAGCAGCTAGAAATTATCTTTTGCCAACTGTTGCATAAATTATATAATTAACATTTGCCGTTTTTGTTCAATTTAAGCCATCAATTTAATTATTGCCATTCACAGCTATTTGGAGCTCTGCTGCGGTCAATTGCTATTTAAATACAGCACAGAATTTACCTCGCACAAAACAAATATTTATAAAATGCCCCTTAATGCCTAACAAATTCGTACCCAACAAATTTCGCTAATTAGAAAATAAATCGTGTAATTATATGGAATTAAACAAATTGTGCCACAATTTGTTAAATGTTTAAAGAGCTTGATTTTTCTATTGACATAACATAAATGTGTATTTATTTTATTTTACTATTTGGCTTTATGGGAATTTAATATTATAAATTTTTAGTTTGTTGCAACTGAATATCATGCGCAAAAAATTCATTTCAATGTCTGCTAACGATGGAACTGGAGTTTTTTGGAAAAATATAATGACCTGGTTGATTTATTTACTTTCGCTAAACAAATTTTGATATTGAAATATAGAGCTGAATATTCATATTTAAATAGGAAATGTATAAATATTGACTAACATGCGTCTAAGCGTAATTATTTTTAACAAATTTTAAAGCTTTTTTCTGAATGACTCGAACCTTAATCGACAGGTTGCTAAACTAACAACAAAACTTTGTGCTTTAATGATATGATTCTAATATTATTTTAATAACAAAAAGGCTATTTTGAACTTATATATATTTTATAATGTTAGCCAGTCAGGATATTCAATGCCAGATCAAAAACATTTTTAAAGTTTTTTAAATAAAATTCAGGAAAAATTTAGTTAATCTTATGACATTGTTTAAGTAATTAAGCTTGCATGGGACTTGGGACTTGGGGCTTTTTTCGTCTGAAATGGGGATTCATAAATATTACAATATAACAATGAAATTATTCAGTAAGCAAGCGCACAGTAAGCAAAAATATGGAGAGCGAACACAGAGAGAGAGAGAGGGAAAGCGAGAGAGAGAGAGAGAGAAAGAAAGAGAGCGAGAGAGAGAGAGAGGGAGGAAGAGAGAGAGAGAGGGAGAGAGAGAGAGAGAGAGAGAGAGAGAGAGAGAGAGAGAGAGAGAGAGAGAGAGAGAGAGAGAGAGAGAGAGAGAGAGAGAGAGAGAGAGAGAGAGAGAGAGAGAGAGAGGGAGGGAGAGAGAGAAAGAGAAAGAAAGAGAGCGAGAGAGAAAGAGAGAGAGAGAGAGAGTGAGGGAGAGAGAGAGAGAGCAATATTTCCATTCTTACAACTCCAACTTCAATTGCTGCTCTTACTTGATTTTAATGATATTCAGACATCAATATATAAAAATTATAGTTATTAGTGGAAGATATTATTATTAGAAGGTATAGATTTTTGCAGTTTGACAAGAGCCCTTTGAACGTAGATATATAAACTAAATATATTTGATTTTGGGCTATCATCATGAGTATACATTCCAAATTTCAAGTCTCTTACGCTTATACGTACCGATGGACGGACGGAGGGCAAGACGGACATTGCACAAAACCAATATACTCTTACACTTCGTAAATGAGTATAATAAACTGTAGAGACGCGCCAGGCATCTTAAAGTATATTTGCCATCGACTCATCAAGGGTAAATAGACTTTAAGATGCCAAAAATCGATTTCAGCTAGCTATGTCAGTTTATCAATCCATCTGTTTATTCACATCTCTCAACATTCATATTGAAATAATATTGAATATAATTATATTGAATAATAATTAATATTTATTCATCACTATAAGTCTAGAACTGAACAGCCACAAAACATAAAGCAATGCTGTAAATTCCATATATTCAAGAATTAATAAGCTAAAGCCGTAATGCCTTCTATGCAGCATATATATACACACAACAAGTCCTTCAAGTCATTGCCATTTGCTTGTCAATTATACACCATCAAATACTCATTACCATTATTATATAACTGCAAGGCTTTCAAGTATTCCAATGCTGCAGACCCTCAACAACGCACGTCCCATGTCGCACAATTTTGATCCATTATTATACGCTCAGGTGGACAGCAACTGTATGAATGTCTAGTACTTGTATCACCTTTTCATTTACTCAAAGGCACTTCAAATAATGTTTTAACTGAGCCGCAGACGGGGCCGGTGGGCGGTGCTGCCGGCCATGATGGCGGCCATGCTGGTCGCCATCCGATGGCCAGTGGTAATAATAATCTGAACATCAATCTTCCGGAAAATAACAACGCCATACTCCGACTCGAAGTTGAGTTACGTGACAAGAATGTGCCCAAGTATCGACGCGGTGGCGGTGTGGGCGGTGTTGGGCGTGGCGCTAGCCCAGGACGTGGCGCTGCAGCAGGAGCAGCTGCTAAGAGAGCCGCGCCAGGTGGGCCAGGTGGGCCAGGTGGGCAAGGTGGTGGTGGCATTGCGAGTGGTACGCCCGCTGTGCCACTGGACAGACGTAATTTAGTGGTGCCGCTTGAAAAGGTGAGTCCATTGAGCAGTTACCCAACCCAACTCAACCCTCCCCCAGCCAAGACCGAGCAACACTTAAAGTTGACTTTGGAGCGGGACAAGGGTACTCAATGCCTGTTGTGCTGGGGATGCACTTAACCGGACGGAACGTGACTGAAGCACAGTGCATAGTTGAGCGTAAGAGGTGGCGTTAGCTTAACAATGTAAAATGCCGCCCAAATTGTCTTGGCTCGAGTCGAACGCAGATTTTGATGAATGAGGGTCAGCCGACAACAAGTGTGGGTGACAGCAGCAGCAGCAGTCCGAGTCCGAATCCAAGTCCGAGTCCGAGTCCGAGTCCGATTCCGAGTCGGATAATCAGCAAGATGAAGATGCGCGAGCAGAACAGATTGATGGTCGCAGCTTAACAGTGGGGGCAGTGGGACTCGACTCAACTCACCGTTGGCTATCCAATTCAGGATTCAGATTCATAATCAACGAGAGACTGGTTGAGGAACTTGTTGTTGCTTTTTCCGTTGCCAGGTACTCGAGGAGTTACTTGTCAAGCTTGAAATTGAGCACGTTACTTGGACGACGAGCAAAAAAGGTTATTTCCATCACGTCGTTTTCCCGCTGCAGGCCGGCGATGCCTGCGAGACAACACTCCACTGTCTAACGGAGCTGGGCATTGGCACTAAATTGAATTCCAGTGTCAGGTAAGTTGAGACATTGAAAGGCACCGCCAAACGGCGAGTGGCAAGCGGCAAGCGGCAAGCGGCAATCGTGCCAGGCAAGTCAACAAGTCGCCAACGTTCATGCAACAGCTGCTCCAAATCCCATTCTCACTTCCACTTGCCAACTGCGAGCTTCTTCTGCCCGGTTAGTTTTTAATAAAAAATGCAGCTTAAGCTCAGCCAACGACCAGCGGCGGACAACGGGCACCTAGCCATGCAGTTGCCATGGTCTTAAGGGCTTGCCAACAAATGCTAGGTGGCAGCGGGCAGCGGCGGGTTCATATTTTGATTGCCTCCGGGCGAAAATCACGTGGACGACTAGAGAGCTAGAGATGTAGTCGAAGCTAAAGCAAAGGCAAGCAGGCAGGCCATGGGCGAGTCTCTAATCGATTACAGCTGGCCAGACTCAAACAGAAAATTGAAAGCAACCGCAGAGGCAGGCGCAGGCCAGAGCCAAACGACGGACGGATGATAGAGCAACAAAAGCGAAGCTGAGCAGATGGAAACTATGAAATGCAAATAGAGCGAGCATAAGAGTCTGGCTCTAAATTATACTCAACTCCATAAGCCACATCTGTAAGATATGTGAGAAATAATTTGGCATATATTAAGTTTCCTTTGCGGAAAATTGCTGAAAAATGAGCGCCAAGGCCTGCAGCTAGTTTCGTTTCACAAAAGCACAAAATTCTAATTAAGACAACTGAGCTAATTGAAGAGGGCAAGAGGGCAACCCTTGACTCTGTGCCTGAATGCACTGTAGTATGTCAAATAAACTTCAGTCATCAGGTCGGGTCTGAAACCCCCTTAAAATTTAGCCAGAGGCTGCCTGGTATTAAGTACAAAACAATGAAGCGTCTTAAGTAGCCCGTGCGAAACAAATGAAAGATGAAACACAGCAGCAGAGGATGCTGCAGGCGAGACAAGCAGGTGTGATAATCACTTAATGGCATTAAGGAGCTGCATTAAAATGCAGCCAAAGGTGTGGCCAGCCCACCCAGGAGCGGGGCGGTGTTTACCTTGGCTGAGGCTGTGCAAGGAATTCGATGAGAAAAGTGATATTTAAGCTGTTTAATGTGCACAGAATGCAATTAAGTGCAGCCAGATCCTTTGGAGCAGCTGCCTGCAGCCAAGCAGGACAGTTGGACAGCTGGACAGCTGGACAGTTGGACTGGCCAAGTCAACTAAGTGCACAATGCCACATGCATGACTTGCTGCTCCAGCTGTAAAAATATTTCCATATTCAAATGCATATCCTGCAGCTCTTCATGCTCTACTCTTCTTCGTTTCGTTCACAGCGTCCTGCCGTGCAGCGTCAGCTACGATGCCATCACAGATGCGTCCAACATGCGCGATGATTACAGGTGAGTGCGAAAAGGACCTGGGTGTATGGCTCTAAAATCAGAGTCAGAGTCTGAGTAGTAGTAGGAGTATGAGTGCATTGCCTTTGTGGTTTTAATCTGAACACCTTTGTCTGGCTGAGACACGTGTGTGGCTCAGCTCAGCTCAGCTCAGCTCGACTTGCCTTTTGCATACTGAATGCTCCTTTGTCAAAAACTAATTTGAGCGCTTTCCCCTTTGCGGGCACGTAGCAAAGGCGTCTGTCATTTCATTAACTTTCACCCGTTGTCTTTCACTTTCGGCGGCATTGTTTGTTCCTCTGGCCGCTGGCACTGTGACAAGTAGGTCGCCGACATTCGTTTCCTCTCTCTCTCTCTCTCTGTCTCATATCGAGTTGCGCTTCCTCACTCACATTCACATAGAACTTGCCCATCGAACTTGGCCTGTGTCCAAGTTCTATGCGCATTTTGGCTACGGCCTCTCGAGCAAAAAGTGAAAATGACAAAATTTGCATATGAAAGACAACGATTTAGGTACTTTAACCCTGTCGAAAGGTTAAATGCATTTGCCTAGAGTACACATAATTTATGACTTTGCATTCGTTTACAAGAAATTTTCTTGTTTTATTTTGCTGCTTGTGAAACTCACGTCGCTTGGCCTGCAGAGATGCGACGTGCATTTAAGATAAACAACAAAAATCGTTTATGTTGATTTTAGCTATGAGATTTATAGGCCAAAAGCATTAAGTACTTGAAGTTTATGATTGAGTTATTCATCTATATTTCTTTGTAAATTTTAATATTAATTTGAAAGAGAATTAATGGAAGAAATATGTTTATGTATTTAAATTCGTTTTTGCCAAGTGTATGTGACAGTTGAAAGCCTCTTAATCAGCCGAGTTGATCCAGTGATCTTACGTAGAAGAGGCACACAGGCATCTGTTTCAGTTATTCTATCTATTTCTATCTCTACTATGTTGGCTGTGAGAGATAGCCTCTTAATCCGCCGAGTTGATCTAGTTCTGTTGATACCTTCTTTAGCTCTTACCTAAAAGAGGAATACAGGTATCTGTCTCAGTTATGCCAACTATTTCCATCTCTACTCTCTCCCAAAGCCTTTGTTTAGTGGCTAAAAACGTCTTCAAATTATTTCAATATAGATTTTTCAGTTAAGTCTCATATTTCTATTCAAGTAACTTAAAACCAGTCCAATTTCTTGGTTTAAAAAAATCCATAAAAAAGACAATAAAAATGCTCTATTAAGATATACATCTATATTTCTATGTCAATTATAATATTGATTTGAAAGAGAATAAATGTAAGAAATATGTTTACATATTGAAATTCATGTTGGCCTGTGAGAGATAGCCTCTTAATCAGCCGAGTTGATCTAGTTCTGTTGATACCTTCTTTACCTCTTACCTAGAAGAGGCACACAGGCATCTGTTTCAGTTGTTCTAGCTATTTCTATCTCTACTGTCTTCCAAAACCTTTGTAAAGTGCCTAAAAACTTCTTCAAATTATTTCAATTTAGATTTTTCAGTTAAGTCTCATATTTCTATTCAAGTAACTTAAAGTTAGCCCAACTTCTTGCTTTAAAAAATTCATAAAAAGACAATGAAAACTCTCTATTAAGATATTCAATCTATATTTGTATGTCAATTATAATATTAATTTGAAAGAGAACTAATGGAAGAAATATGTTTACATATTTAAATTCATTTTGGCCAAGTGTATGTGACAGATGAAAGCGTCTTAATCAGCCAAGTTGATCTAGTTCTGTTGATACCTTCCCTACCTCTTACCTAGAAGAGGCACACATGCACATCTATCTCAGTTATTCTAACTATTTCCATCTCTACACTCTCCCAAAACATTTGTTTAGTGCCCAAAAACCTATTCCAAGTATTTCAATATAGATTTTTCAGTTAAGTCTCATATTTCTATTCTTAAAGTAACTTAAAGCCAACCCCAACTTCTTGCTTTAAAAATTCCATACAAAATACAATAAAAACTCTAAAAACTCTAAAAATAATGTTTTTCAATTAGACAATTGCACGAGCAAGTGTTCGCTATGGCCACATTTCGCCTTCATTAATATTTAACATTAGGTTTTATGAACGGCAAATGGTGGTGTTTATTTATTTAAAATGTTGCAGCGATGATGCTGAGGATACCTCGAGGTGGAACAATTTTGTGGAATCGATTAAATCGAAACTAACCGTAAAACAGGTCGTGGATGGCGTGCGAGCTGGTGGCTCCCTATCCTTTGACTACTTGCTGCTAATTGTAACCGCCGAGTAAGTACCAAGCCGAGATGCTATTCATTGCCAAAGCCATTGCTAATGTAAGTGTGTGTGTGTCTATGTGTGCGTGTGTGTGTGTGTGTGTGTGTGTGTGTGTATGCATCTTGCAGCTCTTTGGCAGCCCTGGGCTTGGTCGAGAATAATTCACCGAATATTGTTGCGGCCATGTTGGTATCCCCGCTTATGGGTCCCGTTATGTCAATTACATTTGGCGCAATTATCTCGGACAGAGAGCTAATGGTAAGTGGAGCAGCAGCAGCAGCAGCAGCAGCTGTTGCTATAGCAGATATTTGCTGCGGTTGGCCAAAGCCATTTCGATTCGCTTTTGTGTGTCTGGCAGGCAACACATTGTGCGGCCCTTGCCAAACAGAACATTGCACGGAAAAAAACTAAATAAAAACCAAAAAAAAACTAAAAAAAAAAAGAGCCAAATAGAGATCGAGTCAAAAATTGAATGCAGTTTTGTCGGGGGCCCAGCAATCCATTCGCAACACACTTTGGCGCTTTGTCGACTGATTTATGTATGGAAAAGTGACAGATGAAAATAATAAAAGCCATTCGCCGAAAATTGTTATGCCAGCTCGTTGGCAGCTCGTTTTGGCCTCTGCCAGTTGCAAATGGAAATGAAAAGCTAGACTTCCCAAAGGATAGCTCCCACCTCCCAACCAACAGCATTCAAACACATGAGAACGACAATATTTTCTACGAATTTGTTACAAATTTTCAACACTTTTGTGGTAACACACTCGTCGCGCGTTTCGAGTTCTTTATTGACAGCTCGCTGATGTGTGTGGGCTTCGCTCAGCTCTCAGTTCTCTATGAATAATGTGCTCTTCATACAGAGCCACTAATTGCATGCATATAGCTCTATATGAATGCCTACATTGAGAACCAATTCAATATTCGATTTCTTTTCAATTTAACTCAGTTTCTGAGTTGTGTCTGAGGCAGATGTTGGCTAATATTACTGCAATTGTAGTTAAACAGCTAAGTAAACTGAAAGGAAAGAGTGCAAAAAAGTAGCTAACAATTGAAATGAATCTTTGATAAATTGTTATATATAGTTAACTGAGTATTAAGATATTTCTTACTTTTGAGTTTGAACTTCAATGAGTGCATCAATTGTTTCAATTGCTCGTATCTCTAATAGTCACTTGTGTTTGCAGTGCATCTTGCTTCAATAACTCTCTTTCCTTAAGCTTCTTTAAGCTTCTCTTTCATTCTTTCAATACTTTTAAAGCAGCATTCAAAAATTCTCATATGTTAACTTAAGCATGTTTCCTATAAATATTGCATAGCATTCACTCTCTGTTAGCTGCTGTTTTCTTTAAATTTAAACATAAGCATTGCTTCCTGTAAATTTGTATTTGTTGCCTCACAGCTACGCATGATGAAATGACACAAACTGACTTTTGAAGCGCATAAATAATGCATTAGATAACTGCATTTAGCTTGGGCTAAGTTGATTTAATGAATATTTACATAGCTCTTATAAAGTACCTTATATTGGCCTATTATTTAGGGTGACCATACGTCCTGAAATGCCGGGACATGTCCCGCTTTTGTCAAGACAAGTGAAGAATTTTTTTGAAGAAAGCAGCGCAGATAAGCAGTTTTTTGCAACAAAGTCGTCGACCGTCCCGGAATGGCCTGAGGCCGATCTGGTCACCCTACTATTATTATAACTAAGAGAGTCTTTTCTATACTAGCTTTTTATTAGCATTTTAAAATAATTACCATTTAATAATAATAAGTAACATAAGCAAGTACTTTAGATGCATTTGTAAATTCTTAAGGAATGAAACTGCAAGAAACGCTTGGAGGCCTCTCTTTAGAATTCCTCAATAACAATGTTTCATTTCAATAATAATGTTTCATTGAAATTCGCTTATAAAAGCTATCAAATTTCTATTGAAATATGATCTTCAAATATAATTTAAAGCACAAACAAATTTGTTGGAAGCTGCCGGGCTTCTTCGGCAACTCGGACTCCAATCAATTACGAAGGCTAAATAAATGCTTTATTTCTTTAGTTAAATTAGCTTACTTAGATTATCATTATTAATTTAATGCCTTGACCGTGACGCTAATATAGGAACAAGTTAATTTATAACGAAAATGATTACAAAGCTGCTGAAGACAATTTTGAAACAGACAGACAAAGGCAAAAGAGTAGAAGTTATTAGTAAGGAGCATAGCAGAATATTACATAGATTTGTTAATGATTATGAATATGTTGAATGAAAATAAGCGTGACATCTCAAAAGAAAAAAAAACCTAAGGGAGCTTATTAGAAGAGTCATTTTTAGATGCTAAACCAAACACATTAATATACTATTTATATTTATCTAATCTTATATTTTATAGAGTAGCAAACCATTTAAGTAGAGACAATGGAACAAACTCAATTTTTTACAAAACAAATACTCCATTCAGTTCATGAACCAGAATGAAAGCTTACAGCGCAAAGGGAGATGGTTAAAAGATATCATTTTATTCAAGCTTATATGTTATTTATATAAATTTAACTCAAGCCTAAACTACCCATTGCAGCTTCTATGTATTCATCATCATCTATGTAAAAACTTTGCCTTAGCTCAATCAAGATAAGATTTCATTCAAACTGAATAGCTTCTGCCTTAAAAATAGATTTGTATGTGAATTTGACAGCTTCTATTCATAACTTATTTATACAAGGACTAAAAATAATTTATCTAGTATTAAGCACTTATTTCTAACTAATCTACATGGACTTAACACACGGACTTGCTCAACTACCGCCTTTTAAATATCTTCCCTAAATTCATAAGGATGAAGGGGATTAATTTGATCCGAGCTGCAGCTTCTGCTGCTAAAGGTGTTCCTGCCACACGAAGTTCTTAGAAAGTGTTCTCAGCGTCTTACACCTAAATGTACAAATTCAAAATGTTGCTATTTATACAACTCGAGTTTTGTTTACCGTCTATAAATAAGAGCGACGCGAGCCAAGAGTTCATCGTCTGACCAGAGACTCGGCGCACAGACTTAAGCTACTTAAATTAAAAGAAAGAACCACTCAAGGATTTATCCAAACTCGACGCAAATAAAACTTAACGTCAACTGCAGCACTTGCTCTTCCGCTTGCTGTCTCCCTCTCTCACTCTGTCTCTCTCTGTCTCTATCTCTATCTCAATCTCAGTCTGTAGTGTTTCCATTGCCATAAATGTCAACCAGCAGCAAGAACAACATTTGAATTCTATGGCCGAGCTAGATAAAAGATATTTCGGGTCTGTGTCCGCTGAAGTACTTCAAACAGCGAGCTGCGTCTCATACATTTCACAGGTGTGTGTGTGCGCAGGTGTGCCGTGTGCTAAACACATTCACAACGTGTAAGACATCATAATTGAAAGTAAATAGTAGAAGCTGCCCAAAAAAAAAAAAAAAAAAAAAACACACAAGGCGCCGCCACAGATATGAGGCAAACACTTTTGCAGGCGCTTTTAATGACTGCGGCTCGGACACCCACACACCCCTTGGCTTACCCTGGGGGCAACTTGCTGTCTGCTGACACCATTTTGCAGACACCAAACACACACACACACACACACAGAGAGGGAACACACATGTGTATCTCTAAGCACATGTCTTGTTGGATGTCGTGTACTTCAATTAAATTTTAATTTAAATGAATATACGAGCATATTTTGTCGCAATTTTTCTGTTGTTGTTGTTGCTGTTGTGAAGTAGCTTTAGTTGCAGCAGCCACAGTAGGGTGACTCAGGATGAAAAAAAAAAAATTATAAGCAATTGTAATATTTTATTTGCTATCAAACAAAGTTAGTCTAAGCAAAATATAACACAAAAATATGTAACTAAAAAATATTTGTTTATATTATAAAAATCTCTTTTAGTGACACACCCTAATCTAAGAGTTGCTAAATTAAAATGCAACATTTTCTTATTTCATGATTTTAAGCACAAACATATAGAGTGCCAGTGTACAGAGAGAGAGAGATAGAGAGAGACAGAGAGAGAGAGACAAAGTTTAGTTTTTAGTAAATATTTGAAAAAGTCATTTTGTAAATGTTGTGAAAAGCGTTTAAACCATTTCACACAAAAATGCCAATTACTCGGCCCAGCGGGCACATAAAAATCGAGAGCCATACGAAAAATATGCTAAAAATGTTTAAAAATATGTGAAAAACAATTGCAATTTAAAGAGAGAAAAAAGAAATAAAATTTTTTTGGGCAAATAATCATAAAGTTTGGCAAAATGAAAACTAAATGCTTTTGTCTTTATGCATAAATGTTTATGGCAGCATCTGTCAAGAGTCGTTAAATGTTATTGAAATGCACTCTTTTTTTTTGCTTGGATGCAGCTGTAGGCAACACACACACTCACAGTCACACTCAAATAATGCGTATGCAAGCGATAAAATATTTGCACGCCATTTAAAGTTGTTGCAATTGCATTACACATTACTCATACGCCCAGTGAGCCGCGGGCGCCTTGTTTACACGCAGCTGTACCTGCAAATGAGCGAATGAAGTGGGGCGATAGCAACCCAAACAGACAACACAACAACGAAAAACGGGGAAACTCAAAAGTTTTCTCCTTGCACTTTGCTTTAATGCCTCTTGGCAAATCGTGTTGTGGCAGGCTCTTTAAATGCAGTTTACTTTCAAGTTTTTAACTCTGCAAAATTTAAGCAGTTGTCAGTTTGCATTGAGGGTTGAGGTTGGACCCTAAGACGACGATGCTGACGATGTCGTTGGCGACATCATCTGGCTGACATTAGAACATTTTCCTTTTGTGTATGCAGCTGCCAAAAGCAGTTTATGCTGCGTGGCTGCAAATTTGGGTTAACATGTCACGCACCCACTCGCTGTGCTTCTCGCAGCCCGCTTTCGCGTTTTCCTCTCCCTATCACTCTCCCTCTCCCTCTTTCTCTATCACCCTCTCTACTGCACACTGCAAACTATGCTACATTATCGCTTAAAGTGTCGCTGACTGGCGTCAGTTGGCATTCAACATGCACGCTCCACTCTCACTCTCTCTCTCTCTCTCTCTATCTCTCTCTTTGTCTCCTTGGCCATCTATCTATCTCTGTCAGTGTTGCTTGCTGTCTGTCTTCCTTACACCATGTTGCAGCACAATAGAAAATTTAATATCAGCTATATATTATCTAAAGCAAAAGCTGAGACCATTATTTGATACTCTCAGCAGATATAGAACTTTTCTAGATCTAGATCTAGAGCTGATTCAATAGTGATAAGTCAGAGTCAGTTAGACTAGATCTTAAGGTTGGTGCTTCTTACTAATTCCATTAAAAATCTTTATAATTGAGTTCCAAATCTAATTTTTGTAACCCTCTTCAGCAATGGCAATGGCAATAGTTAAAACTACATATAATATAAAATAAAAGTATTTCAACCAACTATTGTTATAGAAAATATTGAAAAATTAAATTATTGCTGATTGCGCTATTCTGTTGACCTATTTTTTGCAACCTTTTTTGTAAGCTTTCATTTAAAATTTTTTTCAAAAATATTTTCTGTATTTATACTGTACTCAATTTTATTTTATGTAGAATAAAACAAAGTTCAAAATTTTTATATATTAAATATTCAATTTGAAACAAGTAAGAGTGCTCTAGTCGAGACGGCTCGACTACGAGATACCCTGAACCCTGCGAAGATCCAATCTTCCCAACATTATATGCTTATTTTACATATACAAATATTGCGAGCAACGCACGCACATGCATACGCACGCACGCATAAGCACGCGCTCTGCTGACTGCGCAGTTGACGCGGCGACTGCGCTCGGGCTGCAATATGCCTATTGTATGGGAAATTAAATGTTTAATAACTTTTTTTGTGGATGGACTTTCTTAATCAAACTTGCGCAGCGTAATCATGTCATTCATATGTATGTATTTGCCAAAGCACAAGTCTCTAGTATTTGAAATACGAATTTTTCAAATTGGTGGCGAAGGGGGCGTGGCATCCAAAATCCAAAATTTTCATAATGTCCGCATTTATTACACAGATCTACACAGTGAATTTGGAGACTCTAGCTCTTACGAAATGCTTAATAGAAGAAAAGTTATCGATTTTTATCGATAATAAGGAAACGGGATGAGTTATCGAAAATCTAAAAAAAACTCGTACTGCGTAGGCTATAGACGCGTATTCTCTGAAAATTTCAGATCTCTAGCTTATGTGGTTTACGAGATCGCTGCGTTCATACGGACGGACGGACGGACGGACGGACGGACGGACAGACGGACAGGGCTATTTCAACTCAGCTCATCGAGCTGATCAAGAATATATATACTTTATGGGGTCTGCGATGTCTCCTTCTGCCTGTTACATACATTTCACAAAAACATTATACCCTGATTTCCCATTTTCAATGGGTTCAGGGTATAAAAAAAATCAATATTTTTAGGCGAAATATTTGACTGTTTAAAGGGCATCAAATCGAAAGCTGGATGGTGGGGCAGTTGCTCAGCAACTTCAGCTAATGATGATGGATATGTTTTGGTATTAGCTTTAGAATGAGTGTGCTTCAGAGACCTTTAGAAAAGTTTTATTCTTATTGCTGATATCTTTGTTATTCACTTGACACAAATATCATTTTTTGTAAGCGTAACAAATATAATGCAAAGTTTTTGCTTGAAAAATTCATATAAAGCTCTACCGCTTCTCTTATTAAATGTTATTGGAATATCTAATAATAGACTTCAAAATAGATGAAATGTGCTTAGTTATTATATGCTTTAATATTCTTCACGATTTTCTTTAATCTCTTAACAAATCTATAAATTTATAAATATCATAAATTATACTATTAATATTATCTGCCTGTCTTGAATTGAATTGAATAAATTGCTTTTAATACTTTAATAATTTTTATTGCTTGTCTCAATTTTAGAGCACTTAAAGCTATGAAGTCTCAAGTTAACTTTGAATTTGTGCTGAAATTTCTATAAATTCAAGAAAATATTGAAATATTTGTGAGTCAAAATTATGATGCATAAAATTATTATTTTTATTAATTATTATTTTTGATTTATTAATTTTCCTGTAATAAAACAGATAGATAGTGTATCTAATGATCTATATTTCAGAAGTGTAGGCAAAGCATTTGTGTACTGAAACAGATAAACTTGCTTAAAGTAACTGCCTAAATTGCAAATTCTTTTTGTATTAATTTTATATATATTTAACCGCTGGCAAATACAAATATCAATATTTAATAACTAAATTAGAGGGTATCTTAGCGCCAGGCATATTTACAAATTAAATTTCATTTTTTCCACATTTTTTGCAGCGCGTTGGCTTTCTATCCCTCGGCCTGGGAATGTTGATCTCGTGTGTTTTTGGCTTCTGTTTCGGTCTGATTCTGGGCACCACCGAAATGCCTTGGGGTCAGAATATGGATTGGCCGACAGAGGAGATGCGCGGCAGGTGAGCAAAAGCTTTAATCAATGCTAATCAGCTAGAGAACAAATGTCTGCAAATTGCTTAGATTTTGTCACGTCTTGCCAGACAAATTATAATGTCAAGTAAATTAGCTGAACTCGAAATTTAAGACTGAGTTTATTTTCGGCATTGCAGTCATTTATTATGCCGTGAGTCGTATTTAAAGAAACGAAAAGCATTGTCTTTGAACATATTATTCTTGGCGTCGATCAAAGGGAATACTGAGATGCTTTTCTATTTGTTTGACTCCTGAGGCTCTCGATGGCCTTTTAAATTAGCTGTCGCTCAGTTCACAGGTGGCATGGAGTCATATTTATGGAATAACAATGTTTGCTTTCACAAGATTAGTTGCCTAAGCGACCAACTCATTAGCGAGGCTGAAAAATGAGAAACTAAGCTGAATGCTTGATATTCTATAAAGACAAAAAGGCACAACAATGAGTTTGGGTTAAGGGAAACCTTTGGGCTTAAATTCGCTTTCAATTAAAGCTGCGAGTATTATCAAAGTCAAGTTTAGTTTTTTAGCTCTTGGCAATGGCAATGGCAATGGCAATGGCAATGGCAATGGAAATCCATTAAGTATGTTAATTACGCATCGGCTCATGCAAATTCCAAAAGTTTGGCAAATCAGACTCCAAGTCAGTGGGGGGAATGAATCTATGAGCGTAAAAACCTAATAAATTACTTGCAAATAATTCAACTAATCTGATCAGCTTGAGCGAAATGTGAGGCGTGCGCTCATTAGGCGCACACCCGCCGCAGCCGCCGCTTTGACTGAGAGACTACTGTACTAGTCGCTTGGCTAGTATATGAGCAGACATTTATTATAGCATCGTCTTCATTTCTTTCTTCTTTGTTGTTGTTGTTGTTGTGCCTCAGCAGACGATACAAAGCGCAAATCTTGAAGTTGCCACGTGCCGACTGCGTAAATCTCTTATGCCAGTGGGGCCAAATAGGCAGGCTTAGGCGTGCGCCCACACCCACAGCCACAATGCACCACATCGCACCACACGAACGCCGCTACAACAATAAATTAAGCTCAGGCGCATTTTGCCGGAAGCTGTGCGTAATGAATGTGTGTCGGCAATTGTGTTAATTGCGCAAAATAAATTGTTAAAATAATAATACAAAAGCCCAGACGGTCGATGGACGGACGTGGGCAATAGAGAGATAGAGATAGACCGGCCGTCGATGGACTGCCAAATCTGACAGCTAAATGTGCAGACGTACAGTCAAACATACACAGAGACGAACACAATACCACCACAACATACAAATCATCATAATATTAACAAAAGGCGCTCGCATTTGCCCTGATTGCCTGATTGTCGCCCCCCCACACACTCAGTAGTGCCATATGCTAGAATATCTTTCTCTCTCACTCTCTCTCTCTTTCTCTATCTCTCTCTCTATATATACACAGATATTTGTCAAGTCCACATTCACATTCACAATTTGTGGCACGTTGCTTTGTCACTGCCATAAATGGACAACTGTCGAATTGCGGTCTCATAATTGCAGGCATTTTTCTATTGCCTGATAACCGCTTGTGGCTGTATTCACTGTACTTCAGTTTTGAATTGAAGCATGTGCAATAAATTGAATTAATTTTGCTTTGGCTTAGGCAGAACTAGGCATAGAAAACATGGGAAAGTGTTGGAATGGCGATTCAGTGGCAATGCTTTTGGGATTTGGATTTGGAGGATGAAAGTTTAGTACTATATATATATATGACATAACTGAACCTTTTGCATTTCAATTATTCAATTCAAATCATTGTGAAGGAATGTTATTAATGCCTATGTTAATGTTTGAACAGCATAGGTTGATCAAAGAAGAGCTATAGGGACAGAAAAGAAAGAAATGGGCTTGAGATATTATTTTAAAAATATGTTAATACTTAAAGTTGATAATATGTTGATCAAAGAAGAGCTTTAAAGAAGGAAAGGAAGAAATGGGCTTGAGATATTATTTAAAAAATATATTTATATGTCAGTTTGTTGGGCATAACATATCGTTTAAATTGCCTCGACTTAGCTGGGAGAGATTGAAGCCCTAAGTAAAACTTTGGAAGACTCGATACAATATGTGCAAAGTTTGGAATGATTGCTACGCTGGCTATAATTTCTTCATTTCTAACCAGTGTCTGTCTGCATATTGGCTTAAGATTCAGAAGAGTATAATCTAGCTCAATGTTTTTAGCTATGCATTGAATTAGCTGAACATTGAAGCCATGATGCAAAGCAAGCTCATGATGAAATTCATGTTGCGCATTAACAACCAAGACAAAACTTCACAAATTATTTAAATTTATTTTTATACAATTAGCTGACGTTACATAAGTTAATATCAAATGGCAAATCTTATTAATAATGTTAAAATTTAAATATTATTCATAACCAAAACAGCTAATGAAACATAGCTACTGAAAATAGTAACACTCTTGCCTGGCCAGCCCATATATGTAAGTCATGTCCTTGCCATAATTCCAGCCTAAAACTCAATTGAAAATTCTAAGCTCAAAAAAAGTTTATTCCTAAGCATCCACTGTTGCCCAACCGAATCACTTCTAATTTTTTTTCCCAACAAAAAAAAACTCAACTCGAAATTTCCGGCCTTCAAAATTCAGGCCTTTGGCAAAGGTAAAATATGCACTTGCTAATTTATGGGGACAGGCGCGAAGTTCAACAATAATTGAGCGCAAATTGCGGCGCATAATAAAGTTGTTGCGTTGATAAAAAGTGAAATGTATCATTTTTTTTTTTTTGGGGGAAAAATTACAACGAACAGCAAATGTAACCAAAGTCGTAAGCCATTAATCAAGCAAAGTTGGAAAATAGAAGCCAGCGCCAACGCCATGTAGGCGCAAATGAGGTGCATGAATCAAAAGGCAGCACAATGAAAAGTTTCCAAAACATTTTTCACAACCAAATGACTGCAGCGCCGGCGACAAGGTCGCTTGCCGGAGCCGGAACTGATAACAAAAGCCGCTGACACTTGACAAAGTTGCGAGTTGCCAGCCCCGCCGCGCCCCCGGCCCCGTCCCCGCTCCCATTTGAAAGAGAGAAAAGAGCAAAAACCAAAATGAAAAGTATGAAAAAAAAAAACAGCGTGAACAGCAGCGCCACCTGGCGGCGTGTCCAGTTGACAGCGCAGATAAGCGAATGCCAGCCACAGCCGGCGCTGTCCGGCTCTCAGTTCACAGCTCTTAGCTGAACTTAACTCAATTTTCGTTTGGCTCACAGCTGGCATTTGTCATTTGGTGGCATTTTCTGTGTTTTTAATTAATTCCTCTTTGGCTTTTCAATATATGTATGTATGTATGTATGTATGTATGTATGTATAATTCCCTTCCACAATTTCCGTTTGCAGGGGCAATGTGCGTGCTTTGTGGATGGGCGTGCTCTGGGCTCTAACATCTGGCACTGGCGTGGCTGTTGCCCTGCTTCAGGGTTCTGCGGGGCCGCTGATTGGCGTTGCCATATCAGCCTCATTGCTACCACCCGTTGTCAATTGCGTAAGTATTCGAGTGTCACAACTAAATTGTAAAGCTATTCAGGTGTTGTAGGGGTTATAGACATGACTATTTAGATATCCTGTAAAATTGAAGCATGAACGGATAGAAGGACGGACATTGGCTAATATGTTTCTTGTTGGTTATCAAGGGAAGCATGCGATAGAACTGTTAAATATGCTGAAATGGGAGTTCTATGAATACCGTATTTGTGAAAATATATGTAACAGGCAGAAGAGGACGTATCAGAGGCCATAAAGTATATATTCATGATCAGTAAGATGAACTAAGTCCATGTCGTGTACTGTCCTTTTGCCCGTCTGTACGTCCGTATGAACTCAGCGATATACTCAAGTGCAAAAGTTTGAGAAAGTTGAGGAAATTTGATATATTATTAATGTTAAACTTGTATTACTGTATATCATAAGCAGTACAGGATTATTTTCTTCCTTGAAAACTCATGCAGTACAGGATTATTTTCATCTTTGAAAACTAATTCCCTTTCCTTATAATAATCAATAATTTGATTTTGTTTTTGAAGCGTTACTTGAACACCACAAAAGGTAGAAATTTCAAAATTAAAGTATTGATTTTTGGAATGATTAGACAGATCTTGAATATTTCGAATATTGTATACCTCCACCTTTTGCCGCAAACATGCTAAGACCCTATTTCAAATAGAGACTAGTGCTTTAGCATATACTCACATTTGTCTATCATTATTACCTTATAAATTTATTAAATTTTGCATTGTTTATCAAGTATGTTTTAAAGAAGCATAAAATCATTGAATCTGCACAGGATTCGGGGTATTTCATAGTCAGTCACTTCCACCTAGACCCCTTCTATTTGCTTTATTCTAACTATCGCGTTTTTTGACTAATTATTTTTCCGATTGCTGAGCTCAACTTGCAGGGTATTAAATAGAATTTAAATGGAAAAATTAGAATAGAAATATCTCGGCTACTCTTTAAGAGACCTACAGAATATGCATGAAATATTTTTAATTGGTAAGCTGATGCTTAGGCACAAGAGAGCTTTTAAGCTCTCTTCACTTTAGTGAAGCCTTCGCATTGATTGCCAATGGCAACAAATAATGATGTTTAACTTAAAGTGTATTAAAGTTAGGCTCTTAAAGCTATGTTCTCGCTCTTTGTAATATTTTGGTAAAGGTTTGATAACAGAATGTTTAACTTGAACAATTATATGAAATGCTTTAAGTGCTTTTAAAATGTTGTAATAAAACAAAAAGGTAAACGAATAAGTAAATCTATAATATCGTACAAAATATTCTACTAATCCAATGTAATATATAACTATTTCATATAGTATATCGACAAGTATTTCTATGCAAATAATCCAAATGTTAGTCGCTACAAGCAAAATTACATCCAAGCTATAGCTGCTTAGTTTGTCGTCCAAAGGGTCTAAAAAACACAACGACTGAGTTGACAGTGAAAGCTGACGTCGCACGCCTGAGTGAGCCAAGCGCACATAAATTAGCCAAATATACAATTTGCTCGATTAATCTGAAGAGCGGAGCTGGGCACAAAAAGTTTTGCTCATAAATCTGCAGCACCGATTTCCAAACTGCAACTTAGCCGAAGCTCAAGCACTGACTGACTGTGGATGGGGCCCAGCTGTTTGGCCAGTGTATGTATGGCAGCTAACCGCAACGAGTGCATAAATTCCGATCCAATTTTCAAGTGCGAATTGCGCAGCAGCAAGCAGTCTAGCGGATGTTGCGTTAAATTATTAAGCAAGCAGACAGAGCGAACTAGCCGAGAGAGATAGAGAGAGTGCGGGAGAGTGAGAGGGGAACATTGTGGAATATGCATGCAAAAACTTGCACAGCGGAAGCGGCAGGCCAACAGGCAAACAAACAAACTCCCGGCGACACGAGGTTGTCTGACATTTATCAATTGTGACAGAAAGACAATGGCACAAGGCGGCACAAGCCGACAAAGGCGGCAAGACGGGCGGTGACGCGGCCACAAGGCATGACAAAATGATGCAAGAGCTGCTTCTTGCCCCACTCCCAGTTGCCCAGTTGTGAGCTTGCAACCTCGCTGCTAGTCCTTTGCTTACTCCATGTGCTGAAACAATGGGAGCTGAGATCGCTTAATCATACCGACGACTGTGGTCGAGCATGTGTGCTAGCCCAGTTAGCCCTCGCCTTGCTCTTTACCCAGCTCTGTTTTGGTTCTATTTTTTTTTTTCATGCTCTCGGCTTATATGAGCTGCATAAATCAGACGCACGCACTAAAACTCTGACGCTGTCAGCTCTATCAGGCAGCAGTTGCACGTTTTTAACCTAAAATCTAACTGCATTGCCCAAACAGCGTGCCACAATTAATAGCATGCAGCCAGGACAACGCCGCGTATGAGTAATCGCATATATTTACTTTTCGCATTACTCATACGCAGCGTTGTCCGCCGCCCGTAGATAGCACACGTATATGTCCTAAAATAAAAAATCACTATCAGCTGAATTATTGTGCATAATTCTTTCAGCTCAGCAATAAAAACTTGTATCCTTTCGCATTTGTCGAGTTGAATATTTAAAGTTTTATGTTTATCCACAAATAATTTACTCGGCATTTTGGCAATTAGCGCGCAAAATGTGCTCAACATTGGTTTACTTTACCGAATTATTCACATTTTATGTCTTTTAAGTTCGCATTTTTATTATTTATGCGCCGCCATTTATAATGAATAATTACAGTTGTATTTACTTTTAACAGAATGTTTTTCTTAGAACTAAAATTGTTTACCAGATTTCGTTTTCAATGAAGAGCACTAAAGACGTCATAAATTAAACAAGTAAGAACGTTGCAGTCGGGCGCTACCGACTGCGGGATACTCATTCACACCCCCACAGATCACGCCCATTGCCACGCCCACAATTGGTTTGTACATATATAATTTTTTGGAAATCAATAGAGGAGATCAGCAGTAATATCTGTATATAATTCTGATTTTCTCACTGAGAATCGGAAAAACGTATAGTTTTTCCCGATTTGCCACGCCCCCAGTAGGCGTAGACATATAATTTTTGGTCAGTTCTTAGAAGTAGTGAAGGGTAACGTAAGTGTGAAATTTGGATGCTTACACTCAAAAAATGCGAAAATTACAGGGTATTTTTTAGCCGGGCATACCCCATAAGGGGCGTAAAAATTATTTTTGGGTCATCGATAGAGGAGCTCACCAGTAACTTACCATCCAATTTTGAAGCTTCTAGCTCTAAAACTGTAGGAGCTACAAACTTTTGCGGTTTGCCACGCCCCCTATGGGCGTAGATATATCCGCCATATCTTTTCCAACTTGGGTTGTCAACCCGAGTATATATACCAAGTTTCAAGTCTCTAGCATTCATAGTGCTCAAAATATTACAGAATTTGAAAAATCACTATATAGCCAGATCCGATTTGCCACGCCCCTAGTAGGCGTGGATATACAGATTTTTGGTCGATCTTCATAGGATCGTATCAGTAACCTACGTGCCAAATTTGGGCGTTCTAGCATTAAAACTGTAGAAGATACAGTTTTACCCGATTTGCCACGCCCCCAATGGGCGTAGATATATCCGCCATAGCTTTTTGATCTTGGGTTGTCAGCACGAGTATATAGTCAAAATTGCAACTCTCTAGCACTTCTAGAAGTAGTGTTTCTGAGGTATGGGCAAATGCATTTTCCGATTTGCCACGCCCCTAGTGGGCGTATCGGGAAAATCTTGACACTTTATAATTCGAGGGTATACACGAGTATATATTCCAAATTTCAACTCTCTAGCTTCAAAACTGTGCAAATGGTTTGCGTTCATACGGACAGACGGACAGACGGACAGACGGACAGACGGACGGACGGACAGACGGACAGACGGACAGACGGACAGACGGACGGACAGCGTGACGGACATTGCACAAAACCAATATACTCATTTCACTTTGTGAATGAGTATAAAAAGAGGCAGGCACATGCCATAGGATACACACACACTCACACACACACACACACTCACACACACACACACACTTTGAGTAGGCACGAACTTCCGGAGTGTGTGCGTGGCCAAGCGCTGAGTCATTATAATTTATAAGAGCGTAGCAAAAGAGCAAAAAAATTGTGGCGAAAGAAACCCAAAAGAGCAGACAATGCGACAATAAAGTTTTATCTAAGCTCAAAGTCTGAGTGTGATATTTATCACAATTCAAGGCCGACAGCACTACTTGTTATGCCTAAGGCAACAGCTGTGCTGTTTTCAATTTCAATTCAGCGACCTTATGACCTCAACTGTCCACGCGTGTCCCTCCTCCCACACACACTTTGATTAAGTCATGTCAGTCATACAAATGGACATGCCACTTAACACACACACACACACACTCTCTGCTACTGCTTTGCAGGGTCTGTTCTGGTCGCAGGCTTGCATCTGGCTCATCTATCCGGAGAAACGCATACCGCACTTGAAAAACGAGGCAATGAACACCACCAGCGCCTACCCGTTCCTCTACACGGACTATTTGCCCACCGAGTTCCTCATCAATGGCATTGTGTCCGCCTGTTTGACGGTAGTGAATGTGATTTGCATATTTATAACGGCCATAATAGTGTTGAAAATCAAGGAAGTATCGGCGCCATACACGGCCAGTCCGGACCTAAAGCGGTAAGTGGATTGCCAAAGAGCTTCAGGTTTTCAATATCAAAGAGCCAACAATATGACAACAATAAAGTTGGCCCCCACTCCCCCACCCTCCACACTCCCCACTCGCTGATATGCACTGAACTGTTCCTAATGGCCGCATACTTGGCTTTAAGCTTATCATTTCCGCTATATGCGTCCGCCAAATGGCCAGTCGACCATTTGTGAATGTAATTAATAAGAGAGGCAACAATCGCTGCGGACTATATACGCTTGTTTAATCAGTAATGGAGACTTGTCTTTTCAAAAAGAGACGTAGACTGGCACGATGAACCATACCAAATTTAATGTGTTTAACGCGAGTAAATTTAATTAAAATTTTAGTCAAATTTAATTAAAATTTCATGATTACTAGTCTTAGTAAATAGCAGTTATTACAGAGGTCCTTTGGTTACACGAAAGACTGAGTGAAATCATATGCTGCTGTTAAAGTTAACATAACTTATGCACACAGTTGTCCATTATCTTTATATTCAATAGCAGACTGTTAATTAACATTGAAACTAATTGCTGTTCTGTCCCAAGTTGATTCGTCTATTAATAGAATAACAACAAGTGAGTCAAAGTAGTTTCTTGTAAAGCTTAATATCATCAATTTAGGATAGCTTTCACTATTAGCTTAAAAGTATGTTAACTAACATAGTTATCACAGAGGTCATTTGGCTACATGAAGGACAGAGTAATCATATGCTGCTGTTAAAGTTAACATAACTTATGCACACAGTTGTCCATCATATTTATATTTAATAACACTGTCAATTAAAGTTAAATCAGTTCTGTACCAAGTTGATTAGTCTGTTAATAATAAAAAAAGGCAGTCAAAGAAATTTATTGTAAAACTTAACATCACCAATTCAGGATTGCTTTCACTATTAGCTTAAAATACTGTTAACTAACATAGTTGTCACAGAGGTCTTTTGGCTGCATGAAAGACTGACAGAAATCTTACGCTGCTGTTAAAATTAACATAAATTATCCAAGTTGATTCGTCTATTAATAGAACAACAAGAGGTGAGTCAAAGCAGTTTCTTGTTAAACTTAAAATCATCAATTTAGGATAGCTTTCACTATTAGCTTAAAAACAACATAACTTATGAACACAGTTGTCCATCATCATTATATTTAATAACGGACTGTTAATTAACATTAAAGCCAGTTCTGTTCCAATTTGATTCGTCTATTAACAGAATAACAAAAGTGAGTCAATGAAGTTTCAGGATTCAGGATTGCTGTCACTATTAGCTTAAAAGAATATTAACTAACATATTTAATATTCACTACAAATGTTAGGTACAATTAACACATCAGTATTAACATTTCAGTGCACTATTCTATTTATAACATCTGTAATTTTTGCATTGATATATCAACATTTCTATTTGCACTAAAACAAAGCACATTTTTTGCTACATTTGCAAGGTCATAACATCAAATATATATTTAATTAGCCTGAAAACCATAATGCCACCACATTGCCGATGACAAATCTTATAATTAACTGGCTTATTGCGTGCATTTCATAAGAAGTGCTCGGGCTAATGTTAATAAATGAGCTTTGTAGCGCCGCCTTCTTCTTCTATTATAAATAGCCATCTAAGTCGCATAGACGCCACTGACCCCCATCTGGAGGTTGGCACATGTCTGGTCTGGTCTAGTCCGCTCTGCTGTGGTATGGTCTGGTCGGGTCTGGTCTGGTCTGGCTACGTGGCCTTCAATCTCATAATGTGACGCATTAAATTACTTGAAGCGTGCACAAAACAAATTTTGTTTGCTGTTGCAGAGCTCTGTCAACACGGCTCACAGATATTATGTATGAAACAGTTTTTGTTACACTATGCACAATGTTGCCTATTAAGGCAAACGCACGCTCGCTGGCTCAACCGCCAGGCAGCTTGTGTTTATGCTATACCCTGCTGGTTGTGCTATGACAGTAGTGGTAGCTATGCATGAGGCTAAGGATAAGAGAAAGGATATGTAAAAAGATATGGCGAACTATGAGGTTATGGATTAAGATAAGGATAGAAATGAGGATAAGGGTAAGGTTAAGGAAATGGATATAGGTAATGATGAGTACAAAAATAAGGATAAGGAAAGTGATAATTGTAGGGATATAGATAAGGATATTGACTTATCCTTTCTTTATCATTATCAATATCCTTAAAACTATACTTATCTTTATACATATCCTTATCCATATCTTTATCGTTAGCCTTACACATACCCCTATTCATATCCTTATCCATATCCTTTCCTTTTCCTGATCCATATCCATATCCATATCCTTATGCATATCCTTTCCATTTCCTTATCCATATCCTTATCCATATCCTTATCTATATTCTAATACATATCCTTATCCTAATGTTTATCCATATCCTAATCCATATCCTTATCCATTTGCTTATCCATAACCCTATCCATGTCCCTATCCATAATCTTATCCATATCCTTAACCATATCATTATCCATATCCATATCCATATCCTTATTCGTATCTTTATACATAGCCTTATCTATAACCTTAACCATATCCTTATCCATATACCTATCCATATCCTCATACATATACTTATCCATATCCTTATCCTTACACTTATTCTTATAAGGAATGAATTATACTGGATTCAATTGATTTTTTCACTTTAACAATCTTATCCGTATCATTATTATTGTTAGTATCAATATCACTACAATTAAAGTCAATATCTCTATCATTATTATTATCTTTCTCATTAGAGCCTTAACTTTCACATTCAGATAAATTCACTCTCTCTACAGGGTATCTCCCATTCGACAACTCCATCAAAGCGCTTATTGTTTTACTATCTCTCTGTCTGTCTGTGCACATTTAACAGTTGTTTATGCAATATTTGTGTTTGCTGCTGTTGCATTCAACTCGCGGCAGCCCTTTAGTCAGGGGGCAACGCCCTCGCCCGAATAGATGTCATGGACAGGCCAGCGGTTTTAGCTATTCGTTGTCCATATGGCTGCGGGCTTATGTGCAATGCAATGTTTTCCATTCCGACTCAGCAGATCTTGCAATACGCATAAAGTGCATAGATTCAACTATTTGTTTATTGAAACTTTGTGTGCTTTGCTTTGGCAAATTGAAGCTGGTTTCTTTTCCAAGGGTTTTTTATTTGTTTTTATTTAACAGTTCCAGGGCTCAATGCCAAATGATAATAAGAAAATTCAAACTAAACTTTAACTAATCTTGAATTTTTGCCATCACATTTCACATTTTAAATAACTAATTAATATTTTGATTTAATACAGTTTCTGGGAAACAGATCTTCGCACCGTGCGCAAGACAAACCGCTCTACGATGCGTCATCGACAGGGAACACTTCGGGGCGCTGGAGCTGACAAGCTTATGGGGTAAGTGCGGATCGCAAAACTCAAAGAAATCTTTACTTGAGAATTCCAATTCACGAAGTCGTTGCCATTTATTGTTTGTTTGTTTATTGTTGTTGCGGTAATTGAGCGCATGTGTGATGCAGTCACTGTGTGTGTGTGTGTGTGTGTATGTGTGTCTGTTCATGACATACCCCGAGGCCAACGCAATTTACTTTTGCCTCATTGGAATGGGAGTGCCAAACGTCTCCAACCAATTTCCAGAGGTAAATAACAAACGTTTTTATATGTCGAAGACGACTTGGCACCACCCACCTGCCCACCCAACCAACTGCCCACCCACCCACATCGCATGTTGTTTTTAAGGATATAAATAATTTTGATGGCGGTAAGAAAAGTGGGCAACATACAAAATATTTATCGCATAATTGAAATCATTGCGCAAAAATTTACGACATATTTGTGCAAAAGCGTAACAGAAATATTGCCCAGCTTTAAGCTATATACTCGAGTGGGCTCCACTCATAACAGATTTAGGTCGATTACATAAATTGTGAACGAAAAAACATACGAAATTTAAGTACAACTCAAATTGAAATAAAATTGCTATTTTAATTATAATAAAAAGAAATGAAAATAAATAGAAAAAAAAACACATTCATTAAGCACGATCAAAGCATATTTAAACGTCAATTAGGGTCAGGAGCGGGTTCTATAAAAGGTACGACAAAAAAAAAGAAGAACAAGAAATTAGCATAAAAACAATTGGAGTATCCCACTCGAAATTCATGTAGCAAATTAGCAGCCAGCTGCTGGCGCTTTTAATTTAACGCCCAGTGACCGCGCTGTTTATTCAAACAACTAAAAAATTTATGGCCCATTCGCACAAAGGGGCATTGAGAAATTTGCACAAAAGTTTTTCATTTTCACACTGAATGCAAATTTGCAGTGTAGGTCCGAAGCAGAGTAAAGGTGGCAGTAGTAGTATTATGTAGAATGAATGCCCTTACAGCGGCGGGCTTGATGTGTGCATGAAAAATCAGCTAAAATGTTAAAATTAAAATCTGTTTTGAAAGAATTACAGCGCTACAGGACTGTAATGTTTGAATGAATGAAATTTTGGTGTAAAGAAATATATGTTCATGAGAATAATAGTGGTGAGAGTTGAAGTCAATTGTTATATTTAATTTTGTATTAATAAAATTGACGAACATAAATTAAATGATATTTTTATGAGATTAAGAAATTTGAAAGGTTTTAAATTTATGTTATAATTAATCTACCAAAAACTCAGGATGAGGCAAAAGTAATCATCTGGGGCAACAGTAATCAATGATCATTTGAATTTAATTTTTGCAATCAATTCTAAGCAATGTGTAAATTATAAATAAAATACAAATTTGATTTAAAAATTATTTATAATTGAATAAAATAAAATACAAATTTGTTATAAATAATTTAAAATTTAATAAAATAAAATACAAAATTGATTTTAAAATTGTTTAGAATTGTTTGCAATCAATGATAGCGTACAGCAGCTTCGGTCTCTTTTTATACCCTGAACCCATTGAAAATGGGAAATCAGGGTATAATGTTTTTGTGGAAATGTATGTAACAGGCAGAAGGAGACCTCGCAGACCCCATAAAGTATATATATTCTTGATCAGCTCGATGAGCTGAGTTGAAATAGCCCTGTCCGTCTGTCCGTCCGTCCGTCCGTCCGTGTGAACGCAGCGATCTCGTAAACCACAAAAGCTAGAGATCTGAAATTTTCAGTATATACTCGTGTGTATCCTACGCAGTACGAGTTTTTTTAGATTTTCGATAACTCATCCCGTTTCCTTATTATCGATAAAAATCGATAACTTTTCTTCCGTTAAGCATACCGTAAGAGCTAGAGACTCCACTTCACTGTGTAGATCCGTGTAATGAATGCGGATAATTTGTAATTTTTGGATTTTGGATGCCACGCCCCCTTCGCCCCCAATTTGCAAAATTCGTATTTCAAATACTAGAGACTTGTGCTTTGGCAAATACATACATATGAATGACATGATTACGCTGCGCAAGTTTGATTAAGAAAGTCCATCCACAAAAAAAGTTATTAAACATTTGATTTCCCATACAATAGGCATATTGCAGCCCGAGCGCAGTCGCCGCGCTGACTGCGCAGTCAGCAGAGCGCGTGCTTATGCGTGCGTGCGTATGCATGTGTGTGTGTGTGTGTGTGTGTTGCTCGCAATATTTGTATACGTTAAATAAGAATATAATGTTTTGAAGATTGGCTCTTCGCAGGGTTCAGGGTATCTCGTAGTCGAGCCGTCTCGACTAGAGCACTCTTACTTGTTGATAATATAGTTTTTAATTTTATCCAGCTGTTTTCTAATTGTTAACGAATTCATATTCATCTTTTTTCTTATATTAGTGGCAACTATCAGGGTCTAGACGAGGCACGTAGTGCTAAAATGGACTCAGCACTGGAGCGAGCCCTGGCACAGGCCGAAAGTGATGCGACCTTCAAGAAAGTCAAACGAATGAGCTACTCGAGTAATGCGGCAGGTGAAGTAAGTATAGTAATGCATTTAATTAAAATGATATATATTTTTAAATTAATATATATAATTGAAATATAGATTTTTATATTTGATAACACATATATCTTACTAAATTTATAGAGGAATTTAAAAGGGTATTAGACAGGCGCTAAATTTAAGCTCATAACATGCATTAATGCAACACACATAAATTTATTAAGATATATTTGTTATCAAATGAAAAAATCACTTTAGAAAATGAATTTATTAATCTTTATATATGTTATAAGACTCTCTATTATAAAGCTCTTATTGACTGACTACTAAAGTCTTCAGTCTAAAGATATTTGTAAGAATCTAATTGAGAAGATTTTACTCTTTCTGCAATAGACGTTCCTGACACGAGCTAATTATTATTATTATTTTAATCACTTTTAATCTTTATATATATTATAAGACCCTCATGTTGACTGAGTACTAAAGACATCAGTCTAAAGATATTCGTAAGAATCTAATTAAGAGTAATTTTTACTCTCTCTGCAATAGACGTTCCTGACACGTGCAAATTATTTATTATTATTATTATTATTTTATTATTATTATTTCAATCACTTTTAATCTTTATATATATTATAAGACCCTCATGTTGACTGACTACTAAAGACATCAGTCTAAGGATATTCGTAAGAATCTAATTAAGAGTAATTTTTACTCTCTCTGCAATAGACGTTCTTGACACGAGCAAATTACTATTTTTATTTTAATCACTTTAGAAAATGAGTTTAATAATCTTTATATATGTTATAAGACGCTCTTGTTGACTGACTACTAAAGACATCAGTCTAAAGATATTCTTTAAAAGCTACTTGAGAAGATATATTTTTACTCTCTCTCTCTGCAATAGACGTTCTCGACACGTGCAAAGCTGGTTAACCCACAATAATTAATGTTTTTCTACTCTGAATTTCGCGTTTGGTTTGCTAATTGTTCATGCCTCGCCTGGATCACTCTGAAAGGCATCTTCTCTGTCTACAGCTGTCTGGTTGCCCTAATGTCTATCTGCCTTCTCCTCTGCCTATTTCTACAATACCTTCGACGCCACAGCAGTCATCGCTGAGTCGGTCTTCGTTGTATCAGACAACCTTGTGGCGGCGGTAGCTACGTTGCAATTGTGGCTTCTGTGGTCGTTGTCACGCAGTCCACGCGCGTTGTCGGCAGCTGTACAATCACACTACAGTCAAGAGGGTGTGGCTGGAGCCACTCAGCTACACTGCGGCTAGCTTGACATGGCATACATAGCTCAATATAATTGCTCCGCTAAATGCAAACAGTTTAGATTTTCAGTTAAATATTGATGGAGAAAATGAAGTCAGTCTGAGTTGATTTGAATTTATTTCGAATTATCGATCTTAAGTTAAGAGAGTAAAGATCCAAATAGAAGAGTAACTTCTGTGACTGCATTCGTTAGATCAATCTTAATATATATTTATTTTTATTAGATAAAATCCAATTGGGTATGCCTGACTAGCAAATGCCATGACTCTTCTGACATGCTATAATTTTAGATGTAATTTCTTTAGATGACACAGCACAGTGATCTTGGCTATTTCCGATACGGGATATTGGAAAAGATATATAAAAAGTTGAACTCTCAATATTATTGAATACTTTGAGAGAGGACATACCAAATTTGATAACTCTCAGAATCTATTAAATAATCTATGTAAATGTTTTTATCGATTTTAAATCCTTCTATTCATATTATCGAATAATTTGAATATGTTATAAAGTATAATCGATGAGATGAAATAAACTGTACTTAAATTTCCATATTCAATTAGTTTACAGCATAAAAAGAGTTGTAAAGGAAATCAAGTCTGAAGCTCTAACCCACATAAAATTAGATTCTACCAAACTCCAACTCAGTGTCAACAGTCAATTAGCTTGCCATTCTTTTGTAAAAATGCTGTATACACTAAAAATGACTTTAGTACACTACAAATGACATCTGTTATTTAAAATACAAGCATTACAATTAGAATAACACTTAGTAACTGCTAATCGCCTTTGTCAAGTGCTTTGTTGCAGACCCTTTGGGGAAGACAGCTTTCAAAGTAAATTACCCACAATTACGAGTTAAAGGGAGTGACTACAGTACAGTAAGCACTGACCTCAATCATTAGTTGCGTAGCGCGGGAATAGTTGAAAGTAAGAGCTACCCGCAGAGGCTAACACCAGCTGGCAGGAGCTGGCAGGAGCTGCCAGGCGAGACACACCAAGGACACGGAGAATATAAAGCAAGCCGAGTCAAAGACAACTGCAAACAACTGCACTGGAATGCTTACGCGAAGAAAGTCACACAAAAACTGTTGTCCAATGTAAACCACCACAGCCTTTAGCTGAATCTCTTACTTTTTTTTGTTTTCTGTGTGGATGTGCCAAAGATTGTGGAGATTGAATTCAAAACATGCAGCTTGGCAATTGAACGACAATTGAAAAGAGTCAAAGCTCTTTGTGGGGGATGTTAGGGTTCAGGGTGTTAAGAGCGTTTTGAATACTATTTTATAGAGACGAACTTGATTCATATGGTGCGAATGTTTAAATGAAGTAATTATCTAAGATATGTAAATCTAGCAGTACCTAAAGACAGCTGCAGTAAGGGCAACGTTTGTGTTTAAGGAAACAAAATATTACGCATACGCACAGTATAACCGCGAAGTTAGCTGTTTGCTAGGCAATTCATAATGAGACATTTCGCAGGAAAAGTTACGTAATTCTTAACCACAATTTCCTTTTTGAAATATGTGTGGTGCCAAGAAACTCATTTTGTTTAATAATGTCAAAAAATATTAAGTATACGCCTGCTGAGGCGTTTGAGGTTAACTGAATTTCAGGCAATTCCCAATTAGTCGTCGTTTCATAGACTAAGAGTTGAAGCAAAGGAAGGCTTCAAGAACAACGCAAAGATATATACGGAAGTTAATGCTTAACAAACAGTTCTAATTAGACTTATGAAATTCTCAAATGTATTCAAATAAGAAATGCATGAATAGCTGGAGCTAACGAAACATATATATATATATACTTATGATTAGCAGAGACTGTCCATATAGTCACCGCTAATCATACCGTGTGTATACTTGATTTATATACACACATAGGTTTCTTTTATAGGAAATGAAACAGATTTTTATCCAACACAAACATATAATATTTTAAAATACCTAAACTAAGCCTACAGCACAGTAAAAACCCCTCAGTTAATAGTAACAAAAAATATTAAGTATACGCTTGGTATGCTCATCAGGCAGACATCATAATAAGCAAACGCTTTGAAGGAAACGAAAAAAGAAACTTTCGTAATATCCCGTTTAGCCAACGGAAGAAAGTTCCAATTAAAAGTTACTGCAAAGCAAGAATTCAGCCGAGCGTCAATTGCCACAAATCAACTTTTACATTAATTCATTTTGAAAGAGATGAAAGAAGTGACGAAAGCCAGAAAGAGAGAGAAAGAGAGAGAGAGAGAGAGAAGAGATAGCGCAAATGGGAACGTGAAGAACGCACTTGAGTGAGTGACAGACAAGACATGCTCCAAATATTTAAGGCCTCCGTCGAAGCCGACTGCAAAACAAACTTGATAAGTTGGCGGCCGTTGTGGGTGAGGTGGGGAGGGGCGGGGCAAAGGGCTTACACTGTGAACGGCTTGTAATCTATTTAAAGTGAGTCGCGGCCACTAAAACTCAATTAACCCCCTTTTCACACAGCGCAAAGCTGAAAGAAAAGAGACCGAAATAGCCATACAAATAGAAAGAGAGAGAGAGGGAGAGAGAGAGAGAGAGAGACAAGAAACAAAACGTACAAATCAAGGCAAAAGATTACAAACGGAAATGGCTGGCCATTGAGCGGGCTTAAGGGGGAGTGGGGGTCGCTTACGGTAGAAATAGATGCATGTGGGCGTGGCTGGGCAGGGCAGGACAAGAAATTTTTTCACTTAAAACCGCATTGATACTCAATTACTAGTGAATGGGTTGCCAGGTCGACGGGTCGACGGGTTGACGGGCTGCCACTCGAACTTGAGGGCAGCAGCAGCAGCAGAAAACAAACATCGGATGTTGAGCACAGGAAAGCGGAAGCACTTTGCAACGGAAATGAAACATCAATTAAAGTCGCGCATTGCTCGACGGCCAAGCACTGGCACTGGGCCGTGATGGCAGCCCTGGTCCCGATGCCAAAAAAATATATTGCTTTTCGTCCAAATGCCGCCATTGTTAATCCTTGCGGTAGTCGCTGCCATTGCGGCTGCCCTGCGAATGGGATTGGGAACGTGCCACGGCCTTGGGTGGCCTGAATGTTGCTCTCTCTTGTCAGTCGTAAGTCGTAAGTAAGTTGGTAGTTGCCGCAAATCTCGCAGTGCCAAAGGCCCATTTTTCCCTTAGATTGCAGCTTAATTGAGAAGCGGTTTGGTGGCATGGGGCATGGGGGCGTGGGCCATGCAGCTTAAGTCTTTTTTGTTGCCAGTAGAAAAATGTATAAGCTGCATATTAAGATTAATTTTATTCAAATATATTAAATAAATGTCGTATCGGTATGATACTATATATATATATGATATGAAATTAATAACAGAGTCTGTTAGCTGTTAAGCTGTTCTCCCTTTATCGCTTCTGCTTACAGTTTTCTAATTCTGTTTAATTTATCATGATTGCCTCCAACTGTTGCATTAGTATTGGAGAGAGACTGACAGCTTGCATTGTCCGAGTAAGTTTAAGTTTCAGTTGCTCGCATCTCTATTGAGTTTGCTTTAATGCTCACTGCGATAGAGACAACTGGACGTCATCCAGGGTGTTGCTGAGTATAAGCGAGCGGGCTACTTAAGCCCTTGGCACAGAGTTGTTATGATTGCGATAAAAGAAGAGAATGCGACTAGAAATTGAGAGTCTGGCAGCAGAAGAGTCTGAAAATCCACTTTGTCCAGGACTGTAGAACTTGACAAATCACTTGCCTTGAGAGAGAGAGAGCAATTTGGGGAAAAGCGCATTGTGAGAAATAGCAAACCGGAAATACATTATTGGGCATAGCTGAAAAGTACTAAATTAGTATGAATTAGAATTAGAATGGTAGGAGATCAATGAGTTAACACCTCGATATAAATATTTATATATATCAAATATTTAATTGATTAGCATTTGGGTAACGTTAGTTTGAGGAACTGTTAAGCAACTTCTTATTATAAAATAAGAATGAAGTAAGGCATATGTTGTAAAGAAAGAACCAACGGCATCAGCATAAGAGTAATCATCTAAAATCTTCTTGTTTAATTCATGTAAAGAACGAGTCTTGAGAGCGAGAGAGTCGTTTCGAGCGAGTGTTGGATCGAACCCGAAAATGATGCTCGAGCAGAGCGGCGTTGCGATAGACAAAGAAGTCTTAGTCTGTATATGAAAAGAGAAGCGACAATACAAAATTGCAGCTTGTTGCTTTCTGAGCATAATTAAATAACAGAAAATAGAATAGAGATGAGTCTAAGATGCTTACTGATGCTTATTCCAACATATAACATATATACATATATATATTTGATACACAATATTTACAATCCATTCAAGACTATTTCCATATCCAATTAGAATTAAGAAATGTTGAGCATTATAAAACACAGTTTAAATTCTTGGTATTATATACTATATTTCTTGATATTATAGCATATACTATAAATAATAAATCTTTATCTTTATATATATATATCTTTAAGCCTAACACCAAACTCCAATTCAAATTCCTTTCAGTTAACTGAACGCTTGGCCAAAATAGCCGGACTCAATAAACGGCATATGGACGATCCGCTGCACACGAATCCCAGCAGCTTGGCTGGCAGTCGCATGAACTCCATACGAAACTCTCAATTGAAAGTCGATCTGAAGGTCCTGGACAAGCTGGTGAGCAATCTCTTGCAGCAGCATGCGGCTGGTGCTGGACGCGATACAAAGTCGAGTGCAAACGTGGAAGCGGGCAGTCGCACGCCGCCCGTGCAACGGCAGCCGTCGAAGAAGCTCAACCGCTGGCGTCCGTTGTCTCGGTCGGCGCACAGCTTCAAGCGTGGCGACAGCCGAGACTATGGCGGCGGCAACTTCACACAGCTGCAGGAGCGCAGCGAGACACAGGCGTCGCTGGCGCCTAACATGCCCACGATTATGGAGAGCAGCGCTGGCAGTCCAACGCCCAACAATGCCCAGCCGCAGGCACAGAATCCGTGGACGGCCTCGCTGGAGCGCACGCCGGGCGCAGTTCGCAATATGTTGCACAACATCAGTCAGGCTGGCAGCGCAGGCGTTCAGGAGGATCAGCTCAATCTAACACAGAACTATGTGGACTAACCAGGAAGATTAACACCAAGTATATATATATACAAAATTTATATATTTATATTGTTGAAGACAATAAATAATATTATATGAAAGGTTGAAGGATGGGTGAGCATTGAAATTGAAACGACTTTAGTGTGAACAAGAAGAAGAACGACTTCCCATAGAAACAAAGCTCCAACTGAACAAAGGTTTTACCAATAATAAATAGTTAAATACACAACAAAAATTGTTGATGTAGTCCTGCTTTGATTAGTAAGTAAACAAGGCTTCTTTTGTAAATCTGATTGAAATGAACTTTCAATATACATTTCAAAACTATTTGAATACATTTTAAAACTATGGATAAGAGAAATAACTCTTTTTATTAATTTTCTAGAAAATTATATGTTTGAACTATTTGAAAAGATATTAGAGCCAGGAACTAAGCAATATACTTTCAATAGTCTTGAACAGACATCAATAAAAATCATTGCTATCGATCGTGGGCCATGGTCAAATGGCTGTTTAAACCGTCTAGCCCTGCCCTGACTTGCGCGTTTTAATTTTTACTGTGGTAAATAAGTATATAAGCAATTCAATGATATAAAACTAATCATTGAAATCTGTTCAGTTTTTGAAAGCGATTTTTCTGCCAGTTCGCGCAGTTATAAATACTAAAATAGTCAATCAAATGAGTATTCCAGCGAAAAAGTCTCTACATTTTCGTACTCCGAGTCGATTTCGGGAAACAATGGAAAATGGACAAGATGAAATTACATGAATTTCAAGCTGAAGAGTTTGAAGTCAATATTAAAGTAGTAGAAGAAGTTTAAGTGAAGCTGAGGAAAAAGAAGACCAAACGAAAGGCGCAGAGAAGAAAAAGAAAGTAACAGCAGAGAAAATCATAAAAAATGGAGAGATGGAATCAGCAAATTCTTCTCTTCTGGCATGCAACAAACTATACTGTTAATATTAAAATTTACATTACAAATTTTAAATACATTTTTAGAGTTAATATACTAATATATAAATTACACTCCAAGGAAAATTTGTTGATATTGTTAGCTAAAAAATATAATCTATATGATACAAAGAGAAACAATATATTCAAATATACCTAAACTAACCCTATTATTTGTTCAGTCATTGAATGCATTATATAGAAATTATAAGTACAAAAAAAAGAAAATCTTGAAAATTGAGTGAAAATGGATTAAAAATATAAATGTCAACTATAGTGTAGTTCACCAATGTCATAATACAATTGTAATCTGATATTCCCTCAATAATTAGCGCATTTGCCAACAATAATGCGAAAAAGACCACAGAAATATCAGACTTCAGATATCAGTTTAATTTTCAATGACTTAAGCTAACAGTTTTTTAATAGCTTGCGTGTGACAGGCCCTAAACTTGATGCTGACACCGCAAGAGGCAAGTGGCACAGTCGAGCCGTGTCAACTGACTGGACTACAGCAGTTAATATTTTGATGACAGCAATAGGAGAAGGTCGTGGGGCTAGAGGCGAGTCGCACTCAACTCTGAGTGATGATGATTTTTGTGTTGGCGTTTGCAGCCTGTCATCATCAGAGAGAGAGCTACAAGCACTGCCCGAGCCCCCCCACCTTGTCTCTGTGGCCCGACTGGTACTTAATGCCAATGTGGTTGGAGCTCTGGGGCGACAATAATGAAGCCGTTTCAAGTTGTCTGTTGCCTGTTGCCTGTTGCGGTTGTCGCCCAGCAATAATGATGATCAAACTTGCCAGGCCTCTGTCTCTCTCTCTCTCTCTCTCTCTCTGTGTATATTCTAATGGAGTGTGAAAAAATGACAAAATAAATAGCGAGTGGGCATTTGGTTTTGTGAGTGGGCGCTAATTAAAGAGAGGCAGGGCGAGGGGCTGCCAGAAATATTTGCAGACTCATTGCAATGCAATAAAAACCAGACAAGAGACAAAAAAAAACAGTAGCTGAAATTACATTAATTTAATATAATTTAATAAATATACAAATGAGCTACAAAAAATGGCCAGAATGGCAGGAATAGACGAGCTTTAATGTGCATAATATTTATTGATTTTATACTTGTTCACGAAGTGAAAGACTGCAGACAGATTCAACTATAAGTAAAGCGAGCATGAGTATTATTATTACTTGTTATACTTATATTCACGAAGTGAGAGAGTATATTGGTTTTGTGCAATGTCCGTCTTGCTCTCTGTCCATATGTTCTTCTACCAGTGAGACAGTTGAGTTTCTGCAGACTGAAGACAGATTCAACTATTCTTAGATCTTGAATGAGTATCATTCTCACATGTTATTATTCATTTTATTCATTTCAAATAATAATTTTAAGTTTTCTATAATATTTTATCAACTATTTTTCATCATTGCAACTAAAACAAAGTAAACAAAATTGTTCACAACTCGCCTGAGAGTCTAAGCAAGTAAAAAAGACCAAAAGGTACACACTACATAAACATATATATCGACATGTAGGTCACGTAGTTATCGGCAGCTGCTATATATGCCGCGAGAGTAGCAAACAGAGAGTGAGAGTCTGGGCGAGAGTGAGCAAAGTCTGCCCGCCTGTCTGGGCCTGTTAAGTGTTACAAGTATCCTAATCCGATTCTTAAAGTGCTTTCCATTATATATATACGAATGCTTTTATAACCCACTCACCTGTCGCTCCATGACGCCGGCTAACTGTTCGCGCTCCGCATTGCGATAGTAGCCGGTCAGATTGGCGCCCAGTCGCATGGTCACCTCGTAGCGGGTTTTGCCACTACGTGCGGCATTGCGATTGCTTCTCACGTTGAAAATGCTCGGACTGGCACTGGCAGCGACATTGTTGTTGTTGTTGTTGTTGTTTTTGGTGTTGTAGTTGTTGCTGTTGTTGTTGTCAAATTCGCATGCACGATGGCAATTACTGGCGCTGGCATTTCCAATGCAACCTGAAAGCGGAAAATAGAATGTGAGAGAAAGCCGAACTCAATTCCTCGAGATGCAAATGCTGAATGCAAGAAGAACGCTTTAATTTTGATTGAACTCAAGCTAGCTGGAATAATTTAATAATGCCCAGTCATAGCCACACAAAGAACTAAAGCTCTCCCTCCGTCGAGGCGAGCTCTGTAAAAATGCAATAAGAGACATTACAGGGCACGAAAAATGCGAGAAATGTTTACGCCAAGTGCCGAACACCCTCTGAGTTAAAGTCCCCATCACCTCGAAGCCATCAGCCCTCTCCCATCAGTCCACAGCTTAACTCTGCCCGTATTCTCTATGCATTTCCCACCTGACCCTTGGTGAGCTGTGCAAAACCGAATGTCAAATTCGATGACGTTGTCATACCAAAGACACGTTGCCAGGGGAACACTCAAGCCAGCAGATGGATTTCTGTTCTTCTGACACATGAATAGTTGCTGCGTCAAAATATGAGAACTATAAATTATTTATTCACCCACAGCAGCTATGGCATTAGATTTAAGCAAATAACTTATGATGTAGTCTGAGATTGCGTCTCATATTAGAAATAATATAAAGCTTCAAGATTCCTTGCTCAATACAGAGAGATTGACGTACTACACATAACGTATTGATAAGAATATATTTATTCTTGTCAGTATATAATTATGACTAAATTCCTACAGAACACCGAATTCATAATTCTTAAAGTAAATCAAATGCATACAAAGCTGCACAGGTTATATTTATTACTAAATTTCCTACATATATCCCCTCTGATAATTTCTCTCTCTATGTCTTTCAATTAAATCACAATTTTTACAAAACTCTTGGTAATTTAATATACCTCAATTGCTGTGGCAGAAATGTTGATAAATCATTTCCATGAAATTGTTCGCTGTTCGCAACAGTTGTCGTTGCCCACCCATTTGCAAAACAAATTCAACAATGGGGCGAGGCGAGGCGAGGCGAGGTGAGGCGAGGCGTCGCGCGGCAACAGAGACAACAGAGACACAAACCGTAGCTGGAAAGCAATTGCGCGTTTAAAAAGGCGCGACAAAGTCAGACAGAATAACAGATACTCTTCACACACACACACACACACACACTGCTCACACTGCTGGCGGGTCATGGGTCATGGGTGGATGTTGTGCCCCGAGCTGCGACCCCTCAGGTTCTTTGCTTGAATGTTTCGTTTCGTTAAATGTTGCACAGCGTGCATCGAGTGCAATTTAAATGCTTAATTATTGCCTTAATTAAATTTTCTCCACTCCAGCTTAATTTTTAATTTGTTGCAATCTTTTCAGTCCTCCTCTGCTTCTGTCGCTCTGTTTCTGTGTGCCCCTTTGCACTGTTGTTTTAACAAAATATTTTTGTTTTTCTCCCACACACACACGCTCAATTAGTTATTGCTTGTTACTTCTGGTTACATTTCATTAACTTTCTGCGGCTCTACTTACCCTGCGTCGTCTCCACTATTTCGGGTATTTCACATTTGGTTCCCTTGTAGCCAGTGGGACAGTGACATGTTATGGCCGCATCGCCAATGTGCCTGCAATTACAAAAAGCGTTTCATCAAGTCTCAAGTTTTAAGCATCTGAATATTATAAGAAACGAGCAGATGAAATTGCTTGATAATACTTATATATATATCAATTTGTTTTGAAGTTGTTGGTTTAAAAAATCTAACGAAATCTGAAATAAATTATAAATTAATAGATATATAAATTTATTTAATAAATTATAATAAAAATTTAATACAAAATAATTATAAAAAATAGATTAAATATAAAATTAATTTTTTTTTTTTAATTATAATATAAATTATATACAAAATAATTCTAAAAATAGTATAAATATAAAATTAATTTTTATAATAAATATATACATAAATATAGTATATATTAATTGATTTAAATAAATATATAAATATAAATATAATATATATTTAATAATTTAAAATAAGAATTAATGCCAAATTCTAACTGGATTAAACAAATTGAAAATAATAATAAATACCTAATTATAATTGGATTTAGTTGTAGTATTGAAAATCTTCAAGCAAGGCAGCTCTATTGAGAGTTCGGTCACCACTGATTATCAGAAAAAGCTAGGGAACTGCAGGCCAAGAACAGTCCTAACAACATTTCATAGTAAAATGTTGAAAATTTGTGAGCAACGTTTATATACAATTTATTTTAATTAAATGATTCTGAATATCTGAAAGTCAACTCTCTTTTTCTTCTTCTCTCCACCTCATCTTATAAAACTAAACAGTTAAATATAAAATACCTCACTTCAATTGAAATTCATTAATTTATCTATTGTAAATGTACTCTTCAATATCATCATAATCTATATTTGTAATGTCTAAAATTATTTATGTCCAGCTAAAAGCAGGGTACATATTAGCGAATAAATGTCAACAACAACTGTGCAAATAAACCAAATTCAGTTTCAGTTCAAAATTGTTATTAAAACCTTTGACGTTGAATGAGTTTAGTTAGTGAACTAGAGCTTGCCACGCGAAACGAAAACGAAAACGAAATTAGTTATATGTGCAAACATATATATGAACACGTAAGAGTGTTCAAGTCTAGACGGATCGATTAGAAAATGACCTGAACCCTGCAAAGAGCCGATATTCCAAACATTCCACGCTTATTTTATATATGTATAAAAGCAACACATGTACACACACATACATACGCATGCGCTCTGCTTGGCTCTGCCTAAGACTCTGCTCTGGCTCAACTCAGGTTCTGCCTATGTGCCTGCTATGACGCTACTCACGCTCTGCCGGTAGATTTGCCTATGGCTCTGCCTGTGTCTCTGCCTATGGCTCTGCTATGACTCTACTCAGGCTCTGCCTGTGGCTCTGCCTATAGCTCTGCCTATGGCTCTGCTTTGGCTTGACTCACGCTCTGCCTATGGGCTTTCGCTGACTCTACTCAGGCTCTGCCGGTAGATTTGCCTATGGCTCTGCCTATATCTCTGCCTATGGCTCTGCTTTGGCTCTACTCAGGCTCTGCCTATGGGCCTGCTATGCTCTACTCAGACTCTTCCTGTGGCTCTGCTTTGGCTCGACTCAGGCTCTACCTATGGGCTTTCGCTGACTCTACTCAGGCTCAGCTTGTGGCTCTGCCTATAGCTCTGCCTATGGCTCTGCCTATATGTCTGCCTATGGCTCTGCTTTGGCTCGACTCAGGCTCTGCCTTTGGGCCTGCTATGCTCTATTCAGGCTCTGCCTGTGGCTCTGCCTGTGACTCTGCCTGTGGCTCTGCCTGTGGCTATGCCTGTGGCTCTGCCTATATCTCTGCCTATGGCTCTGCCTATATGTCTGCCTATGGCTTTGGTTTGGCTCGACTCAGGCTCTGTCTATGGGCTTTCGCTGACTCTACTCAGACTCTGCTTGTGGCTCTGCCTATATCTCTGCCTATGGCTCTGCCTATATGTCTGCCTATGGCTCTGCTTTGGCTCGACTCAGGCTCTGCCTATGGGCCTGCTATGAATCTACTCGGGCTCTGCCTGTGGCTCTGCCTATAGCGCTGCCTATGGCTCTGCTTTTGCTCTACTCAGGCTCTGCCTGTGGCTCTGCCTGTGGCTCTGCCTGTGGCTCTGCCTGAGGCTCTGCCTGTGGCTCTGACTGTGGCTCTGCCTGTGGCTCTGCTTATACCTCTGCCTATGGCTCTGCTTTCGCTCGACTCACGCTCTGCCCATGGGCTTTCGCTGACTCTACTCAGGCTCTGCCTGTGGCTCTGCTTATATCTCTGCCTATGGCTCTGCCTATATGTCTGCCTATGGCTCTGCTTTGGCTCGACTCAGGCTCTGCCTATGGGCCTGCTATGAATCTTCTCGGGCTCTGCCTGTGGCTCTGCCTATAGCGCTGCCTATGGCTCTGCTTTTGCTCTACTCAGGCTCTGCCTGTGGCTCTGCCTGTGGCTCTGCCTGTGGCTCTGCCTGAGGCTCTGCCTGTGGCTCTGACTGTGGCTCTGCCTGTGGCTCTGCTTATACCTCTGCCTATGGCTCTGCTTTCGCTCGACTCACGCTCTGCCCATGGGCTTTCGCTGACTCTACTCAGGCTCTGCCTGTGGCTCTGCTTATATCTCTGCCTATGGCTCTGCCTATATGTCTGCCTATGGCTCCGCTTTGGCTCGACTCAGGCTCTGCCTATGGGCCTGCTATGAATCTTCTCGGGCTCTGCCTGTGGCTCTGCCTATAGCGCTGCCTATGGCTCTGCTTTTGCTCTACTCAGGCTCTGCCTGTGGCTCTGCCTATGCCTATAGCTCTGCCTATGGCTTTGCTTTGGCTTGACTCAGGCTCTGCCTATGGGCCTGCTATGACTCTACTCAGGCTCTGCCTGTATCTCTGCCTATGGCTCTGCTTTGGCTCGACTCAGGCTCTGCCTATGGGCCTGCTATGAATCTACTCGGGCTCTGCCTGTGGCTCTGCCTATAGCGCTGCCTATGGCTCTGCTTTGGCTCGACTCAGGCTCTGCCTGTGGCTCTGCCTGTGGCTCTGCCTGTGGCTCTGCCTATAGCTCTGCCTATAGCTCTGCTTTCGCTCGACTCACGCTCTGCCCATGGGCTTTCGCTGACTCTACTCAGGCTCTGCCTGTGGCTCTGCCTATAGCTCTGCCTATGGCTCAGCTTTGGTTCGACTCAGGCTCTGCCTATGGGCCTGCTATGACTCTACTCAGGCTCTGCTTGTGGCTCTGCTTATATCTCTGCCTATGGCTCTGCCTGTGGCTCTGCTTTTGCTCGAATCAGGCTCTGCCTATGGGCCTGCTATGATTCTACTCAGGCTCTGCCTGTGGCTCTGCCTGTGGCTCTGCCTGTGGCTCTGCCTATAGCGCTGCCTATAGCGCTGCCTATGGCTCTGCTTTGGCTCGACTCAGGCTCTGCCTGTATCTCTGCCTATGGCTCTGCTTTAGCTCGACTCAGGCTCTGCCTATGGGCCTGCTATGAATCTACTCGGGCTCTGCCTGTGGCTCTGCCTGTGGCTCTGCCTGTGGCTCTGCCTGTGGCTCTGCCTATAGCGCTGCCTGTGGCTCTGCCTATAGCGCTGCCTATGGCTCTGCTTTGGCTCTACTCAGGCTCTGCCTGTGGCTCTGCCTGTGGCTCTGCCTGTGGCTCTGCCTGTGGCTCTGGCTGTGGCTCTGCCTATGGCTCTGCTTTCGCTCGACTCACGCTCTGCCCATGGGTTTTCGCTGACTCTACTCAGGCTCTGCCTGTGGCTCTGCTTATATCTCTGCCTATGGCTCTGCCTGTGGCTCTGCTTTTGCTCGAATCAGGCTCTGCCTATGGGCCTGCTATGATTCTACTCAGGCTCTGCCTGTGGCTCTGCCTGTGGCTCTGCCTATAGCGCTGCCTATGGCTCTGCTTTGGCTCTACTCAGGCTCTGCCTGTGGCTCTGCCTGTGGCTCTGCCTGTGGCTCTGCCTGTGGCTCTGCCTGTGGCTCTGGCTGTGGCTCTGCCTATGGCTCTGCTTTTGCTCGAATCAGGCTCTGCCTATGGGCCTGCTATGACTCTACTCAGGCTCTGCCTGTGGATCTGCCTATAGCTCTGCCCATAGCCCTGCTTTTGCTCGACTCACGCTCTGCCTATGGGCCTGCTATGATTCTACTCAGGCTCTGCCTGTGGTTCTGCCTGTGGCTCTGCCTATAGCTCTGCCTATAGCTCTGCTTTTGCTCGACTCAGACTCTGCCTATGGGCTTTCGCTGACTCTACTCAGGCTCTGCCTGTGGTTCTGCTTATATCTCTTCCTATGGCTCTGCCTATGGCTCTGCTTTTGCTCGAATCAGGCTCTGCCTATGGGCCTGCTATGCTCTGGTCAGGCTGCCTGTGACTCTGCCTGTGGCTCTGCCTGTGCTCTGCCTGTGGCTCTGCCTGTGGCTCTGCCTGTGGCTGTGCTCTGTCTGAACTTTGGATCTGCCTATGCCCTTGCTCTGCCGCTACTCAGCCTCTGCCGGTAGATTTGCCTATGGGTCTGCTTATACCTCTGCTCTGCCTATGGCTCTGCTTTGGGTCGACGCACGCTCTGCCTATGGGCTTTCGCTGACATTACTCAGGCTCTACTTGTGGCTCTGCATACAGCTCTGCCTATGGCTCTACTTTGGCTCGACGCACGCTCTGCCTATGGGCTTTCGCTGACATTACTCAGGCTCTGCTTGTGGCTCTGCATACAGCTCTGCCTATGGCTCTGCTCTGGCTCTACTCAGGTTCTGCCTATGGGATTGCGCTGACTCTACTCAGGCTCTGCCTGTGGCTCTGTCTATGGCTATGCCTGTGGCTCTACCTGTGGCCTTGCTCTCACGCTACTCAGGCTCTGCCTATGACTCTGCTTATGGCTCTGGCTGTGGCTCTGCCTATGGCTCTGCTTTTGCTCGAATCAGGCTCTGCCTATGGGCCTGCTATGACTCTACTCAGGCTCTGCCTGTGGCTCTGCCTGTGCTCTGCCTGTGGCTCTGCCTGTGGCTCTGCCTGTGGCTCTGCCTGTGGCTTTGCCTGTGGCTGTGCTCTGTCTGAACTTTGGATCTGCCTATGCCCTTGCTCTGCCGCTACTCAGCCTCTGCCGGTAGATTTGCCTATGGGTCTGCTTATACCTCTGCCTGTGGCTCTGCCTATGGCTCTGCTTTGGGTCGACGCACGCTCTGCCTATGGGCTTTCGCTGACATTACTCAGGCTCTACTTGTGGCTCTGCATACAGCTCTGCCTATGGCTCTACTTTGGCTCGACGCACGCTCTGCCTATGGGCTTTCGCTGACATTACTCAGGCTCTGCTTGTGGCTCTGCATACAGCTCTGCCTATGGCTCTGCTCTGGCTCTACTCAGGTTCTGCCTATGGGCTTGCCTTGACTCTACTCAAGCTCTGCCTGTGGATCTGCCTATGGCTCTACTCAGGCTCTGCCTATGGGCTTGAGTTGACTCTACTCATGCTCTGCCCTTCCTGTGGCTCTGCCTGTGGCTCTGCCTGTGGCTCTGCCTATAGCACTGCCTATGGCTCTGCTTTGGCTCTACTCAGGCTCTGCCTGTGGCTCTGCCTGTGGCTCTGCCTGTGGCTCTGCCTGTGGCTCTGCCTGTGGCTCTGGCTGTGGCTCTGGCTGTGGCTCTGGCTGTGGCTCTGCCTATGGCTCTGCTTTTGCTCGAATCAGGCTCTGCCTATGGGCCTGCTATGCTCTGGTCAGGCTGCCTGTGACTCTGCCTGTGGCTCTGCCTGTGCTCTGCCTGTGGCTCTGCCTGTGGCTCTGCCTGTGGCTGTGCTCTGTCTGAACTTTGGATCTGCCTATGCCCTTGCTCTGCCGCTACTCAGCCTCTGCCGGTAGATTTGCCTATGGGTCTGCTTATACCTCTGCCTGTGGCTCTGCCTATGGCTCTGCTTTGGGTCGACGCACGCTCTGCCTATGGGCTTTCGCTGACATTACTCAGGCTCTACTTGTGGCTCTGCATACAGCTCTGCCTATGGCTCTACTTTGGCTCGACGCACGCTCTGCCTATGGGCTTTCGCTGTCATTACTCAGGCTCTGCTTGTGGCTCTGCATACAGCTCTGCCTATGGCTCTGCTCTGGCTCTACTCAGGTTCTGCCTATGGGATTGCGCTCTGACTATGGCTATGCCTGTGGCTCTACCTGTGGCCTTGCTCTCACGCTACTCAGGCTCTGCCTATGACTCTGCTTATGGCTCTGCTCTGGCAAAACTCTGGCTCTGCCTGTGGCCTTGCTCTGACGCTACTCATGGCTGCAGCCAGCCTGAGCAGCAGCCAGCCTGAGCAGCAGCCAGCCTGAGCAGCAGCCAGCCTGAGCAGCAGCCAGCCTGAGCAGCAGCCAGCCTGAGCAGCAGCCAGCCTGAGCAGCAGCCAGCCTGAGCAGCAGCCAGCCTGAGCAGCAGCCAGCCTGAGCAGCAGCCAGCCTGAGCAGCAGCCAGCCTGAGCAGCAGCCAGCCTGAGCAGCAGCCAGCCTGAGCAGCAGCCAGCCTGAGCAGCAGCCAGCCTGAGCAGCAGCCAGCCTGAGCAGCAGCCAGCCTGAGCAGCAGCCAGCCTGAGCAGCAGCCAGCCTGAGCAGCAGCCAGCCTGAGCAGCAGCCAGCCTGAGCAGCAGCCAGCCTGAGCAGCAGCCTGAGCAGCAGCCTAATCAGCAGCCTGAGCAGCAGACTGATGCTCTGCTTGTGGCTCTGCCTGCAGCTCTGCCTGTGCCTCTACCTATGGCTCTACTCAGGCTCTGCCTATGGGCTTGCGTTGACTCTACTCAGGCTCTGCCCTTGGTCTGCCTGTGCTGCCGTTAGCTCTGCCTATAGCTCTGCCTATGAGCTTGCGTTGACTCTACTCAGGCTCTGCCTGTGGCTCTGCCTATGGCTCTGCCTATGGCTGTGGCTCTGCCTATAGCTCTGCCTATACCTCTGCCTATGGGCTTGCGTTGACACCACTCAGGCTCTGCCTGTGGCTCTGCCTATGGCTATGCCTGTGGCTCTACTTGTGGCTCTGCCTGTGGCTCAGCTCTGGTTGAACTCTGTCTCTGTCTATGGCCTTGCTCTGACGCTACTCAGGCTCTGCTGGTATCTCTGCCTATGGCTTTGCTTCGGCTCGACTCAGGCTCTGCCAATGGGCTTGCGCTGACTCTACTCAAGCTCTGCCTATGACTCTGCTTATGGCTCTGCTCTGGCAAAACTCTGGCTCTGCCTGTGGCCTTGCTCTGACGCTACTCATGCTCCGCCTGAGCAGCAGCCTGAGCAGCAGCCTGAGCAGCAGCCTGTGGCTCTGCCTATATCTCTGCCTATAGCTCTGCCTATGGGCTTGCCTTGACTCTACTCAAGCTCTGCCTGTGGATCTGCCTATGGCTCTACTCAGGCTCTGCCTATGGGCTTGAGTTGACTCTACTCATGCTCTGCCCTTCCTGTGGCTCTGCCTGTGCCTCTGCCTATGGTTCTGCTCCGACTCTACTCAGGCTCTGCCAGTGGCTCTGCCTATGGTTTGGCTTTGGCTCAACTCTGGCTCTTCCTGTGGGCTTGTCCTGACTCTACTCAGGCTCTGTACGTAAGAATATATTTAATTAATTAATTTAATTTCTTTATCTTTCATTCAGATTTTCATGATTAATTATATATATTTTTAAAGTGCTCTTCATATAACAGATATTTGCATTATCATTATATTCTTACACATTCTTCTTCAGGGTATAAAATATAAAATATTATGTATAAAATATTAAATATATAAATATAAAAATTTTGTAAATAAATATAAAAAATAAATAAAAATTTATTATAAATAAATAAATAATTTTTAAAATATATAATTTTGTATACCCTGAAGAATAATGTGTAAGAAGATAATGAAATAATATTTTAAGCAAATTTTAAATAAATTAACTTTTCTTGCTATTACTTTACGGAGATTTTGTATGACTCAATGAAGATTTCTATTTTTAACTCTCTTAAAACTATCTAACATGTTTTGTCTCAACTGTACTCACTTGCATACGCCACCGTTTTGACAAATATTTGTATGTGCATCCGTGCAGAGTGGTCCATGGCCGCAATCGTTGCCGCTGAAGCCGGGAAAGCAGGCGCAGGCATATGAACTATAAAGAGATGAGAGAAATGATTAATTAAAGTAAGAGTAAACTTTACAGATATTCAGTAAGCTGTCACGAGCCGGACATGCTGAGCTGTGCTGTGCTGTGATATAGCTCTTGAGAAGATTCCTATTCCTATTCTCTCTTTTTTATACGTTCATGTGAATATGCGCAAATTAAAGTTTCTCTTTCTTTCCAAATTTTTTTTGCTATCTCAATATTTTGGTACGTGCCTAAGCGAATATTGTTGAGAGGCGCAAATGTAATTCCATCAACAGCAGCTGAGCATCTGCGAGTGCTAAGGTCACAGACTTGGCCCCCTGGCAATAATTTAAAGAACTCGGCGCCAAGGATACATTCCAGACTCGCAGGAAACGCAGCCTACGTCATTGCTGGCGCTGCTCACTCATTAAGTTCAATTGCGAGTAATTATGCGTACAGGCCGTACAGCACAGGCCTTGAGCTGCTGGCTCAGGAAACTCGACATTCGCTGACTTTTTCATTAAATTATATTTAAATTGACTTTGGCGTCTCATGTGCAAATGTTTTCAGCAGAAAAAAACTGAAATTTAGATGCGTGAAATCGATGCTGAAAACAGTTTAATTAGATTCCTGTGCCTTGTCAATTTCCATTCTCGCATTTAGGCAAATTGCAGCTGCCCATTTGGAATCACAGAAATTAATTCACGCTAACAAAATATTCTCGCTGACAATTTAATTGGGACGCGGCGCTCGGCCAAAAGCTGCAAAATGCAAAACATAAACAAAAAGGTCGCCATTTATATGTTAAATAATTGCGCAGCCTTTTCCCATTCATTTCACGCTGCGTCTGTCCCAATGTTCGTCTGTCTGTTGGGTTGTTCGGTTTGTCGCTCGCTTTTCAGCGCCAACAATCGCACTTGTTGTCTGTTGTTGTTTGTTGTTGTTGCTGTTGCTGTTGCTAGCCTGACACATGTCAACAGAAATTAATTTTTGGAAACATTTACCAAATTGTTTAGGAGCAACGACGAGCTGAAGCAATTCGAATATATATTTTATATAGAATTTATATCTATATATATATATATATCAGAAATTCTTAATGAGATATCGTTTCGTATATTTGATTAGGAAATCAACAGAGCCGACATATAATATTGCTTTTTATGTATCAGTTAACATACGCGTCTCGCCCAACAGCTAACTGAGTATAAAACTTGATGATTGAGCTACAACAGCTTGTGTTGCACTCATGTTTGAGTTACAGAGATCCATGATGAACGGAGATATCTGAGTTACAGCTGTGTGTGCTGAGCTGTGATATGGTTCTCTGAGTATGCTACCAATGGTGGGGGATACTCAGAGCGGTTCGAAGAACCAGATGCTTGTCGCACAACAACATCGATGCGTCGCTATATTTTAACTTAAAATTCTTCTATAATAATTTATGTCTATTGCCATGGTTTCTCACGGCATAAGTCTTTTATTTATGTCCCTATACTGGTTAAACATTGAGAAAGGTCGTAAGTTACTCAATGCTCTCCCGCAGTCCACTTGAAGGCGTCTGGAGGTGCCCGACCATAACATGTTCATGTCTGGTGTTAAAATATCATTACAGTGTTGGACTGGGATATAGACTGACATTAATTAGGCATTTAGCGATAAAAAAAATTAAGGTAAGACTATAGCAGGCCGTGTCAATGATATGAGAAATCAAAGATCTACAGTGAATTCAGGCGTCAGTGAGACGTCTAACCAATTAGAGTTCTATTTCAATTGGTGTGGCTATCAAGAATTTCAAAAGTATGAAGCTTGATTTAACTCAAGAATATTTCAACCAATATCTATTAAAATATCCACCTTCGCTACGTCTATTTGAACTGCTACCACATTTGCAGATATAGTGGCAAGGAAGGATAAAATTACACCCAAGTAATCTCCAACCTATTATCTAATGCTCACTCTATAAACATTAAAGATAATAAAAGTAGCTTTAATCAACAACCTACTTCAAAAATGACAAATAAGTTCTAATTTGGAAGAACACTTGTACAAACACTTTCTCAAGCTTACGAGACTCATTATCAAGTGTTATAAATACAGTCAACCCATTAATATATAAATTTTTAAAGTAATTCAGAAATATTTTAATATAAAATCATGTTATAATATTTAATTTGTATACACCAAAGTTAATTGGAGTCACTAATGTGTCTTTAAGTTTTTGTAAGAATGAAACGTGTCTTATAAAATATATAAATCAAATAAAACAAAAATTATTTAATTAAAATATCTAAACACATTGCGAGTCGTCTGCATAGCACAGATTTTCATGCTCACAATTAATGTTGAATATTTTCTATAACATTCGAGCTATAGTCCTACAAATATTTTTCCATTGAAATCTTTTTTATGCTTCTTAAAATAGAACAAAATTTGACTCTGTATCATTATTGCAAATATTATTATAAAATTTTTGAAAAAAAATGGTCATCAGGGAAGCGCAATCAGCGATAATTTAATTTTTTTTTAATTTTTTTCAATATATTATATAATATTAATTGGTTTCAATACTTTTATTTCATATTTTATACACTTTTAAGTAAATTAGAATTACTGGCAAAAGTTAGTTAGATTTGGAATCTAGTTATAATTTATTTAATATAAATTAACCAATGTAGTTGATGTCTTAGCTCAACTCAAATTTAATATATTTTATTGGGTTTTCGTTTGTTTTCTATATCATAAATTGCCTTTATGCCATTCGGAGGCGTTCAATATCCTTGCCAACCTCTATCAAGTGCTCTAGCTATTATTTAAGTCTCGAGAATAAGGTCAGCTCTCAAGGACATATTCTATTCTATTTCTATTTTGCATTTGTAAATTGAAATATATTTACATATATATACTTCCCGTTCTTTGGTCTTTTACCTCCATCTTATCCTCGACATAATAACCTACTAACATTTTATACTGCCTCAACTATTCACAGTCTCTTTCATAGTCTAGACAAACTGAATATTCCACGACACACATGATAATAAATTCAAATGTGTTTTAATTACTTTGGCCATGGCACAAACTTTCCTGTCCTAATAGTTTATTTGCTTGAATGTCAAACTTTTCTTTGGGGGGTATCAATGGCAGAGAACAAAGTACAAATTAATTGATCTGCTATTAGGTCTATGGGCAATGCGCATTAGCTGATAGCTGCGAACATATGTTGGCGTTTGCTGCTTGTTAAGTATACGCCGAGTTAGCCGCAGGCCATAAAAGAAACGAAAGCGAAAAACTTTCCGCCAATAACTTCAACGAACAAAATCAAAATGTGCCCACGGGGCATGACAATGGCAAAAATATGAAGGCGACAAGAAAACTTTTACTTTCTTTATTTTTAGAGGAGGACGGACAAACTTTCACATAGACTTCTCAAACTGCTTGGAGCTTGGTCAATGTGTGTGATGCTTGAATTTTGAATTAAGCTGTAATTATTTGGTAGAGCTGTTACCATGGCTTGCTCTGCCTGCCTTAAATTAAAGCTCAACTCGTTGCTTTAACCGTATTCGAACTGCTTTTGTTGCCCACGGCTCTATATATCATATATTTGTGTGTATGCTATGCATACTATATGCCATGCTTCTGGACACGCCCATTGTTTTGTTTTGTTTTGTAACAACACTCGCTCACACACACACATACACGGAAGTTTTCCTTGTTGTTGCTTGACTTAAGTATATGTATAAGTAATTGTGCCTTTGTCCAGCGGAAATTAATTGCCTCTGTGTTCGGGCATCTGCGGTGCTTGCATTTACAAGCCTCTTGCGAAACGTCCTTGCGTGTCCTGCCGCCTGTGACGGAAGCGTTTGCCCAAATAAGTGCCACATGCCTCTGCGAATGCCTCTCACAAAAATCACAAAAAAAAAAACAATCTGTAACCAAAAAAAAAAGAATGTGGCCTGCCCTAGAGCAGGCTGGCAAGTGGACACAGCTTTAAATATACTCTGCTTTAATTAAAATATATATAAATATATATATATATATATATATATATATATATATATATTTGAAAGTATTTTTGTTCAGTTAACTCGGAATTTATTTCTATGCACGTGCAAAATACTTTTTAATATTTTAATCCTCTTTATTGTGTTTACAAATAATGGCACAAGGGTATGTGAACAGGGCCCATTGAGTTGAGCTGAGTTGAGTTGAGTTGAGTTTGAATGTCTATTGCTCGCTGGAACGGGTTTTTACATTTTTCACTTTATAGAGAATCGTTGAAATTCACCTGCAGCTGTTTTCCCGTATGGCTGCAGTTTTTCTGCATATTTTTAGATTTTTTTCTGATTTTTTTTTTTTTTTGTTCGCATTTTTTGTGGATTTAAAACTTTTTTACAGAGCAAAAATGTTCGCATGTGAAGTTGTTTTGAATTATTTTACCCTATATGGATGGTGAGAGGCGAAGGGGGTTCATCTGGTATATAAGTAAGCTTTTTATACCCTGAACCCATTGAAAATGGGAAATCAGGGTATAATGTTTTTGTGGAAATGTATGTAACAGGCAGAAGGAGACATCGCAGACCCCATAAAGTATATATATTCTTGATCAGCTCGATGAGCTGAGTTGAAATAGCCCTGTCCGTCTGTCCGTCCGTCCGTCCGTCCGTCCGTCCGTCCGTCCGTCCGTCCGTCCGTCCGTGTGAACGCAGCGATCTCGTAAACCACAAAAGCTAGAGATCTGAAATTTTCAGAGAATGTTCGTCTATAACCTACGCAGTACGAGTTTTTTTTAAATTTTCGATAACTCATCCCGTTTGCTTATTATCGATAAAAATCGATAACTTTTCTTCCGCTAAGCATACCGTAAGAGCTAGAGACTCCAAATTTACTGTGTAGATTTGTGTAATGAATGCGGACACTTTGTCATTTTTGGATTTTGGATTCCACGCCTCCTTCGCCCCCAATTTGCAAAATTCGTATTTCAAATACTAGAGACTTGTGCTTTGGCAAATACATACATATGAATGACATGATTACGCTGCGCAAGTTTGATTAAGAAAGTTCATCCACAAAAAAAGTTATTAAACATTTAATTTCCCATACAATAGGCATATTGCAGCCCGAGCGCAGTCGCTGCGTCAGCTGCGCAGTCAGCAGAGCGCGTGCTTATGCGTGCGTGCATATGCATGTGTGTGTGTGTGTGTGTGTTGCTCGCAATATTTGTATATGTAAAATCAGCATATCATGTTGGGAAGATTGGATCTTCGCAGGGTTCAGGGTATCTCGTAGTCGAGCCGTCTCGACTAGAGCACTCTTACTTGTTTTATGATATCAAATTTGTTTGACTTTTGAATTAATATTTAATAAGAATTGCAGCAAAAAAAAAAATCTCTTTTAATATATTTTTTTTTATACCCTGAACCCATTGAAAATGGGAAATCAGGGTATAATGTTTTTGTGAAATGTATGTAACAGGCAGAAGGAGACATCGCAGACCCCATAAAGTATATATATTCTTGATCAGCTCGATGAGCTGAGTTGAAATAGCCCTGTCCGTCTGTCCGTCCGTCCGTCCGTCCGTCCGTCCGTCCGTCCGTCCGTCCGTATGAACGCAGCGATCTCGTAAACCACAAAAGCTAGATATATGAAATTTTCAGAGAATACTCGTCTATAGCCTACGCAGTACGAGTTTTTTTTAGATTTTCGATAACTCATCCCGTTTCCTTATTATCGATAAAAATCGATAACTTTTCTTCGGTTAAGCATACCGTAAGAGCTAGAGACTTCAAATTCACTGTGTAGATCCGTGTAATGAATGCGGAGATTTTGTCATTTTTGGATTTTGGATGCCACGCCCCCTTCGCCCCCAATTTGCAAAATTCGTATTTCAAATACTAGAGACTTGTGCTTTGACAAATATACACATATGAACGACATAAACATGCTGTGAAAGTTTGATCAAGAAAGTCTATCCACAAAAAAAGTTATTAAACATTTAATTTCCCATACAATAGGCATATTGCAGCCCGAGCGCAGTCGCCGCGCTGACTGCGCAGTCAGCAGAGCGCGTGCTTATGCGTGCGTGCATATGCATGTGTGTGTGTGTGTGCGTTGCTCGCAATATTTGTATATGTAAAATAAGAATATAATGTTGGGAAGATTGGCTCTTCGCAGGGTTCAGGGTATCTCGTAGTCGAGCCGTCTCGACTACAGCACTCTTACTTGTTTTAATTTTTTATATGAATTAAATCCGATTTTCAGTAATTGAACTTTGTTTACCCTTTGGCTTTGCACTTTTAAAGTCTTAAATTTACAGGGTATTTCTTTAGCTTGCATTCGCAACTAATACATTGTTATCTGCCTGACGGGCTGCTGTTTCTATCATAGAAAACTGCATTGTTTTGATTATGAAATCGAGCTGCTCGCCATTCGCATTTTAAATTCATTTAAACATTTTCAAAAGCTTCTCGACAATTAAAACTGCGTGCCAAAAGCTGTTATACTTTTATGTGCTGCCACTCGAAAAAATGCTGACAGGAGAGTGCACAGAGCACAAAGTGCAGACTGCAGACTGCAGACTGCCGACTGCCGACTGCAGTCGCTTGGCTGCATTTGGCGAATCGCAGAATGAACTAATAATTTCCATGACATACAGCCAAATGAGTGTGTGTGTGTGTGTGTGTGTTGTGTGTGTGTGTGCCAGCCAATGGCGCGTAGATGTCATGAACATGTCATACGGGCAAATACTGGCAACATTCCCTCTGCTCAGCTGCACTTACGACCAAGCGACAGTAAGCAGACGAAAAAAAAAAAATTAAAGGAAACTCAGACGTTAGCTATACACTGAGCGAAAAGTAGTTTATTGCAAGGGCAAGCATACAGAAAGCTACTCACTCTTCAGTATTTACTCTTAGAGTAGAGTATAACTACTCAGCTTTGATTTGAAGTGAAATAGGCTTGTGGAATAGCCCTCAATTGATACTGATTTGCCTTTTAGAAGTTTCTTTCAAGAAGACAAAGCTTCACAAACCAAGTTCTACTTGCACTAATATAACTAATATATTCATATTCAATATCATATATCATTATTATGCTCTATATCACAGCTGTCATAGTATAAGCTTCTTTTAACTAAGTAAGAAAATTACTAGCCTGGCCAGGCAACTAGGTACTGCAGCTCGAAGCGCTGCTAGCCCCCGCACCTGTAGTAGTTGAAGGCTAAGACGCCACCACCTTCAAGACCTGCTGGATCGTGTCTTGACATCAAAAATATGTAATAATGTTCTCATAAGCTTTACCAGTAAATACTGGTACTTTACCCTACAAACTCCTCCTACCCCTAAAATATGTTTCCTATGGTAGTATGTTCTATAGATCTGAGAAGATGTATTAATGTCATTAATCTAATTTAGACTAAGTTGCCTATCAGGCATTAACCAGTGAATATTTTATTTAAATAAAATATATTTTCATATTTCAAAACAACAACAACCTATTTTCTCTCTGTGTCTTTGGCTTGGCAGTTTTGAGGCACTGTCTAACATTTCTGTTAGACTTCTTGACACAACGCCAAAAAGCATCGGCAGTGCCAAGAGTCACAGAAAATATGAAAAGCGGCTAGTTATATCTCATGGTGACTACACTTAAACTCAGCGCAGGCAACAGACTGAACTTGCAACATGTAGCAGATACATATATACACATATATGTATACACATACATCTACATACACTTATATGCACAGCAATTTGAAATACAATCAACTCAATTGCTTGAATATCTTATATATATGTATATATACACAGATATGAAACTGTAGACTGAGTAAGGAATATTTTAGAAAAACATTCTCAGTCTTTAAAGGACATTTAATTTAAACAATTATTTATGGTTTTTGATAAACATGAACATGAATGTCTATCAAAGGCTTGAATGGGCGACAAAAGGGGGGGAAATTTTTCTTTCGCATAGGGTCACAATGAAAAAGGAAACGAAATGGCAAATTACAGCAAATTGGTTTGTGTTTACGTATGTGTGTGTGAATGGGTATTTCTGTGTGTGTGTATGTGAGTCCTGTTGTATGAGTCTTTGTATGTGAGCTTGTGGCACAACAAATAACATTTGAAAAGCAACAAGGCAAATAAACGTTGGCGGTTATATTTTCCTCTTACTTTTTCACCTAATGCAATCAAATTAAATGCCATTAAATTTGATGGCTCTAAGTGAGTGTGTGTGCGTGTGTATGTGTGTGTGTGTAAAGGGTTAACATTGCATAAAATATAGCTGATTGTAACAATTGCCCCGCGAGTCTAAGCAATTTTTTATAGCCGGACAATCGTAAAAATACCATTAGAAACAAGTAAGAAAGCTCTAGTCGGCGGTACCCGACTAGGAGATCCCCTGAACCCAGCGAGAGCCGATACTCCAAACATTCTATGCTTATTTAACATATACATGTCTACAAGCAATACATGCACACACACATACACACATACACATACGCATAAGCACGCGCTCTGCTGACTGCGCAGTTAGCGCAGCGACTGAGCGTGGGCTGCGCTCATAGGCTTTACTATGGGAAATTAAATGTTTAATAACTTCTTTTGTAGATGGACGTTCTTATTCAAACTTTCAGAGCGTGATTCTGTCATTTATATGTGTATATTTGCCAAAGCACAAGTCTCTAGTATTTGAAATACGGATTTTACAAGTTTGGGGGGAAAGGGAAGGAAAGGGGGGTGGTATCAAAAATCTGACAAAAATCAAAATTGTATAAACTCTACATTATACTGAATACAAAATTTGGAGACTCTAGCTCTAAAGATGTGGGAGATATAAATTTATAATTGCGTTTCGATAACGTTTTAAATCGATAACTTCAAAACGATCAAATTTATCGATTTTTGGAAACAAACTCGATCTGCGCGTGCTATACACGGATCTACATAAAAAATTTCAAGTCTCTAGCTCTTATAGATTCTGAGATCGACGCGTTCATACATACGGACAGACGGACGGACGGACGGACGGACAGACGGACAGACGGACAGACGGACAGACGGACATGGCTATATCAACTCAGTTCGTCGAGCTGATCAAGAATATATATACTTTATGGGGTCTGCCACGCCTCCTTCTGCCTGTTACATACATTTTAACAAAACCATTATACCCTGTTTTCCCATTTTCAATGGGTTCAGGGTATAAAAACAAGTAAATTCACATTAGCATTTTTATGGTTTTTATCAAAATTAATTTTGCCCAAAATATATGAGAAATTTCAATTGCACAAAAGAGAGTTAAGAGAGAGAGAGGGAGAGAGAGAGAAAGACTACTCATATGAATTCTTGCCGCAATAACAACAGCCAATTAAATATTTGTGAGAAGTTTCTGCTGACAAGCGAAGCAATCCGAAAGGAAATTTCAACTCACTCGAAAGGCAAAAGTAAAAGGTAAAAGGTAAAGGTAAGCCGCACTCAACATACACACACACATATCGCAGCAGCGAAGGCACACAGGAAAATTAAAAGTATAACTGCGACAAAAGTTTCAGGGCAAACGGGCCAAACTTATAATTGAGCAGCAAGCAGAGTGTGAGTGAGAAAGAGAGCGAGTTGAGTCGGATGATATGACAAAGACAGGTCAAAATTTTGGCCAAACAAAACTTAATTGCAATATGCAAAGCCACCGAGCTGACTACCTACAACTACTACCTGAGTGGGCGGCAAAGGCTCAAGCTGAGACTGAGACTGAAGCTGAGGCTCAAGCTTTGGCTGCTGCTGCTGCTGCGGTTGTGTCTGCGTCTGCTGCTCGTCGACTTTGGATAAATGACAATGTTTGACAAGGCAAACAATATACGCACTCCCACACACACACACACACACACATGAGTGCAAGCCATGCGAATGACACTGACACAGTTCAGGCATGCAGCATGCAGCATGTGGCATGTGGCATGTGACAGGGGCGTATGCCAAGCGACTCATTGCACATGCAACGCCCACAACATTGTCCTCTTTACTATTATGTAGCTGCGGCTGCCCTCCCGCTGCTCCTGCTGCTGCCTCTGTTTGTTTGCTTCCGCACTGAACCTGATCTCATTTAACGCTGTCATTTTGTTTGCTCAACTTGCAACAGCCAACAGCCAACAGCCAACAGCAGCAACAGCAGCAACACTTTTTGTTATGAAAATACAGCAGAAAAAATATGTAAACTCCGAGACGAAGCTCTGCATATTGATTGCCCCGACCTCTGGCCGTGTGACACACAATTTGCCAACGCTTGAACGTGGCCTAATTCGAGCTCTTCTCCTGAACCTGGAATTCACTTATAACTAGCTGACTTTGACAGCTTGACATGATGTTCAGTTCGTCTTTTACTTTTTTTGGCATTGCAACTTTCAGTTCAGCTCAACCTGTCACTGGCTGTTCAGAAAGTTGTAAAGTTATCATCGAGCGGATGTAACCAAGCACAAAAGTTGACACAACTCCACAAAATGCAGTTTTAATTATTTATTTCAGCTTAAATGAGCTTCCTTCTCTTTAACATCCTGCACATATATATATACACATTTCATTTCATTTCATTCCATTTCAATTTAGTCTTAGCTCGAGAAGAGCAGTGTCAATGCCATAATAACGCATGCAGCTCCCACCCAGGGCGATCCGCGCTCACCGATGCGCGCCAGCTTCCAGAGAGTACGACGCAAGCCGCACGTATTCCCATCCAAAATATTTGGACATATCGGCCTCACATAGGCGCAGGTGCAGATCAGCAGTAAGAGAACCGAAAGTAAACTTTGAAAATTGAATAGAGCACTCATAGTTGAGTTGAGGAATTTGGTGTTTGTTCGTGTATTTGTTAGTGCAAGTCAATAACAACGAAGAAATTTGTGTAAAATGTTAAATTGGAGTTAAAAGTAAAAAGATATATTATAACAAAAGCCTACCATAATTTTGATTAATAATTTATTATTGACAGTTGTGTGACTTGACTTATGCAAATCTATTTTATTGCTAACTATACATAAGAAAAGTTTTAATTTGAATTGCTCTGATACTGAACACTGAGAGCCTACAGCAAATTAACTTTAAAACAAAAGCTAACATATATAAGGCTATAGTAGTCCTAATGAGTCTAGATTTGAGATATGTATGCTGGCTTATAGGTCCACTCACTAGTTAAGGCCTAAAGCTTAATGCGCTGTCTTTACAGACAATAAACTCTAAGACAATAAACTGCTAGAAAACTGAGCAAAAAGTTATCTTTGATGGGTTTCAATACGAGTGGAGTTATGATGTGGGTTGCCATTACATTTTATGAAACAATTGATTGTCTTTATAGATCAGAAGAACTAAAGATCTTCGCAAATTCAAATTTATATCCTAAGCTAACTAATTTCTTTAAAGCAAGCAAGCCCAAGCTAATGCTCCTATTCACAACGCTCAAGTAGTAAAGTCGTTTGCTTCGAGTCAAAACATTATTGTCATGACTTGGGCAACATATTCTTCGGGCCTTAAGGTAATTAAGAATGTGTCAGGCTGGCTCACAAGGGAAGAATATGAAGGGGGCAAGTCATACGAAACACCAATACAAGGAAACACAAATTGCAGCAGTTCAACTTGCTTGGAGTGAGATTGAGATTGAGCGGAGCAACATAGACTCTCTGCTTGATTCTAATATGGAGCGGATATATAAAGTTATTACTAACAAAGGAGGCAGTACACGATACTAAAATAATTTTTTTTCTTTTTAGTCTAGTGAGCAAAAAAAAAAAAAGAATTTTTTTTTTTTAATTTAATAAAATTCAGTTGTTCAAAGACTTTTTTGAGCTGTTCAAAATAAAACTGTAATATGTTTAAAAGTAACATTTTTGGTAAGATTTACAATATTTCGAATATTTTCTTAAAATAAAATAAAATAAATTGTTGGGCGCAGCAACACCTAGTTTTAGTACAATTAAGAGTGGCAATTCGCCAATCCATACTATCTAAGAGAATTTGCATATCATTAAGAGATTTCGGCAACTTGTGCCGTTTTGCTCTACGCCCTTTACACGCACATTCGTTCTCACAATGCAGCGGCTCAACCTTGATAAGCCGGCGCTCGTAGATCAATCGAAGCAGTGCAATTTTGGAAGTCAAACTTGGTTATCGTTTTGGGCAGATGCTCGTGCGCAGCAGCTCTGCAATCACATACATACAAATATATATACAAACATGCATTCAAGCATATTGCACACATACGAACATATATACATATAGAACCAATTAAGTAAACTGGTGATTATAGATAATAGACTTTGGTGTTCTATATAAAAAGCTATTTGAAAAATCTCGATAGCTCAATATAAATATTATAAAATAAATTTTAATGCAACTACAGCTGCGTCTAACCTGGTCAATACCAGCATTCATTTCATATATTCATATACATTCACCACGCCTCTAATCACTTGCCAAAAAAGCGAGCATGAAAAATGAATACAAGTTAAAATAAAAAATTGTGTTAAAACTTGGCAAATTCACGCAATATTTTCTTCAATTAAAATAAATTTGCTTACTGCCAATTTAAGCCTTTTGCATTTAATTCAACTTTTCAAAAAGGGGAGCAAAATATCCAAGCGGAGCTCAATAAAAAATCCCCTTTGATGCGCCTCAAAGCGAAAAACTTTTTCAATTAAACATTTTCGTCTTAAAAACACAGACTCGCATCGAACGCAGAAACCCCTTAACAAAAAATATAAAAAAAAAACCAAACTCAAAGTCAGCAGCAAATGAATACAAAAAAAGAAAAAAAAACTCTACAAAACATTTAAACATAAATTTTTGTCTTTTTTTTTGCAGTTTTCAATTGAACTTTTGCGGTGAAGCGAAACAGATTTATGCAAACGCCAAAATTGATGTGTGTGGATGTGGGTTGCCAATGGAATTGTTTTTGTTCTTATTTTTGTTGCTTTAACTATTTTTATTATCCTCCTCTTTTTTTTTGTAATTTTATTTGCAGCAGCCGCAACTGCGAAATGAAAACGCAGCGCTATATAGCCGCCCAGCTGGCTGGCCAATTGTTTATGGCTTATTGTCGTTAGCCCGCGGCGGAAGTGTCTGTGTGATGCCAAGTGCCGCCAGATGACCCCCAGCTCGTTCGGTCGAGGACCCGTCGAATTCGCAAACATTTTGAATATTTTATGCAAACTTTATTAGCAATAAAATGAAGTTGGCTGCCAAACACTTGTAATGAGCTGGCGAAAAAGGGCAACGGACATGCAAAAGGCACTGTCTGGCTCTGAAGTCTGTGATATGCAAACAGACTGCGTTCCTTAAATGGAGCGACTGAACTAATCAAATTATCTACAAAGCAAGCGTATGAGAGTGCCTTATACTTGGCTTTTATAATAGTAAAGTATACTGAAGGAAGTTATATATGTGAAAATTTAACTCGAATTTTGTCTTTTTAGTTTTTAGTTTTAACTTGAAGGTTGTTCAGGCATGAACATACAGAAATAGCCGAAGATCATAAACATGTCATCTACGCACTTAACGACTAGGTTGAAGTACGTAGAAATGACAAGGGTCACACAAGTCTATTCAAAGGTGTTAAAGTGTCAAAGCTTATAGCAGTTATGTGAAGGGTGATACAAGAGCGAGTTAGAAACACCTCTTCATTTATTCATTTCCAAGCATCCAACTGCTTTTTTCACTTAGGATCTTAGTCTTATAAACCTAACTTGAGAATCTTAAAACAGCTTTCAGTAAATGAAACTATCATATTTGTCATGCAAATTAACCAATTAGTGAATACTGATTGGAAAAAATATTTATTTCGTGAGTATTGTAAGCTGGTCCACTTTATTTGAGACCAGGATTAGAACTAAAGCACAAATGAGATCTTATGCTGCAAGTCAGCTATGTTTACGCTAAAACTTCTTTACTTAAAGCTCAAAGCTCACGAGGATGGCTTATGTGATTAAGATCCGAATAGTGCAATTATGTTTACTTTACATTAAGTAGCTGAAGAGCTGATGTTGTGGGTTTAATAAGAGAGAGAGACACAGAGAGAGAGAGAGAGAGAGAGAGAGAGAGTGTGAGAGAGAGAGAGAGAGAGCTAAGCAATTGAAAGAGAATTATATTAAAAACAGCATACTTTCAAAAAGAGTTGCTTTGCAAGCTGGATGATAACTTGCATATGCACAAATGTTTTCACTTCTATCCCTGTTTCACATGTTAAGCTGGACTTAGGGCTCATTTAACAGGCTTAGCGGATGCAGCCTAAGTGATGACATTTCAATTACTCAAAGCTATGTATATCAGATAATACGCATGTTTTCGGATTTTATGTATTATTTGTACTATTTACAAGTCTTTGTGCTTGAGTAGGTGATGTAGTTTGATATACGAATTTCGATAAATTAAGTTACCAGCACATCCAGCTAAGTTAATGGTCAATAAGAATTGCCAAATGTGTCGAAATATATACGAAAGAGTTACAGAATATCCTTGCGAGCTATAAAAATAGGCTTATACGAAAGCTTCTATGTAAACCATTTGAATAATATACAATATATTCGCATATAATATTCTGCATATAAAGACATTGCTGTTGCTACAAAATAAAGCTAAAACCATCTAATATTAATTAAAATTTTTGTTTTATATCAATTTCTTTTCCTATTTTTACTCCACAGTCACCTCACTCATATATTTCATTAAACATTTTCTTTAACTTAATAATCGATTCCCCGAATTCTTTAAGCTTTTGATTGATATTTGTTAGCTAAATACAGAAACACGGACTTCGCTTAAAGCTCTTTATCGCAGCAGCAACGGCTGTCAGTCCAACAGTGATCCATCAATTATTTTGATAGCCTTACGCAGCTAAGATAAACATTTGGAAACATCATCAGCAATTCAGTTAAATGCAAGATAAACTTATCTTTATGAATTGTTGCTACGCGCTGAGAGTTGTTTCAATAAAGTTCATAATTGGCGCTTAGAAATCTTGGGTAGAGATGGCCGAAGAGTGTAAGTAAAGTATTAAAAGCATTTAGAATTATTATAAGAATTATATAATTACGTTTTAGCGCCTTGAGTTAAGTGAGATAATTCTGAAATCGGAGCGTAAATTTTTGGACGTGCTTTGGGAAAATTTAATTTTTATGACTTTTAGCTGATGCCCTATTACATTTATAGAATATAAATAAGAAGTTGGAAGATATGAGTCTTATTTAAAACATAATCAGATATTCTTGACATATTTAGAAAACAATTTAAGAAAAGTTAAATTAGGCTAGGCAAATTTTGTCTGAAAATGTGAGCAAAGTTTTCTTAAATTTAAATTTAAATAATTTTCTTTAAATTTATTTTTAAAAAACCTTTTTCAGATTCGAAAATTATAAAAAAAAAATATTTACTGTCGAACACAATTATTTTTATGACAAATTTTTTAAATTTTTCTTTATTATAGTTCCACTTCTATTTAACTTTAAGCCCACTAACAATCTGCCATTGTCTTAAACAATTAACTTTTAAAATATTCAATATTTTCTAGAATATACTTTTACTCTTAAATGCTTAAGATATAGCCTAGAGTCTTCTGGCAAAAGACGCCTTTGAGCATACATTAACTTTTAATGCGCCCCCGACTTGACATGAAAATGAAATACTTTCCGCTATATATATCCCACCCTAGAGCCAGGCGTGACTTGCTCTTGTTTTGCACATTTGATGCGGCTTATTAAAATTTTGCACACAAAGCCAAAGCGAGTGGGGAAGGCAGTTAAAGTGAAATTAATAAACAAACAGCAGACGAAACGCACGAGCAAGAGCAAGAGCAAGCCAAAGAGAGATTGTCAAGTATACACAGTGTGTGACACACAACCCTCAACCCTCAACCCTCGACACACTCGCAGCAGCGTCTTATCAAACATTTCAGATTTTCAAATGTTATGCATTTCTTTTTTCTCTTTGGTTCCACATCTGCTTAAGCAAACGCGCTGAGCTGGCGAAATCATAAAAATTGCAATGAAAAATTGTGGCACAGCAGATGAGAGAGAGAGAGAGAGAGATATAGAGAGAGAGAGCGAGTGGGAAGTTGTTGTGTGGCATAAACTATAAAGACGACAAACTTCAGCTGCTTGTCAGCGCTGCCACGCCCACGCCCACGTCCACGCCCACGTTCATGCTATCTCTGCCGCGAGCTGCTGCTGTGTTGTGTGTTTGTATGTTTATCTGACAACACGTAGAGAGTCGAGAGCCAAGTTGGTGCCTCATTTGCCTCAAGGTTGTTAATTAAGTTGACGTGACAGGAGCTTGGCGTTACGTGCCACACTCTCAATTCTATTGAAGGGGGAAGCAAACGAACTTCTACTCAGCTTCAGAGCTATCGGAAGCAGTCACTTTTATATTAAATTTCTAGGCAACACATTTCGCTTTTACTTTGACATTAATATTAATATTCAATTAGCCAAGCAAACACGCCGCCTTCGCGCTCTCCAATTAATGTTAATTATGCTAAGTAGCTGAGGCCATTCCCAACTTTTGCCCAAATTCTTGTTTTATCATTATAATTTTTTTGCTTTTTAATTTATTAAATTTGTCAGACTCATAAATCGCGCCACTTGACCCAGTGTTGAGAAGCAGCAAATTGATTTGTCAATTCCTTTTGGCTTGTACTTCGTTATAGCGCGGTTCCACTGTAATGCCAATGGCGTGTAAATTGCCTTTAAATTGTTCAATTCGTAAGCGTTAAAATTCAAATTAACAATGCCATTGTTCAATTTGTTCGATCTGGCCCCTTGTTAGGTTGCCCAACTTTGTTTATTATGCTAATTGCGTCTCTATTTCGTGCTGCTGCTGTGGCCTTTACGGCAATTAGCTATATATCCAAGGGCGTACCGTACCACTCGCTGTGGGAACTTTCAAATTTAATTTTTTAGAATACTCTGCATACATCTGTTTACCAGCAGCCCAACACTATGGCTCTGCCTAGAAGTTGACATCTACGAGGGCTCTTCAAGTTGTTCAAGTTTTTCTCTTGCAAGTTCGAAACTTTAGTTTGACAGTAAATTTAAAGCAAAAGAAATCCCAATTTCGAACTGAGTGAAGCAACCTCTACGACTCTTCAAGTTTGTTCAAACCAAGTAGATAATTTCAACTCTTTCAATTTTACTCTTTGCTTCAAGTCGTATGTTGGGCATTGAACAAGTGTTTGTCTTTTGTCACTTCTTACAACAGACTTGTTACAACCTCTACAGCCTCAGCCATGTGTTGTTTTGACATCTCATATATGTAAGCAGCAGTTGAAGCAATTATTTCAGAATATTTTATTATTATATTATCTTATGAGAATACTTGAACCTCATAAACTGAGTTTATCGAACTGCAGCAAGTCCAATGCCAGAGAGTTCAAAGAGTAGAACTACAGCAACTCCAAAGCCCGAGAGTCTAAGGAGTCGAACTGCAGCAAGTCCAATACCAGAGAGCGCAAGAAGTCGAACTCCAGCAAGTTCAATGCTAGAGAGTGCAAAGAGGCAAGGTACAGCATGTCCAAAGCTAGAAAGTCTAAGGAGTCGAACTGCAGCAAGTCTAATGCCAGAGAGTTTGAAGAGAGTTTATATTATTATTGAGCACCTTACAGAATACATCTGTCTCTATCAGGAACTCATATTTATAGACTATTATTAGCCTCCCTCAATAATTATAAAGACTTTTTCTTAGCTGCCCCTCAAACAGTCTTTGATGATGTTTTTTGATTACTTTCATAGCCTTCCAACCTTTTGTTTGCTTTGAACGCACTCGGCATTCGTTTAACCTTCATAAATGATATTGCTTTTAGTCAGCTAGTCGCACATTAGTGCCAGTGCTGGCCATTTATAAGTCATGGCCGAGAAGTCGACAACAGCAACAACCAAAAGCATAATAAAAAACATGGCTGACTGTGGTGCGATGGCCCAGTGGTGCTGTGTAGCTGCACCACCTGCGTCCGGTTGCCACGCATATTTAAGCAAGTCCCAACTTTTGCGCCTCTCGACCTTTTGCCCCACTGCGACTGCGACTGCGACTGCTGCTGCTGCTGCTTCTGTTGGGGCTGCTACCGCTGTCGATTTCAAAATTGAGTTTCCTTTCGGTTCCGGTCAATGCATATAAACTAAGCGGCAATCGCAACGCGGCCAAAATCACAGGCAGCTAACCATGCAAACTGTTAAATGTTTGCATATCAATCTTAGCCCGCCTCTTGCTGCCAGCAGGCTACGGTTCGGCTTTGCCTCTTTCGCAATGGCAAAACGGTACAACTGTTTGGGGCCTTTCAGCTCACAGCTTTCAGCTTTCAGCCTAAACCAAGTGGGAGCCATACATTTTGCAATGTTCCAGTGGCTGGCGTTGGCGCTGGCACTGCTGCTGCTATTGCTGTTGCCAAATAACTTCCATTTCGTTGTGCTCCGCTTCCTGTTTCCCCAGTGTAAAAAGCAAGCCCCCAAACAATGAAAGGCATTGCCAACACATTTTTGTTGGGGCTAACAACAAAAAAAAAGAACAACATAAAATAAAACAACAAAAAAATCTATACAAAAAGTTTGCATACGCCAAAAGTCAATTGAAATGAAGGAGAATCAGCAGAAGCAGCAGCAGCAGGAGCAGCACATGATGCATTTCCCAACTCTCTGTATCCTTCGCCTGCTACCTGGGAACAATACACACACACACACACACACACACAGACCTGGCTTGGTCCTTATGAATAACTTTGGCAATTGAGTTTGACATACATGAGAATTTGTGTAGCTCGGTTTCTGGGTAAGGTCGCTGCCAGGACTTGGGGTAGGTTCGGACAGCGGTTGCCGACGTGATTGATTGATGAAATATTTTCGGGTCATACAAAATGGATCTGCGTCTGACTTGGGTTTTGCTCCGGGTTCAGTTTGAAGATTGAACCCATTACGCTAGTTAACACGTTGTACTAAATGTTCAGGGACCAGCTTTTCCATATATATATTTGCCACCAGCGTGTATATCTGGGATCTGGATTACTCAATGTCGTTGAGGAAAAGGATTTGATTTGTTTATTTTGCTTTTTTCTCTATCGCAAATGCAATCAAGCTAAAGATATTAGAACTCAAATATTTGAAGGGAAGAGTAATCTGTCTAGTTGGTGGCTGTGATATTGGTCATTTAATCAGTTGTGAGTTTAATATTTTATTTTGAAGCAGCTTGAGTGATATTAAAGCATAGGCAAGTATTAAATATGTTTAGCTAATGTATCTTAACAGAGCTAACATAGCTGTAACTGTTATATGTTAACTACTGTATCGTAACAGTGTTATTTAAAATTTTGTCTACCGAATATGAATGTGTCTTATGAAATTATGAAATTATTTTAATTTATTTATTATTTCAATATATTTTTATAAATTTTTTAGCTTTTTATTTACTCAAATTTTACACTTGTAACTGAAATTCGTTGTTTTTGCTGTTTATTTGCGCAACAGCAACTTAATTACAGTGCATATTTCAAGCACCTAAATATCTTAAGTGCAATAACTTTAAGAGTATGTTAAAGGCTAAGAAACTCTATTTAAAATCTAAAATCTAAATCTAAAACAAGTAAGAGTGCTCTAGTCGAGACTGCTCGACTAAGAGATACCCTGAACCCTGCGAAGAGCCAATCTTACCAACATTATATGCTTATGTTACATATACGAATATTGCGAGCAACGCACACACACACACACACATGCATACGCACGCACGCATAAGCACGCGCTCTGCTGACTGCGCAGTTGACGCAGCGACTGCGCTTAGGCTGCAACATGCCTATTGTATGGGAAATTAAATGTTTAATAACTTTTTTTGTGGATGGACTTTCTTAATCAAACTTGCGCAGCGTAATCATGTCATTCATATGTATGTATTTGCCAAAGCACAAGTCTCTAGTATTTGAAATATGAATTTTGCAAATTGGGGCGAAGGAGGCGTGGCATCCAAAATCAAAAAATGACAAAATGTCCGCATTCATTACACAAATCTACACAGTAAATTTGGAGTCTCTAGCTCTTACGGTATGCTTAGCGAAAGAAAAGTTATCGATTTTTATCGATAATAAGGAAACGGGATGAGTTATCGAAAATCTAAAAAAAAACTCGTACTGCGTAGGCTATAGATGAGTATTCTCTGAAAATTTCATATATCTAGCTTTTGTGGTTTACGAGATCGCTGCGTTCATACGGACGGACGGACGGACGGACGGACGGACAGACGGACAGAGCTATTTCAACTCAGCTCATCGAGCTGATCAAGAATATATATACTTTATTGGGTCTGCGATGTCTCCTTCTGCCTGTTACATACATTTCACAAAAACATTATACCCTGATTTCCCATTTTCAATGGGTTCAGGGTATAATAAAATACCTAATAAAATCTATGAAAAATCGAATCAATCTAAATTTATAAAATCTACATAGATTCTTGATAAAACGTATGTAAAATCTATACAAAATCTATATTAATTTTTTATTACAAAATTAATTAATTAATACAAAATCTATATAACTTCTTTATATCTTTACGAATTCTTTATGAAATATATATATATATATGTATATATCTTTCTAAAATCTTTATAATATCTAAAATTATGATACAATCTATATAAAATCTATACATATATCTTCATTAACAAATTCTTTATAAAATGTACATCAAATCTATAAAATTCTTTATAAAATCTGTATAAAATATTTCTGTAATCTATATAAATAAAAGCTTCATACAAAATCTATATTAATTATATCAAATCTATATAAAATTTATATAAATTCAGTATAAAATATAAAATCTATATATAATCTATATAAAATGTATATAAATTCTGTTTAAAATATAAAACCTATTTTAATTCTTTATAAAATCTGTATAATATATATTTATAAATTATCTATAAATTATTTATAAAATCTTTATAACACCTTTACAAGTTCTTTATAAAATTTACATAATATCTATATAATTCTTTATGAAATCTATATAAAATGTATATAAATTCTGTATAAAATATAACATCTATATAAATTCTTTATAAAATCTATATAATGTCTCTATAAATTCTTTATAAATTATTATTTATTACTATTATTATTATTATTATTAAAACATCTAAATAAAATCAGTATAAAATTTATATAAATCTAAATAGATTCTATATCAAATCTATATAAAACTATATAGCATAAAACAAGATTTCTAATATTAAGCTCGAAGCTCGGACATCACTCGCTTTGTTTTAATAGTTTTATTGTTTTAATTCTGAAAGCTTCAATATATTAAGCTTTGCTTCAAATAAAGCAGGAGATCTCAAAATCTAATTTAGACATGATTTCTATCTGCTGATAATAGAATCACGAGATTTTTGAGATAGCTTAAACGAATTTGTTACATCCAACTTGATTTTATTAGATATAGAAATAGGTAGGGCATTGAAATCAATTGTCTACTATTATTCACTGTCTCTATAATTATTTAAACTGAATTCTATTCATTTTATGTTATATTTACCAATACACTCACCTGTAATCGGCACTCGCATAGCAATCGCCTAGGAAACGACACTGCAGCGTATTGCACTGGCTGGTCTTCACCTCGTGCTGCACCTCGTAAGTGATATTGAAACCATAGACGTCGAGCAGACGATCGAGAGCCCGCAAATGTGTGCCGTCCAGCGTGGCCATGGTGAAGCGTATCTCCAGGTATTGGCTGTTGAACTGCATCCAGGTGACTTGAGTGACCTGCTCCTCGGTCAAGGTGAAGACGCGATGGGCGGGCACCTTAAAGTCATCCGAGTAGTACATATACTCCGTGAATTTAAGCCCGCCCAGCACGTAGAGCTGCGTCAGATAGACCACAATGGAAACATTGCCCTGTGCGGTGGCTGGTAGTTCGGAGGCATCAATTATCCAAACACATTCGATGGGCGTGGCAAAGCGATGCGGGAAATTCGGCGTTTGAATGAGGCCATAGCGTGACTTGAGTAAGCCGCCACAGCCGGACGAGGAGGAAATTGATGAAGAGGAAGAGGAGCTGCCACCGCCACCGCCATTGCCAGCTGCATGCTCGCCTATGGCAAAAGCATTCAGGGCAAAGTTATGCTTGGCCGCTGGGAAAGGTGGCGGAGGTGGCAAAGGAACCGCGGGCAGCGAAAACTTTTGATCCGGGTTGTTTTGACGCCTGAAGCGCGCATGTTGTAGTTCAAGTTGTTGTTGTTGTTGTTGCTGTTGTTGATTTGTTAACAATGTTGCCGCCGGCAGCAGCATAAACAGCAGCAATATCGTTGTTAACCTGACAATTGTCAGCAGCGACATTGACTTGGCTTTTGTATTCGCTTTTTTTGTTGGTTTCTTATGAGCTTTGTTTACTTGTGTTCAACTGAATCTCCCACAGCTGTTCGTTGTTCGTCGTCTTATCATTTAACAAACGATATGCATGGAACACGTTCAGTTGTCACAGTTGTAGCTGCATTCCAGCCACTCATCGACAGCAGGCCCACTGCAAAGATAGATAGAGAGAGAGAGAGAGAGAGCTAGAGAGAGAGACATATGAAATGATGTGAAATTTTTAGCAAAAACCATTTTGACAGCTGTCGTTTGCATTTGAATAACTGCCGCTGTCGTTTCATCCAATATAACCCCCTCCCCACACCCGGTTGCAGTCCCTCCACATGTCACGGCACACTAACACACTGGAAAATCGTAAACTGTCAGCGTGAAAAAGCAATTTGAAAATCCACTAAAAATGGAGCGCATTGCCACGCATCAATCATGGCCGCCGTGAAGCGTGCCGGCTCATAAAACAAAGGCTCTGGGCGCAGCTCTGTCCTGTTCTCGGCTCAACTCGGCTCGGCTTGACGCGCCACTCGAGCGTTTTTCTTTGTCAACTTTCAAATTGTTTTCCCATATTTTGTTGGGCCAAGTGTTGATGCCGCTGCAACTGCCTGCGAGCTGTGCCCAAAGCCCAAAGCCCAAAACTGCCAAAAAGCTCTTCAACTGGTTGACTTTTGTAGTTTTTGTGGGGTTTTTACTGCCAGATTTGCCTTTGGCCAGCGGAAGCCTCCATTTAGTGGAGTTAGACTTAGGTGGTTGCAATCTATGGCAGACATATGAATTAGCTGAGCACGAATGTGTGTGAGATAGCTCCCTATCTACCTAGTGAGACTCTTCCTACTATATTGGAAAATATTATCTTGTAGAGGAAATAGACTATAGTTATTATAAACTAACTGAAATAGCTAAGAAGAGTTCTTATTTAAGCTTAAATAATTTCCAATAAATTGAAATTATATATAAAAACTCCCTAAAGATATCCTGACTTTAAGAAACACAGACAAATACATATAAATAGTATGCCTCAGCTCGTCCTCTCTAAGAGTATAAATATTTTATATATATTTATTTGATATAATTTTTATATCCATACACAAAGCAGTTGGACTACAATAAACTCTTAAAATATTGATTTATATATCAAAATATTTACTCAGATTAACTAAATGTTACTTAAGAATTACATTTATTAAAGCAAACTAAAAAGTAATCAAACACACATTTCACAGTTAATTAAAAATTCAAATTTGCCAACCACAAAGCAGATGAAAAGTTATTCAATAGCAAATTAAATCAAGTCAAAGCTAATTACATTCACATTGGAATTCGTAGATAGCTTAAATAACATTTGATATGTGATAACTGCTTAACAAAATGCATTTACAGCAGCTCAAATAATTATCATAGCAAATAGAACAGCTTTAGCTTGAGCAACACAACACTGAAAACAAAAGCAAATTAAATTATAATTTACCTAAATGCCAACTGCAAATGCCTCGAGGCTCTAATGTCAGAGGAAAAGCAGGTGTGGGAGCTTCTGCTCTATCACTTATTGACAGACTCGAGCTGTGGCGTTTGAACGACAAAATTTAGTGTTGAGCTGCCTACTTCTAACCTACTTTCATATATAAATAAATTATATGCATATATAAATTATATAAACATACTTCAGCAACAGAATATGTTATAAATAATTATATATATTGTCGACTTTTTTGTTTGATTGCAAGGAAAAGATATTTATATTTATAAAAAATATATAAAATAAGTACAAGACATAAATAAATCTTTCATCTTTGTCAGCAATATGTTAACTTGACTATATCTTGTTTGTTTTTAACCTTTTATAACTTTCTTGTCACACAGATGATTTAAAAGTCATATAAAACTAAAAGAAACTGTTTGGCAGACATCTCAGTTAAAACATTACCTGAGCAACAACTGCATAGAAAACGGCTTAGAACAAAAAGAATTAGTAAAACCTTTATATCGCCCGATTTTGGAATCTATATAGAACTAGTAATTAGCCGCTTTTTACGTGTTGATTATGTTTACTGGTTTTAAGACAGATAACAGTGCAAAAGTTTGCAGCATTTTCATACAAAGATCACTCCAACTTCCGATAAAGTGGCATCACACTGTTAACTTAACAGACCGCTTTGCATAACCTACCTAACCTAATTATCATATAATTCAATATGGTATGCTTACGCTGGTCGTAAGTTAGATTAGCTTATTCACTGTCTAACATTGTACAGACTATTCTGTTGGTTTATGTAGTGTAAAATGTATTAACTTAAAAATGTATTAAGTAAGCTCAATATTATTTATTATTATTATCATAAATAAAATTAGGTACACACATCCACAAAGTGAGCAGCACCTACCGGTACTATCATCATCAGACTCAGCTATCGAGAACTAGTTCATGGGAGCAACTCAAATGCTGAGCTATGACCAGTTGGGAATTATATATTAAGACTTTTAAAAAGACTGTATATAGTTATTTGTATATTTTATATGGTCAAAATTTTTATCTATTTTTATTTTATTTTTATTTTATTTTTATTTTATTTTTATTTTATTTTTATTTTATTTTTATTTTATTTTTATTTTATTTTTATTTTATTTTTATTTTATTTTTATTTTATTTTTATTTTTATTTTATTTTTATTTTTATTTTATTTTTATTTTATTTTTATTTTTATTTTATTTTTATTTTATTTTTATTTTATTTTTATTTTTATTTTATTATTATTTTATTTTTATTTAATTTTTTATTTTTATTTATTTTTGTATTATTTTTATTTTTTTTTTTATTTTTTTTTATTTATTTTTTTATTTTTACTATATTTTATTTATAGTCAGACTCTGTTATTTAGAAAAATGTAAAACAATCTTCGAACAATAGACTACACACAATATGACATTTAAGCTAATATGTTATATTTAGCTCTGTATATTTAAAGGCCCAGATAAACAACTATTGCAAATCAGAATTATATTTCTATCTATACAAGTTCCATATTGTTATTATAATTTTTAAAGCAGTTAGGCAACAAAGGACTTAAATAAATAATAGAAACGCTTATCTTTCCATCATATTGTCAAGCTCTCCACATAGATTGAATTACTCAATTAAAAACTTATCCAATGTCTCATAATTGTTACCAACAATAATTGAAATCAGCTTTAAGTAAAGTTTTCAAAATGAACTTAAATCAGAATTCAACTCGATTGAAATAAATCTCACGCTTTGCTAATAAAAAGCAGATTTGCCTCAACTGGTTAAAGTAAATAAATATGCCTTGACGCCTTTTGCTCTGTTTATCAATTTGTGTCTAAATGTTGCTTGTCTTCTTTAAGCAGGCTTCAATTTATTTTTCGCACGTCGCTTTCAACTTTAAGAAGACGGCAAAGTTGGCCAAAAGGTGTCTAAACTTTGTTGCTGCTAATGCTGCTGCCGTTGTTGAATCTACTGTTGCTGCTGCTGATGCTGCTACTGCTGCTGCTGCTGCTGATGCTGATGATGCTGCTGATGATGCTGCTGCTGATGCTGCGTGCGCTAACAAGTTTAATCAAATGACAATGTCGTAACACGTGCATACATTTAGGGCCCTGAAGGCACAGCAGAGACAGGCTTTAGCTGACAACCCTGACACATGTGAGCACAAGCCGAGTCATAGGCCTTCAAAACCCTCAGTTCCACAGCCCCTAGGGCAGGCCCCTCCCCTCCCCTAGATTTCGCTCTGTCCTTAACGCCTGCCTCTCAGCGTGCGTGAGAGTGCGCGATTTTTACTTTCAAATTACTTTAGTTACGCATTTTAGGCATAATGAATAATATTTTGAAGCTTGCCATGCGGATATTGTGCCTGCAAAAAGTTAATTTACTTGCCAAGGCATACATATGTTCTATATATATATATTTACATATCTCCCGAGAGAGTTTTATAGAGTTATTGCCTTAGCTGATGACGCTGGGATTAATTTGACTCGATTGTAGCTAAAATTCTTTTTTGAGCTTTGGATTATCTTCAACCATTTGACATATATATTAAAGTATCAAAGAGACTTGACTGAATGTTCACCACAGTTAAGTATGCTACTTAAACGTTTCTTTAACAGTTAATCTCTAAGTAACTATTAATAAGTGTTGCATACTTTTCGGCATCCGTGTGAAGCTTTTGTGTAATTGAGTCTTTTAGCTATTTTAATGAATTTCAGCTAGAAAAATATTATATGTCATGCTTAATAAGAGATAGATAGAGAGAGAAAAAATGCCAGAAAGACTAAGAGAGGCAGGGCGCAAGAGTCAGAGTTTATGAGAGGGAGAGTAACATAGGGAGTAGAGAAAGTGAGTGAGAGAATGAAAGAGATAGAGAGCGCGAGATTGAAAGCATGAGAGAGAGTAACATAAATATTATGAGAGAGAAAGTGTGAGAGAGAGAGAGATATATATATAGAGAGAGAAAGAGAGAAGGAGGGACACCGGAAGGTAGAAAGAGGAAGACAGAGGGCGAAGTTGAGAGAGAGAGAGGGATAGCGAGTAAAAGAGAGAGACAGAGAGAAATGGAGAATTAGAGAGAGAGAGAGAGATAGCTAGTAAAGAAGAGAGAGAGAGATAGAATAAATGAAAGAGAGTGAGAGTGAGTGAAAGAGAAAGAAAGAGAGAGAGAGAGAGAGAGAGAGAGAGAGAGAGAGAGAGAGAGAGAGAGAGAGAGAGAGAGAGAGAGAGAGACTGAGAGACTGAGAGACTGAGAGACTGAGAGACTGAGAGACTGAGAGACTGAGAGACCGAGAAGGAGAATGAGAGAGAAGAAGAGTAAGAGAGAGGGAAAAAGAAAGAGAGAGAGAGAGAGACGTAGCGCCAGAGAGTGCGACACAGAGAGTCAGAGAGTCTCGGAGACAGAGAGACAGAGAGAGAGAGAGAAAGAAAAAGAGAGAGAATGAGTGAAATATAAAAGAAATAAAGACAAATAGAAAGACAGGGTCAAAAATCAATGTCGATGAATCATTACTCCTTTTGTAAACACTTCTGTATTTCAGGTGTATTTCTCTCTTAATACTTCGATGTTTCGATACAATTAAATATCAGAAAATGTATAAAAACGATTTGTATACACCTAAAACAGCTAAGACAACAACAGCTTGCAAGCATTGTCATTACATTTTGCTGGTCAAGGACACATGCCTTATGCATGTAGGCCTACTAAGCTGTTCATTTACATTTTAGACAATTGCTGATCCCTTAAAGTCTCAATAAAGTGCAGCTTAAAGTAAATAAAATTATTGATATGGAATGGAATTAAGAGAAAACACTTGACGTCAAAACAATGACGCGCTGCCTTGCACCTGTCCGATGATAACGGGGCGGGCGTTTAACGCTCTGCCAGGCGGGGGCACTTCAAGCTGAAACTCAGATACCGATAAAGAGCCCCGGGGCCCAGCAGGCAGTTGCTTCGCCGTTTTGCTGCTCAGCTGCTGCCGCAGTTGTTGCCGGCGCGTCGAGCAAATTGCCAATTTAAATTGGCCGCGTTAAATTAGTTGAGTTATCAGCCTCCACGGCGGCAGGTGTACGGGTAGCGAGCGAGTGAGTGTGTCGGATCGAGTCACAGTAGTTATTTCTCCTATTCATAAATATAGCTAATAATAATTGTGATTTCTTGTGCAAACGAAGCGGAAACTGCAACGTGCTCAACTACGCAAATTTCAATAAAATATGCCGAAAAATCAAAAGTTCTTAACGGAAATGCTTGCATAACATGAGCGGCTGGCGACTGACCGAATCGAGCTCTCTGCTTAAAAGTGAATGAAAAGTATATAAGAAATCGAAAAAGCTAACGACTGTGAACCGCCGTCGTCGCACTTATCGGTGTCCATGAAATTATAGAGCAAATTCGATAAGAAAGTTGTACCCCGGTTCGCAGTCGCAGTGTTAGAACCGAGATCTGTGCTGTCAAATGTTTTGCTGTATTCCATGTATTTACCTAACGAATGGAACAAGACTGCAAATCAATCACATTGCGCCTGATATGGATATCTAATCTAATAAGAAATAAGCTTAATTCTTATACGAATTTTCATTCCAAAATTCATATCAAAGTTATTTGACTTAAGCTTATTTCTCAGTTAATTAAAGTTTTTAAAAAATATAAAAAATAAATATATAAAAATATATATTATTTTTAAGTTTAAAAAAAAATATATACAAAAATATATAATATTTTTATAAATTAAATATAAATTATATAAAATTATAAATTATTAAAAATAAATATAATCTCAAGAAATTTAAAGACTTATCGTATGCTCTGTGTGTGTATGTGTGCTTTGCGAAAATGCTGGTGGAAAAATGTTCCAAGTAAAACTTGAGTTCAAGAAAATCAACAGCAACAACAAAACAAACAGCGAAAATTAAAAGAAAAAAAAACGAAAAGAAAAACAACATTTCGCTCTGATAACGGGAGGGAAAAAAAATGAAATGTCAATAAAACAATATAAATGACGGACTCGTGACTCTTGTGGATCGCTTGTCGATGTTGTTATTGTTAGCAAGAAAAGTGAAATACAAATGGTTGTTAAAGCAAGAACAATTCTTTCTGCTTTTTCGATTTGCAATAAGCAATTGTGGTGTTCGGTGTTCGGTCGCTGTTATCTATAAAGATGTCGTGTAATACAAAATGCTGATAAAGGCCGATATCATCTATAAGTAGCAAGATGTATGCAGAGTGATATTGCCAGAGAGACAGAGAGCGAGAGAGTGAGAGAGAGGGCAGGCAGCTTGGTCAAATCAGTTAAAACTTAGCTGGCATTTGGCCTAAAAAAAAAAAAAGGTCTGCTCGGCCTGATAAGATAGAAGCCAGTTTGATTCACGGTCACAAGGCAAAAGGCCAGAACAGCGTTTCTTGTGGCCTCCAGCTATTGGCCAAACAATGAATTCCCCGCATAAATAGAAAACAATTAAGCAAGCCATACGATAAGAGATGTACGATAAAGTCGAAAACCGAATACCCACTTCAATGCTGACTCATCGGCGCTCCAGGCCCCAAATTGGGGGCAAAGGGTTAAGTGGCGGTAGCATTGGCCCATTGGCCCAGGCTTCGGGGCTCTGACTAATTAGCTCATCCATTTGGCGATGCGTGAAATTTATGAACTTTACAAGTTTTGCTCAAAAGCACAAAAATATATCTGATGAAAAGCTAATTTTCCGCTTTCCACAATTCGTGCCAGCGCTGCGAGCGTGCGATAAACAATTCAAGTGTCCTTGACATATTCAAGAACTTAATTCAATAATATTTACCCAAACTGATTCATTGGTAGTTGAAATTGGTATATTTGATATGGGTTCTGGGGTAAATTTAATGCAAAATTCAATTTAAATGGAGAAAAATGAAATAATTAGAAATATATAATAAAAGAAATAGATATAGGAGATACTTTTTGGTATATTATTATATGGTATATATATATTTCGTCTAATTAAGGAAAAGAAAATATTTATTGAAGTAAAAGAGAAACGTTTCTTTGCATATGGCTATATGATCTAGTAAATTGCTAATATTTCAATTTTGTTTTAAAGTTGAAAAAATTTAGTAAATTGCTAATACTTCAATTTTGTTTTTAGATAGAAAACAATTTTAAAATATCTCAAATATTCTTCGATATTAGCCAATCGTCTTTATGATATTTATAGTATATGTATATAGGGTTAATAACTTTGAAATATGTTCATATCATGAGCTTATATACTATTTAGAATCAGATGGGAAGTTAACACAAACAAAAAAGCTACTGTAGAGTAAAAACAAATATTGTATAATCTTAATACAAATATATAAAAAAATATTAAAAATTATCTTAAATTAAATTTAACCATTTTTGTTACAAAAAATTTTAATACAAGATCAACATTAGTTTGTATAAATAAAAGATTTTAAAAGGTATATTTTTAGGTAGATTCTATGTAAATTGCTTAAAATCATAAGCTATAAATAGTTCCAGGAACAAGAAGGTATTTAATCATGAGCAAGCTTTGACATCAAGAATAGTTCTGGGAAAGGCTTGACAAATTGATTAAAATAAATTGATTGATTATTGTCACAGATAATAAAATCATAGATAACACAAAGTTTGCTAATAAAAACAAAATATTTCTTTAAATATATATACAATAAATATTGATATATATGAAAATAAATTGTGAATAGCTAAAAATAAATACAAAATATTTTATAAATATACAAAAATATAAAATCAATTAAAATGTGCCACTAAAAATAAAAAACAAACATAATTCAATTAAAAATATATTTTAAAAATAAAAACATTTAAATGTTTTAGCCACCAAAAAGCTCAACAAATCAAATAGACCGCCATAAAGCTAATCAAATTAAAAAGAAATATATATATATACATATATATAGCCACAATTATATGTGTGTGCGGCTGATAAGGCGTCAAGTGCTCGCTAAAATCCAATAGATATTGAAATCGGTTTGAATTGAGTGCGAAAAAACAATCGGCAAATCGCGAGTTACAGCAATTGCAGCCGAGCGCAACAAATTTACAGCGGGCAATTAAAACTGCGGCCATAAATCACAATTCTAGCAACAGTTATCAAAAAAGCGGGTTAAGGGCCGTTAAGCGAACGGATAACCGTTATTTGCAGCAACCAATCACAATAACAATAAGAGCAATAACACCAATAATAACAACAATAACAATAATAACCTCAGCAGCAGCAGCAAATGCTGTGCGATAAATATGCTAAAATAGTAGCTGACAACTAACCACAACAGCAGGCAGCAGGCAGCAGGCAGTAGGCAGCAAGTAAACAACACACCTCTTCCCACCACACGCTACCCCGCCAACTATTTAACGACTCAGCGAGTGTAGCGCCTAACGTGTGAAACTCCCCACGCAGCTGACCCCCAGCACCCAACGCCGCTCAACCCGCAAATATGGCCTGCTTTCCGCGTCTCTTCCATCATCGGAGTAAAAACAAATTTACGCCTGCCCAAGATGAGAACACCGACACGATACTCAACACACAAGATAGCCCCGTGGTGAGTTTCCGCTGCTGCTAAAAAAGAGAGCACTCCCATACTCAACACACACGCATACATGTAGTTGTAATAAGCAGCGCTGATAAGTTGATTAAGTGCTTAATTAAGGGAGGTGGCGAGGGGGGTACTAGAATATAACAACAGCCAAAACATTTAACGGTTAACCAAATACTAAAGCCGACTAAAAAAATATATATGGAAAACGTAAACACGTGTGTAGGCACAAAGTGTTGTTATCTTTATCAGCGACGCGGGCAACTGTGACGTTCACTTTTCAAATGCCCTTATCAGAGAGACAAAAAAAAAAGATAAACAAATTTCGCACATGCATCGCAGCACAAATACCCTAAGAACTGAGTTAAATATAATTTAATATTCTTATAATTCATATTTCGTAACCAAATTTATTATATAAATTGCCTTTTTTAATTTTACAGTCGAAATCTGTGAATCTCTCTTCTTATTTAACATGTTTATGTTAGTAACAGTTTGTACACAAGTGTTGCAGAGCTCTCTTCTGTTAAGCAAAAACTTTTAACATAGCTATGATAAGCATATAACATGCATATGTTACTAACAGCTTGTTGCAGAACTTTTCGCTGCTAACTAATACAACTTAACATGGCTAAGTTAAGCAGATCAGCTATGTTAAATACAGCTGCAAGCAGTTCAAAACAATATTTAACATACTCTGCAGTTTAGCTCTAACGTTAGGGTATACAAATTGGTATAATTAGGCATAACTAACCAGGCAATACGGTAAATCATAATAGATTATGTTCCCTTATCTATCTTCCCTTATGAAATCTGAATAGTTGCTACCAAAATTTGTTGTTTTGCTTTGTATCAATTGCTGGTGACCTTATCTATCAGAGACGCAAGTATATAAGCATACTTTTATTGGTATGTTTTTTTGGCTTTTCTATAATAACTAGGTCTTAAGGTTTCTATATCGCCATATGCTCGCAGTTAAGAACTGCCTTAGATAGTGTTTAATTATAAGAGATATGAGCTGTGGCAAGTCTTAAGCAAGTCAATGTTATGATTATAGATTTGCCAATTTCAAATTGGAATTTCGAATCGAAATTTACAAACATATTTCGGAGTTCAATTTCTGTCAATCTCAAACTGACAAACATTTCATATGCTAAAATATGATAAGCAAGCATATGGACTAGATGTGGTCTGAGTCTCATGCATAAATCGAAGTCAAGTAGATTCCGGCCACACACACACACACACACACACAACATTCAACATGGCCACATTCTAAACTCAATGCCTGCGAGTGCTGTCGGAATGTCAACGTGATAAGGATCGACAGGATTGCAGGCATTCTCGAACTCTGGTCCTCATCCCCTGCGAGTTCAAAGTGAAAGTCGTCAAGCAAACAGCACCCAAAGGGAACATAAATGCATTTGCGTTTGACATCTTGAAGTGTTGCGATAAATACAATAAAAATAAAGTTTATTTTTTTGGTTTCTCTCTCATTTTGTTGTTGACTTGGCTTTTTGATATACTTTCGATTGCAGAACCTATGCCAAAACCCTTTGTAGGCAACGATTAACAATCGGATTTGCAATTGCTTCGGGCAAGAGGCGGCGGCTCTTGCTGTTATCGAGCACATTTGCCAGCGTTTTTCATTTCGTTCTCTTCTGCTTCTGCTGCGGTTTCCGATGCGAAAACGGAAAACCTGTCAAAATGTCGTCGTTTAAGTCTGATTAGCATATCAAAGTGGAGACAAACACGCGACCTGCATATTGACATGTGTTTATTTATGCGGCTTGTGGGTTTTCCATACAACAACAACAACAACTGGAGCGAGGCTGCAGACTCACCCAAAAAGGTTTGAATATTTTATTGCCCACACGCCTGGCTGCCAATTGAGCGATAAGATGTTCTCTTATTTTGCGTGGGTGGCAGCTCCTGAGCGGTTGGCTGTTGGGTGGGCAAAGCTTTAACCTGAGGCTGTGCTGGCACAGAATAAGTCACTAATCTCTGGTATTACCTGCCACAGTTCATTTAAATTGCATAATCTGTACTCTTAAATTGAATAATTGAAATTTATTGTACTGATTAGCTAAAGTTTCGAGCTGAAGTGGTTTAAGGCACAAATTTACTTTTATTTTGTAGTCGAAAACATATTTTAAGTCAGTAAACGTGCTAGAATAAGTAACTAAAATGAAGTGAATTTTGAACAGCATTGATAAAATTTTGAATTTATTTTTATTTATTTAAGAAAATATTGAGAGTTTCTAAATTCATTCTAAATTCATTGCATTGACTTGGCATTATTTACAAATAGGTTAAAAAATATTTGATTTATTATATAAATATTATAAAAATCTAAATAAAATTAATAAAAATGAAAACCATTCGAATCTCTTTACAAATAAATATATTTACAATTTATTTGTAAAGAGATTCGAATGGTTTTCATTTCTATAAATTTTATTTAGATATTTGTAAAGCCTCAAGTTTTAATCTAAAATTAAGTTCTTACATATTCTAGGAATATGGAAAGCTAAGGTATTCAATCCGATTCTATTCAAGCCAAAATATTATGAGTTTGTAGCTATTGTCAGACACATAACTTCAAGTCTGCAAATATTTATGTGTCATAATCCAAAATCTCTAAACTTGCGTCAGAGTCTATCTTATAAATAAGTTACCTTTATATTGTATATATAGTATAGTATTTCGATTCATTAATTTTTTATGGAAGTTCAAAATATATAAATATACTTAGAGTTAGTTTATGTTTTGAAATAATCATTGATATTATTTATATTAAATATTTAAAATACTTTTAAATTTGTTTAAATGTTTTTTTTTTTTTTGTTAGTATATGTTTTAAAATAATCATTTATATATTATTTATATTCAATATTTAAATTACTTTTAAATTTTTTAAATATTTTTTTTGTTGGTATATGTTTTAAACTAATCATTTATATTATTCAGGTTAAATATATGAATTAATTTTAAATTTAAAAAAATCCTTTTTGGTACAATATAGGTTATTTATATATTAGCAAATATATTTAATTATGAAATTTTCATTGTTTTAGTTTAGGTTTGTCTTTTTTCTTTATTATAAATTTATTTTATTTTATTATTATTCATATTATATTATGTATGTATTTTATTTATTTTTAATTATTTGTATATATGTATTTTATATTATATTATTATTTTTATTTATTTTCATTTTATTTTTAGTTTCATTTATAAATTTTGTTTAAAGCAAATAAAGCAAAATGTATATATATTAAAGTTTTCATTTTCTATAATACAAATTTGTTATTTACTTAAGCAGATTATATTTCCAGCTTTGTCGTCATCAAACAAAGCTTTTAATAGAACTCTCGCTGTCTCACATGAAAATTCATTCTATCTTTATCAACTGCACATACGAAAAATTTCGAATGAAGAAATAAACAAATAAAAATACACAAATAATGCGAGCAAGACTTGCAAATGAAAGTCAACATGACAAATGATAAATACGACTATTGAATTACTCTATAAATAATTAAATGTTTTATTAAATTGAGTATAAATGTAAAATATTTGGGAGCAGAGAAAAAATAAATTACGTATATAGAAATAATCTTTAAAAATTAAAATAAAATAAAATATTTTTTTCTTTTAAAAATAAATGTGTTTCAAGCTCGACATAAATATCAGTTATTTGCTTGTACAGAAAATCAATTTAATATATATTTTTTTAAATATTTAAACTATTTTTATATATTTATATTGAAGAATTAAAGGACTACTTTTTAAAGAATATTTAAATTTAAATATTTTTTCTCTTTTTTTCTAATTTTATAAGCCAAAAAAGAAACTTGATACAACCAGTTTAAGCAGGAGAAAAATTTGAATATATGATATGAAGTGTATTAAATATATATATATTTGCATCTCCTTACGTGTGCATACATAAACATATGTATATATTTCAACATATATAGGTATATATGTGTACGAATAACCTTCATTATTTATTTAGAACAACGTGCGCGTAAATAAACGCGCACAAACAAAGAAGATAAAGTTGTGAGTCAAGTGGGAAGCCAGATATCAAATGTAAAGAAGTTGAAATAAATATATATTTATATATATATTTCTTTATATATAGATACATATATATATATATGCATATTTATATAAAATCATACGAAGCGTAACTCAATTAGTTTTGGGAATACGAATTTTAAATGGAATCGTAAATACTTTGGCTGGCATGAAAAGCGCGTCAATCCGTTTAAGCCTCAGCTGTCATCTAATCAAAAAAAAGTGTGGAAAAGCCCCCTGCCCTGGCCCGGCCCGCCTCAGTTGGATTCAAATAAATGACAGCTCTTTTTATTTTACTTTTCAAGCAATATGAAGAGCCAAAAGCTGCGCAAGTATGAAAAACATTCGCCTCGTCGAGTCTAATGCGCACACAATACACACACACACACACTAACACATAGATACAAATGCGACAATATGGAAACATATTTATAAGGCACAAAGATACAAATGGCAACACAATGGACATTTGTTGTTGTTGTTGTTGTTGTTGTTACTGTTTATTGAGGCTCAATGGCGGGATAAACTGGCAACTGTTGCAGACATTCAACTGCACGGCTTTTCGAATTTATCAGCTGTGTCAGCAGCAGATTGATTTCAAAGCAGCGGACAGATACAACCGCACAACCATCTACACCCACACACCAACATACACCCCTACACACACACCCACTCAACTGGCATTATATGCTTACTTTCACAGATTGTTTGCAAGTTTGTTTTTTTGTTCGTTTTTCATATAGTTTTTTTTTGTTTTTTTTTTGTTTTGCTTTTTTGTTTGCATTTGCTGCGTAGCAGTCGCCGTTGTTGTTCCCTTCGCTGTCATATATATCTTTTGTATATATGTATATGTATGTATTTTTTCTCTTTTTAACAGAGATCTGTTGACATTTGACGCGCTTTGCCATTCCACTTTGTATGGTAGCTAAATTAAGTTGAACATAAATTTTAAGCGGCTGTTGCACTAAAGTCTAGCTGTCAGTCAATGCGTAAATAACTTTTTATCTATAATTTAAGCTAGAGTACTTAAACATTGTATACTTAACAAGTGTTAAAATACTTGAGAAATAGCTGAAACTCTCTTTGGGGCTTGTAACATAGCTGCCAATTGTAGCTGTTAACTTAACTTGCCTTTATTACATGACTCTGTTAACGATTGTCGGGTAACTGTTGAGGAGTTAAGGGAGTATAAAGCTGATATCATTTTGATTTTAGTGATTTTATATATCATGAAATGTATTAAAATTTGAATTTCTATTCATTGGCATCAAGCCTTATACTAGATCTGAGTGCTTTTGAATAGGTTTTGTATAAGAGGCTCGTGTGTAGCTCGCTTGGCTAAACCCATCAAACTTTAACAATAACTAAATCAGTTCAGAAATATTTTATTAAATATGTTGTTTATATTTAATTATTTTTTATTATTTTCCAAGTTTGTTATTGATTTTATTTAATTTTTTTTTTTATTTAATTATTTTTTATTATTTTCCAAATTTACTGTTATTATTATTTTTTTATTATAATTTTTGTTTATTTTTACAATATGTGAAACTCTCCTGTTACTTAACATGTTTATGTTAGTAACAGATTATACACAAGCGTTGCAGACACTGTTAAAAGACTCAATCGTGGTTGCAGAGCTCTCTTCTGTTAAGCAACAACTTTTAACATAGTTATGTTAAGTACATAACATGTTGATGTTAATAACAGATTATAGCAGAAGTTTTCGCTGCTAACTAATACAACTTAACATGGCTATGTAAAATAACTCTTCAAACTTTAAACAGAACTAAATCAGTAAAGAAATATATTATTTAATACGTTATGTAAAATAAGTGAAATAAACATTTAAAGATTATATGAATTTATTTGGATATTTAGTTAATGAATAATGAATAATCAATAATGAATCTTTTTTGAATAAAACATATATCACAAAAACAGTTGATGAGCGAAGTTAACATAAGGAATAAAAACTGTTTATACCTGAAGTTAACATAAGCAACTGTTATTAACATTATTTATATAGTTATATCTGTGATTTTCTGTTTATTTCTAACTTCGATTTTAACTGTTAAACATTTTTTATCTCATACAGCAAACCTAAACGCTTAAGCATTTCTAATTCACTTTTCTTTACATAAATATTTCATACAACGATTTTATTTCTTAATTTCCAGCAAATTGGTCTTTACATACGGCGTGAGGAGAAACCGCTTTACTCACCCATCATCACGCCCAGCACGAGTGAAGTGAGTATTTTATTTCTCATTTCTATACACTTATATAGCTATAGAGTAGACCTGTTGCAAAGCACTCTTCGTTAGCACACAAAAATCACGGGGTCCGACGGCATACAGCGTACAACCTATCCAACCATATAATGCTTGTCTTTGCCAAACTCAATTAATATTTGCACACATGTTTCTTATACTTTCAAACGAAATGATGTTTACAACAACAACAACAACAACAACAACGACAAACACGAAACACTTGTAAATATGTACACAACACAACAACAACAACAACAATACAACAACTTAAACAATGCTCACGGACCCACTTGCACCCCGCACTTGTGTTTGTCTTTGTAAATGTTTTGGACGTACGTCCACACCTGGTTGTACCCCCGGGTCCTATTAGGCGCAACTGCAGCGCCTAAAACAACAGCCCTCCAGCTCCTCCACACCGCCGCTCGAAGCTGTGGCCGAAAATGTGGTCAACACGAACGTTGCTGAGCTCCAAGAGAAGCAGCAACAGCAACAGCAGCCAAAAAAGTTTCGCTCGCACAAGAGCAGACTTCAAGCCGAGGACAAAGAGAAGGAGCAGGACAAGGAGAAGACCTGGCTGGTCAATGGCAGTGCAATTAATGTCACACGTAACAATTCAAAATTAAAACCCGTCAAAGAACGTCGGCCCACAGCTCTGCCCACCGAGGCGCCGCATGTGGATGGCGATGGCGTCCAAAGTGACGTTGATGAAAACCATACAACGGAGGAGCTGGAGCGGGAGCAAAAGCAGGAGCAGGAGCTGGAGCTGGAGCTGGAGCTGCCACTGGGTGGCAATGTTGTGGTTGGCAAGTCAAAACTCAAAGGAAGTGCGAATGGCATAATTGATGAGAGCGGCGACAACAATGAGCCAGTCCAACAACAAACTCCATCGACAGCCACGTCCTCGATATTCACACCAACAACAACGCCGACAAAGGCAAATGTTAAATTTTTCATTGGTCATACACAGGAACTAAATGCTGAACAGCATACTGATGACACTTTGTCCTGTCATAGCAATGATGCCAACAACAACAGCAACAGCAACAGCAATGGCCCCAAGCTAACGAACGGAACATTGCCATCTGACCAGCAGCAGCGTCTGACGGAGTCATCAGCCCAGGTATCCGCAAAGAGCTGCAGTAATATGTCCCTCAATTATCTAAGAAGATCCAAAAGCACGATAGCCACCAACGAGCCGTTCAGCAACGCCGGCCAGCGACGTCGTGTGTCCACAATGCCACACATTAACATACCACCACCGCCACCTTTGCCACTGGAGCTGCTGAAGCCAGTTACCCCACTGCATTTGCGTAAGAAACGAAGTGCGGAACCACCAGCAGCCAAGGACTTACCGTCCGTTGATGTGCCGGATGCTGTAGTCACTCAAGTACGTAATGAATCATCTGAGCTGCGGTAAAACATGATGAAACGGAATTTTGTGGTTTTTTTAAAGGGTCGTAGCATTGAAGTAGTTGGTTGAGTTTATGTAGGGTATAGTGTTGTATGTCAGACTATGTCAACTATCCAGCAGAGGCTCTTAAACAGTGTTGAGAACTATGGCCATAGGCTATGGCAATTCTACATTCATATATATGTCAAGGTATAGAGACTGATCCCTCGGAGTTCAGTTGTCTGAATGAAGGTCAACTCAATCGAACAGCTACTGAGGATAGAGTATGTTGTAAGTTATGATAGTTAGTTGGAAGTCCAAGTAGCTATAGCTACCGTGTATGGATATTCTCTATATCCCATGAAAAGCTCAAGTTTTAGGACAGAATGAGGATCAACTAAAGGTATAGAGCAAGTTATTGTACGTTGTGGTAGTTAGTTAATAGTCCTAGTAGTTATGACTAGCGGCTATGGGAACTCTATATATCGAGGGTAAAGCTTAAGCTTTGGTACCGATTCCACGGAATACAATTGTTTGAAGGACTACCTAAAACCAATATCAACCGATGACTTTGAAGGAGTAGTTAGGAAGTGTTCGTCTTGTCTTAGAGACGAATATTACGTTGTATAATACTATTCCATTCCATCCTTACCTAAAAAAGTAATATGAATTAAGAAACCTTTCTAGTATCTTCAACCCAATACGCCTGCATTTCGAGACTAACAACTCTCACATAGTTTAGTGTTGGGATAATTTATAGGCTAGAGCTATAAATAGGAAGAGTAAGTTTTGCATATATCTCAACAATAAACTATGTGAGAGTAGTTAGTCTAGTGTAGGCTAGAGCTATATATAGGAAGAGTAAGTTTTGCATTCACTCTTCCTATTTATAGCTCTAGCCTATACTAAACTAACTACTCTCACATAGTTTATTGTTTGGATATATTATAGGCTAGAGTTATAAATATGAAGAATGAATGCAAAACTTACTCTTCCCATTTATCTAGCCATAAATCTAGGCTTTAGAGCAGTTATACTTTACATTTTTCCGAGTAATTAAAGCTAAAACTCTCTCTCTCATTCCGAAGACTTCCGATAGCACATCATTATGATTATATATATATGATATTATCATATGAAAACCCGCATTATGTATTCTACAGTAAACTTTATACAATACTCTACTTTATCATGAGTTACTTTCACTGAACACAGCTCGACACTAAAAATGCATGTCTGAATAAATACGTCCAACAGATTTTTGCTTCAAAATTTTGTGTGCTGCGAAATGAAACTCGAATTTGCAGCACCTTTTAACAGAGGCTAACAACTCTGTTAACCTGGGAGTGGCGGTAACTAAGCACTCATTACTAATTAAATATTTTCCACTACCTCAACAAACATAACAACAACCGGAAAAAGGGGGAAAATGGGGAACATAACATAACCTAACGCTACGCAAAAGTCTGTTTATTATTGTAGCAACTAATCGTGGTGTGCCCAGAGGGAGACACAACTGACTCCTCGACATGCTACTAATTACAAACGGAATGTTAATTGTTTGCCAACAGACATGAACTCTAACTTTGGGCCAACAAAAGCAGGCAACAGATAAAACTGTTGCGTTCCCTATCCTTTCTCTCTCCCTTTCTCTCGCTGAATGCAGCTGTTACCATTTCTCGCTCTATTACTGTAACAAGGCCCGCCTGTATTTACCTGTAGCCAAGTCCTTCCCCTTCTTGCTAAGCTGCTGCTGAGACAGCGAATTTTGCCAACCCGCAACTAAAATTTTTTGGCTGATGTTGCGCCTTGTAAGTCGCCATCCTTATATTATCCTTCGAGCCGCCTACGTGCAGCGATTAAGCCCTGACTCCGGCTGCCAACAGGAAATGCTTGAAACGACTGCAATTCCACTGTGTAAATGGAGGTAAATATTTAATGGGTAACAGCTCGCGTCATTCTGGGCGCTCGTAAAATCTTTAATTCGCCCTCCAGAAATGATGTGGTGTAAACTTTTAGTGCAAGATATGAAGTTTTGCAGTGTTTATGTGTCAACTAAGATGAAATGTCCGAGGGTACTCTGCTCGACTGCTCGACTGGTTGACTGCTCAACTCTGGGCCTGGGCTAATCTTGAAGCTCAACTCGAACTGTCAACAAATAACCACAAAACTCAGTTGAGCATATTAAAAGATTGGACTGCGGAAAACAAACAACTAAATAACCCAATGTTTGCTTCATTTATATTTTATTTTGGTCTATTCTTCGTAATCAACCGCATCAATTAGGATGAAGTGGGCCAGCGCAAGGATGATAGCGACTGTGGTAGCAAGAGCAGCCGCAGCTCAATAGCCAAAACACATCGCGTCGAGGGGGGTCTCATCTATGTGCGACCGAATTTGCCCGTGCAGCAGAATATTGAAATCGAATTTAATGCAAAGGACGAAGCGTAAGTCGAGTAAACAACTCTTGTTGATTGCCCAAGGTAAACCCCATCGATATATATATATATATATATTTCCACTGCCATCATCATAGTACACGCAATCTCATACTCGAAGCCATCGACCGCAATGATTTCCTCAATAATCTAATGGACAAGGAGCGCAAGGACATGGTCATCAATGCAATGGCGCCGGCCAGCTATAAGAAGAACAGTTACATCATCAACGAACACGACGAGGGCTCCGAGTTTTTCGTCTCCGCTGAGGGCTACTACGATGTGATACAAGCGGGCAAACATGTCGGAAATTTCGGCCCAGCCACTGTTTTTGGCGAATTGGCAATACTCTACAATGCACCACGCAAAGCCACTATCAAGGGTAAGTGGAAATTTATAGACTCAAGCGAAAGCCTTTCAGCTTTCATTGCCTTACAGCCGCCACCGATGCGCGAGTTTGGAAGATTACGCGAGAAACGTTTCGTGCCATTATGCAAATCTCCGGCTCTAGGGAGCGCGAGGAGAACTTACAGTTTCTTCGTTCAGCGCCATTTCTACAGGAGCTCGAGGAGACTTTGCTCAACAAAGTTGTTGATCTATTGCAGCGGGTAAGTTAACTTTGACTACACTTGAGTCTTTATTAATGTTAGATCTCTTTACATTTCAGAAATTCTATGAAACAGGCAGCTGTATTGTGCGTGAGGGCGAGGTGGGCAATGAGTTCTTTATCATACGCGGCGGCACAGTGACCATCAAGAAGAAGGACGATGCCAAACAGGAGCAAGTTGTAGCGAAGCGTAAGCGTGGCGACTACTTCGGAGAGCAGGCGCTCATGAATGCGGACGTGAGGCAAGCGAGTGTCTATGCCGATGCGCCTGGCACTGAAGTGCTCAAGCTGGAGAGAGAGTGAGTTCAAAGAGTCAGACAATTCTAGTTCAATGACAACATATTCTCTTTGCAGAGCTTTCATTAGCTACCTGGGCACCATCAGACAGCTGAGTGAGAAGCCACAGGAACTAGCCAAAGAGAATGGTCGTACGAGCACTAGAACCACTGAGTTTGATAACGAACACGCTCACATTGCCATTTCGGATCTGAAGAAGGTGGCGACACTGGGCGCCGGTGCCTTCGGACGTGTGGATCTCGTCACCCACAACAATCAGACATATGCGCTGAAGATTATTAAAAAGATCGAAGTAGTCAAACAGGATCAAATCGAGCATGTGTATAATGAGAAGAATGTGATGATCAAATGTCGTGCTTCACCCTTCATAGTGCAGTAAGCAGAGTCAACTTTATATAAGTTCTCTAACCTATCTCTATACCTCTACCCTATCTAGACTCTATCGCACTTATCGCAACGAGAAGTATGTGTACTTTTTGATGGAAGCTTGCATGGGCGGCGATGTCTGGACGGTCATGTCAAAGCGTCAGTATTTCGATGATAAGACTGCCAAATTTATAGCTGGCTGCGTTGTGGAAGCCTTTGACTTTCTGCACGCGCACAACTTCATCTACAGAGACCTCAAGCCGGAGAACCTAATGCTCACCAGCGATGGCTTCTGCAAGCTGGTAAGGCGAGCTTAGGCTTAGAATTTTAATAGATATTACCAAATCTCCCATCTCTTTTATCAGGTGGACTTTGGCTTTGCCAAGTATGTGCGTCCCAACGAGAAGACGAATACATTTGCCGGCACGCCCGAGTATGTGGCCCCTGAGATTATATTGGATCGCGGACACGATCGGTCCGTCGACTACTGGGCATTGGGCATACTCGTTTATGAGCTGCTGGTGGGCAAGACACCGTTTCGCGGTGTCAATCAGGTGAAGATCTATCAGAACATCCTCAGCGGCATCGATGTCATACACATGCCCTCGCGCATACCCAAGTCCGCACAGAATCTTATACGACATCTGTGCAAGCAGTTGCCCGCGGAGCGATTGGGCTATCAGCGCAAGGGCATTGCTGATATCAAGCGGCATAGCTGGTTCGATACATTGGACTGGAATCGACTCAAACTGAAGCAATTGCCCTCGCCCATCAAACGCTCGCTGAAGAGTCTGACAGATCTGCAATACTTTATGCCGCTGGGCGTGGAGACGGACTATGAGCCGCCCGAAGAGCTGAGCGGCTGGGATAAGGATTTCTGAGAAGTGTATTTCCATTAGCGATATTTTTGTGGTTAAGTAACTTAGTTGGCGGGAGCCGGATACGTGTCATAAGTTGTAAATAAATTGATATTACGAATTGTTTAAGAATTTTGACTTGCGAAACTTTTGCCAGCGAAACTTGTTATGCCTTGAATCTATTGAAAATGGGAAATCAGAGTATAATGGTTTTGTTAAAATGTATGTGACAGGCAGAAGGAGGTGCGGCTGACCCCATTAAGTATATACATTCTTGATCAAGGTGACATGCTGAGTTGATTTAGCCATGTCTTTAGCCGTCTGTCTGTCTGTATATCCGTCCGTCCGTCCATCCGTCCGTCCATCCGTCCGTCCATCCGTCCGTCCATCCGTCCGTCCATCCGTCCGTCCGTCCGTCCGTCCGTCCGTCCGTGTGTCTATTCATTTGTCCGCGTCGATCTCAGAACCTTTAAAAACACAAACACAGATCGGACGGACCTTAGGGGATCTCCTAGTCGGATACCCGCGAATCAAGCTTTCTTACATGTTTTCGGCTGCGCTTGATGCTGTTCAATCATTTAGCTTATTTGTTTTTGCCACTTCAATTAGAAGCGCAAACTAGTTGCTGCTGTTATCGAGTTGTAGAGGCACACTCTCTCGCACACACACACGTACACCCAGTTGTCCAACTGGAACAAATAAACATTTTCAATTAAGCGCTTTCAGCGATTTTCCAGCTTGGTTCGTGGCACATTGTTTTTCACGAAAAGGCGAATGTCTAAAGTTCTATGGAAACATGACTGCATTTGCATTTGAATTTGTTGCAGACAGCTTTAAGCGGCAGTTGCCTTCTGTATAACGATATCATGAAGTAAATGTAACTTTGTCGCTCTTTTGTCTGGGCCTGTCGAGTCGAGTTGAGGCACTCATTATTGTCGTCATGCCGTTGACATTCATTTGTATCTTACAGATACTTCTAAAAGCACATCCAATATAATTGCATTGTCTGCCGCCCAACGACACATTGCGTATGCTGCATATGACACAAAACTTTATTGTTTTTGAATATAATAATAAAGTGCAGCTCTTGCTCTATGCATGTCTGACAAAGTATGCAACGTGCGCTCCGAGGTAACAACAACAAGGCTCAAGTGTGTGTGTGGGTGTGTGTGTGTCGGAAAGTTGTGGTTGTTGTTCAAATATGAAGCAAAGTCAAGCACAATTATGTTAGCTTGAGGTATTTATAACGAGTTGTATACTGTATCCATGACTAAGTTACACTTCAATGTTCTATGAGTTCAACTTGAAATAACTTCAAGTGATTTGAGTCTCTAATTAGTGAATGTATGAATTTACTTAAAAGCAAGCAGACATTATTAAACAACTTGACAAAATGAAGTAGTTTTATGTATTAAAATCAAGATTTATATAGAAAGAGTGATGCTTATTAGACATGAAGTTCGTACGTTTTGACATTCGTCTGTCTTTATGAATACAAATTATTTCAGTGCTTGAAATGTGAAATATATGCTCTTGTGTATATGAGTATTAAGAGGGCGTGGTATTTGGGTAAGAGTTTAACTTATGCAGTTTGAGAAAAGATATTTAGTTTTGCAGTTTGATTGCTATTCTAACAAGAATTTAATACTAAAATTCTATACTAATACTTATAACTAGACAAAGTTATATATTCCACAGCTTTAGAGCTTGGCTCTATAGATTACCTTAGCTGATAGATATATAATTCTCAATTTATGGTTCGCTACTTGGCACTTGGCAGGCGGAGAATATAGATTTGTAAACAATTTTATTTGATTTTTCTTTTTGAGTACTATGAGCGAGTACTGTTAAGGTTTTTGAGTGCATTACCAAATTATAAAAGCGGAATTAACATTTTAGTGAAGGCATTTAGATGCATTGTGCATGTATAAGAGCGACACAATAACTCTGAGTCACGATTGAGTTATAGTGGTGTCTTTTAACATTGACTCTGAGCTCTCTCTATGAGCTGACGGTGGCTATCAATCTGGAGCTCAGGAATATTCTGCTCTGATCAGCCGTTTACAGAATGTTAGTGCTCTGGCCAGTTATACACTCTCATTATGCAGTGTTAAAAGACACCATAGCTCACTATAACCACTAACCATACATGTGAGCAAGGGACTGTAAGTATGTGTGCACGCTCGATGCGAAAAAATATTCGTTATGCGCCTCGACGCTTTCATACCCTTTCAACAAATAATCATGAAAATGTCAACATTTTGCATGAGCATGGCAAACGCTTTCAACAATTTGGTATACTCTACTCTCACAAGAGAAGACATTGGACCTCAGCGAGCAAATTTCAATTTATGTGGGTTGCTGCTGGTGCGAACATTCATATATATTTGCGAGAGAAGAGAGCGGAGAATAAATATTTTTGAGAGAGAGGAGATCAGAGAATAAGCATACATAGTTGCGTAGAAGGGCTTTGCATATAGATTGACCATTTCGGCTGAGCGCTCGCAGCGCAATGATTTTGCAGTCATATACTATGTTCGTTGCTGGAAGCTAACCGAAGCGAACCGAAGCTCAGTCGTGCAACTGGGGTACGTCCGCAAAAAGGTTGACATGTTGAAAACGCTTGTTCGAGTTGTCCTATCTATGTGTTGTATGGTTAGTGCTATAACTAAAACTCAATCGTGGTCATTATGCTCTCCACCTATGCCAGCTTAACAACTTAACAGATCATGTTTGATCATACAGATCAGTCTGAAACTGACACCAACGGCGAGCAGTTGTGTTTGACTCTTGTGCGCCCCAGAGAGAAGAAAGAAAAGAAGAGAAGAGAGAGAGAGAGAAGAAACCGCAAATTGCACATTTAACTTGATTAACATTTGAAGCATTTGCTAGGTAAGGAACTAACAGTCGTTCAACTGCAACATTATTTCTTTCGTATTTCAAGTTATTAAATAAAAAAGTAATTAAATTTAACTAATTATAAATTTAGTTTTAAATGGAAAAACAAAACTTATCTAATTCAAATCATAAATAGGAATAGGAAAACTTTAGCTAGAATGTTGACTAGATATTAGTTCTCTTCTGTTCTGTTAGGCAGATTCGCATTAAGTTGGCTTTGCAGCTGAACCTAATTACTCTGCTGTTAAGCCTCAATGCAAATAAACTAATTTATATTTCAAATTGACATCAAATTCCAATTTTATATTTACCTACTGCTGAATATTCGCTACAGCAAACACTAGCAAAACAGCTGTCATTAGCTGCTAAAAACAACTTTATACTCATATATATATAGTTTGTGGTTAGTAAACATGGTCTATTTCGTTTTATAAATGCACATATATATATATATATATGTTTTATTTATTTTATAATTTATTGGAAACCAAGTTGATTTTTGCACACAAAACAAATCAAAATTTGATGACAAAACGAATATATTTGTATTGCTTAGCAAAAACAATTTTATAAATATTCATAATAACAAATTTAAAATTGTAAATAAATTCATAAAAAAAAAAAAAAATGATTTGAGCAGTCAAAAATCTGTTTTGATTTCAAATGCGACAACAAGCATCGGTGGTTCAGTGGTAGAATGCTCGCCTGCCACGCGGGCGGCCCGGGTTCGATTCCCGGCCGATGCAAACGATATTTTTTGTTTTACCCACTTTCATTTTTATGTTAATACATTTGTTTTTGTGCTCTGTGGTTAAACAAAGACTTGGTTAATAAAATGAATTCCCATTCAATTGTAACAGTACTGAAAATTGCTCAACAATATTATTGCTGCCATATAGATGCAGAAATCGAATAATGAAAAGAAGCAAGAACAAATAGTCGAAGAGGAAATAAAACAAGTAAGAGTGCTCTAGTCGAGACGGCTCGACTACGAGATACCCTGAACCCTGCGAAGATATAATCTTCTCAACATTCTATGCTTATTTTACATATACAAATATTGCGAGAATCGCACACACACACATGCATACGCACGCACGCATAAGCATGCGCTCTGCTGACTGCGCAGCTGACGCAGCGACTGCGCTTGGGCTGCAATATGCCTATTGTATGGGAAATTAAATGTTTAATAACTTTTTTTGTGGATGGACTTTCTTAATCAAACTTGCGCAGCGTAATCATGTCATTCATATGTATGTATTTGCCAAAGCACAAGTCTCTAGTATTTGAAATACGAATTTTTCAAATTGGGGGCGAAGGGGGCGTGGCATCTAAAATCCAAAAATGACAAAATGTCCGCATTCATTACACAAATCTACACAGTAAATTTGGAGTCTCTAGCTCTTACGGTATGCTTAGCGGAAGAAAAGTTATCGATTTTTATCGAAATTAAGGAAACGGGATGAGTTATCGAAAATCTAAAAAAAACTCGTACTGCGTAGGCTATAGACGAGTATTCTCTGAAAATTTCATATATCTAGCTTTTGTGGTTTACGAGATCGCTGCGTTCATACGGACGGACGGACGGACGGACGGACGGACGGACGGACGGACGGACGGACGGACAGACGGACAGGGCTATTTCAACTCAGCTCATCGAGCTGATCAAGAATATATATACTTTATGGGGTCTGCGATGTCTCCTTCTGCCTGTTACATACATTTCACAAAAACATTATACCCTGATTTCCCATTTTCAATGGGTTCAGGGTATAAAAAGGTAAAAGAAAAGCTCGCAGACCGACTGAGCAGAAAAATGTCACAACAATAATAAATGATAATTGATAATAACGTTTTGCTACCTTCCTTCCGACCGCAGTCAGTCAAATAAAAAGAAAGTAGTAGCTGCGTCTGTGTGCGTCTTTGTGTGTGTGTGTGTGTGTGTGCGTCTGAATGTAAGAGGAAATCAATAAAAATGATGGCGACAACATTTGGCCACAATTTCAATTTTGTGGCAGAGAAGCAAAGCGAACAAAATGCCGCAGCATTTCAACAATTTCCGTTCGACGGTTGGCGGCGGCAAGTGAAAATTTTCATTTTCTCACAAAACCGGCGCAAATGTTTTTCTATACATTCTTCTTAGACACCTTCTTAGACAACGCCCTTTGCCGCATTTCTATGCGACTGCACAAAGTTGGACGAAATGTCATCATTTCCGTTGAGGGAAAACTGTGCGCGCTCAACCGTCAACCGTTTGAGGACGAGGATTACAGCAAGGACGAGGACGACGACGACGACGAGGACCTCGACAACGATGAATGGTAACTACGAGTAGCATGTCGACGGGTTATCAGTAAAACTGTAAGCGCGCACACCGGGCGAAAAAGGGTTAACTAAGAGAAACCATGCAAATCCCCTTTTATTTACCCAAAAACTTTTGATGCAAAAAGCCTCAAAAATATATATATATAGGTATATATATATGTATTTGGTTGAATCAAAAACGCAGCGCGTCCGTTCGTGCCTCAGGGCCTCTCGATGCTGCCGCGCACGGTGCCTAAACGAAGCGTGAAATTGTTAAATGAGTGCGAATGTCTGCCAAGTAACCGGATACCCGATGGGCCACGGACTGGGCTTGGACTTCTTTTGCATTTCTGTGAAATTATTGATTAAGAAAGTTTTTCGACGTGCACGCCTGGTCATCGTCTATATATATATATATGGTATATAGTATATACTCCTAAATAAATTCAATCCAATTGAATCGAATTGAGTTTATGTGCCTGGCCTGGCTTGAATGCCTGAATAGAGTCACGAAATAGCTAGTCTAGAAATTTGTAATTAAATTATGGCCAAAACAACATTTATGTTATCAAATAAACTGACTTTCGTATATTCAAAATAAATTTGTTGCATTTTTGCATAATTGGATTAAAGTGTTACATTCATATTACGCATACGCCACGTTGCACATCATTTAATACGAAAAATATTTAAATGTTTCATTATTAAGTCGAAGCCTATTTTGTAAATTTGAAAATATTAAAGCAAGCTTTGTTCACATGTGTGTGTGTGTGTTCATGTGTTTGCAATCTTATGAAACAAAACTGTCAAAACTGGACTAACAAGCAATTTATAACTTGTGCCCAGGCACACAAAAGAATAAAAGTCTTTTTATAGTTTCTCAACTGCTGGTCAAATTTAGCAGATGTAAGTGGAGAGAACACAGCATAGGCCTAATGTATGCAGCACTGGCAAAACTAAAAGCTGCTTAACAACTTGGACTTTTACCCATTCGTATGGACGAATGCAAATTTTTGTGGCACAACTTAAAGGACTCACATAACTCGGCCACAATCTGATTGGGGCTGCAAACAACATTTTCTGACCCTAATCAATGTGACCATTGTTTACCTACACTTGGCTAACATCTGCTGCATAGCTGCCCTCCAGCCTGGCAGACTATCCAAGCAATATGTTTCACATATTTCGTTTGAAGACAGTTTGTGTTCATTCATTTGATGTATGTTCAGATTAAACTCATAATGAACAGTTCAAACTGTTGCGATAACATATTGCACAACCAGCAAATTGCCCAGCTCTGACTTTAAAATAGTTTTGCTTGAAAGCCCAAAATCAAACTATTGATTGTTATCGTATTGTATTAAAAGAAGGAGATGAGTGAATGAAAAGTTAAAATTTAAAATTTAGAGCTCTTCTAGCTAACTATATTGCCGCGTTCATACGGGTAACAGACTGATATAGATAGGATCAACACGGCACGTCATCTTGATTAACTATTTCAAATCAAATGTTTAAATCGTTGATAATATTTTTTTTTTAAGATAGATAAATTCTATAAAATATATTATAAGTATAAACTTTAATATTTAAATATAAAATACTTCAGTGAAGCCGAAATTAATAATATTAATTAGTTATTATTCATAACTTTACAAATTTTAACGTTTTTAATAAAATATAAAATTCGGTTCCAAAGAGATACTTTAACTAACTCACAGATATAATAATACTAATAATAATAACAAACTAAACATAATATTAACAAGTAAGAAAGCTCTAGTCGGCGGTACCCGACTAGGAGATCCCCTGAACCCTGCGAGAGCCGATACTCCAAACATTCTATGCTTATTTAACATATATATATACAAGCAATACATGCACATACATACACCCATACACATACGCACGCACGCATATGCGAGCGCTCTGCTGACTGCGCAGTTAACGCAGCGACTGAGTGTGGGCTGCGCTCATAGGCTTTACTATGGGAAATTAAATGTTTAATAACTTCTTTGGTAGTCGATCTGCGCGTGCTATACACGGACCTACATAAAAAATTTCAAGTCTCTAGCTCTTATAGATTCTGAGATCGACGCGTTCAAACATACGGACAGACGGACAGACGGACAGACGGACGGACGGACAGGGCTAAATCAACTCAGCTCGTCGCCCTGATCAAGAATATATATACTTTATGGGGTCTGCCACGCCTGTTACATACATTTTAACAAAACCATTATACCCTGTTTTCCCATTTTCAATGGGTTCAGGGTATAAAAAATACATATTTTATAATAATACTAAATAAGTAGAAAAATAAAATTAAATACTATATTTGCCCCTTTTTACTATAAATTTAACTTTGTAAATTATTATAGAGTTTATTTAAAATTTAATTCGAAATTATTTTTAAAGCTGAAAATATTTATTTAACTATTATAAATACTAATATAAATTTTAAGCATAGTGAATTTTAAAATATATAAAGCTTATTTATTTAAATACAAATTTTCAGCTTTAAAAATTATTTATCAATTTATTTTTTATCAATAAAAAAATTCTGATATATAATAAATATATTATATTAATTAAGTTTTTCCTAATAAAATAAAAATTTTTGTTAGCAAATGCTGAACATAATTTAAATTCGTCTTAATTATTAAAATAAGATTTATTAAATATGCATATTTATATTAATATATTGTTGTGCAAGTCTAAAAAAATGGTATTAAAATATAAATTATATTTATTTTATTTTCTGCTAAAAAGAAAAACTTTGTTTTTATTTTGGAATTATATAAAGTAAGTTTCAAAATATAAATTTAAAGACTAACAAATTTTAAATTCAAATTATATTTTGTTTAGCTTAACAAGTTGCATAAAAACTGAACATAATTAATTTATTAAAATAAGATTTATTAAATTTAATTTATTGTTGTGCAAGTCTAAAAAAATGGTATTAAAATATAAATTATATTATTTTATTTTCTGCTAATAATTATATTGTAAATTATAAATTATTATATAAAATAAGTTCAAAATATAAATTCAAAGATTGAAAAATTGTAAATTCAACTTATACTATGTTTAGCCGAACAATTTGCATAACAAATTTAAATTTGGTATATGAAAGGACAACATGGTATACTTACACATATTAAAATAGAAAACCATAATTCACTTAAATTATATAATTAAAATAGTAAAATAAATATTAAAGTGTATAGAAGGTCGCTTATGAAAAATGCTTTCTGTTCATTATACCTATTTCCCTTGCAACTTCATTTTGATATTTAATAGCTTATTTATGTCTAGGCCTCAGGTCAAATGTCAATTGAGATGTCTGAAAAACTAAATTTAAATATTGTTTATTTGTTTCTATATATAACTTCTATTTGTTTACCTATAGCTGAAGCACTCAATTTGATTTGAATTTGTTTCATCAATTGAACAAAAGGCATTTTAGCATTTAATATGGATATATCCATCAGTGGCCGCACTAAAGATTACTCCCCAATTGGCACTTAAATGCACACAAGTGCTGGACATCAACTAAAATCCTTTTGCTGCATTCAAATCACAAAACAAATCATCAACGGCCTGCCTAACACACACACACACACACACACACACACACACACAGTTGGACTTTGTACATTTACAGACAAAACACACAAACTGTCGCCCTGGGTGCAATTCGAAATTTTGGGCATTCAATAACGATTTACACAAAAGCCGCATATACACAGACAAACATATGAATACACACGCACACACACACATATACATTTGTATATATATATATATATATATAGCTTGGGTACGTGTACGGAAAAAAGAGATCTTTAAAATTTGACCATTAACAGCCTGGCCAATGTTTACAAATGGCAGTTGACAAGGCAAAGCAAATTCTGTTCTGTTTTTCGAATGTGCGTTTAGCACGTAAGGATTTGTTGTTGGACGAGGACAACAAACGATTGTCCTTAGTCCATTGAGAGCAGTGGGCGTGGTCGGCCGATTGAGGCGGCTGCTCGATTTCGATCTAATCAGCTGCGCTCTAAAAGAAGCTGTTAACAATATTGTCAATTTTCTATACAGTGGCTGGGACGGAGGCTGGGGGCTGGGGCTGGGGCAGGAGCAGAACTTGTGCCTCTGTTTCCGGCAGCTAGTTTATTTTTATGTTGAGAAAAAAGTAAAATTTGCATAATTTTGTTTGTCCCTCCCCTGCCCTTTTCTTTTCTTTCTTTTTTATTCTGTTTCTGTTTTGGGTGCCAGGTTGTTTGGTCCCTTTTGTGTGTCCTTGCCTCAAATGCTGTTCATTTTGTGGGCAACGTTTGCCACATAAACACTTTGCTGCTGAACACTATGAATAATTAATGAGCTCTCTGCTGTTGTTCTTGTTATTGTTGTTGTTGTTGTTGCCGGTCAAGTCCGAACTTTTAAACAGGCCAGCCAGCCAGCCAGACTTGCTTTTTAAGCGCTGCTCGACCAATAGGCTCATGCAATATTCGTGCAGAGCATTTAGGACACAGTCGAATCGGACGCTTGCCTTGAAATTACAGCAAATTCAAAACAGAAACATTGTCAACTTCAGAGCTAATTTCAGGCCTTGATTTGATTTTGGCCTCTAGAGATTTGTATTGATTTTTCAATTGTCTCTTTGAAGTTTAATTACTGAAATTATATTTTTATATCCTTTTGCATTCCATAAAAATTCATTCTTAAATCCTTTTTAACTTTTTCATTTCATTTTTTGACTGCGAGCTGACACCCACACACACACTTCTTGGCATTCGCACAAATCACATTTGCACATCCTCTGCTCAAAATCAAATTATGTTATTTTTATAAGCAGCCCAAAAGTATGCAAATATTTGTTATGCACAAACATATGATTCGCTCGGTTAGAATAAACGTTGCCAGCCACACAACAACGGCAACAGGGTCTTACGGGCAAAGCTCAAAAAGGTCGTTAGATTGTTAACAAGTTCATAAAAAGACGCTGCTATACAAACAGCTCGCACACACTCACACACACACACACGCGCACACACACGCACATATGCAAGGCACAATTATAGAAGCAGCAACTGGATCGAGGGTTGAAGGCACTTGCGCCTCTCTAAATACTACACGACGCGACTGGCTGCGTATTTACAAAGCACTTTTTGCCATTCTGCCGCTGCCGTTGCCGTTGCTGCGGCGAAGAGCAACAAAATGCAAACAGCACAAAAGTATGCTACAAAATAGAGGCCAGAGTCAAGCCAGCAGCCAGGGCTGACTGCAGCTGCTGTTTGCATGAGCCAATTGATGTCTCTGTGTGTGTGTGTGTGTGTTGTGGGCGTGGCTACATGCATATATATGCATATGCATATGCACATGTGCTCGTGCACAGATTGAAGTTAGCGGCTTGCATATTCAATGCTAAATTAAAGCATAAGCAAATACAATTGGAAAAGCGCACAAAACCAAAACTAAATCCGCTTAAATCCCATGCAATTTTCGCTCTTGTTGTTGGCTTTTTAAGTGCAAAACGTTTGTTGTTGTTTCCAGCGTTATTTAATGCCTAGTTGATCAGCAATAACAACAACAACAACAACAGTTGCCGCTGCCGCTGCCGCTGCGGCAACAATTAAAAGCGATTTGTGACCGCAGCGAAAAGCGCTTTAATTCTATTGCCACACACACAGACACATGTATATATATATATATATATATATATATATATATATATATATATATATATATATATATATATATATATATATATATATATACACATATATACATTTGACTATTTAAAATTTAAAACAATGCCATTTATTTGAAATATGTTTGGCGAAATTAATTAAATTCCAATAAGGCAAGCATTAATAATAATTACACGCACTTTTTTTGTGTTGTTGTTGCCAATCTTAATGTTTTATATTGATTATATTTGCATATTTTATTAATTTCATTTTAATATTTAATCTGTTTTTTTTTTTTTTTGTACGAACATTTCGTTGTTGTTTTTTTGCGTTCGTTAAAAAGCGCAATTTCATCATTTATTTATATTGTGTGAAGCATTTTTCAATTAAAAAGCCATTGTTTTAGTTTAACCAAAACTCTCAAGTTAAATATTGAAAACATTTGCAAACATTGATTATAATGCGGAGTTTGTAAAAAAAAAAGCAGTATGTGTGTGTGTGTTTGTGCTCTCTTTTTGTTGACATAGCTTAAAAGTATTAAAAGAACTGATTACGGTATATATATGAAAATCGTTTATATTATATTCAGTTGGTAAACATTTTAAATTATTATTAATAAATATTATGTATATATTAAATATTAGTATAATTATTATTTATAATTTAAATATATATAATTATAATTTAAATATATATTTATAATATTTAATCAATACATAATTTACTTAAATAACAAACAAAAATGTAATTTAAATACATTTTCATAATATTTAAGAATTAAATAATTTACTTAAATAACAATAAATAGTAATATAATTTAAATATTTATTTTGAATATTTAAGAAATAAATAATTTAATTAAATAATTAAATATTTATTTAATGAAAATATTTATTTAGAATATTTAAGAAAAAATAACTTAATTAAATAAAAGAAATTTTAATTTAATTTAAATATATATTTATAATACTCAATAAATAAACAATTTAATTAAATACAAACCAAAATTAATTAAAATATATATTAATAATATTTAATAAATAAATAATTTAATAAAATTTAAAAAAATTGTAATTAAATTTAAATATATATTCATAATATATCAGAAATTAATAATTTGATTAAAATTGGTAATTTTAATTTTAATAAATATAAACAAACAATTTAATTTTTGATATTTGATAAATAAATAATTTAATTAAATACAAAAAAAGAATTTAATTTTTTTTAAATATATATTTATAATATTTTATAAATATATCAAGTAATGAGTATTAAAACTACTTTGTATATTATATATATTAAAGATTAATAATATAGAATGTTCACCTTCACAGAATACCAAAACGCTTATTTGAAAGTAAAAATTTGGGTGAGGCGCTCTATCTACACTGCTTGCAATATTTTTTTGCAGAAAAAACATTCTTTATATATTATTGATATTTGATATATACTTTAATATTTGTTCTCTAAAATCTTTCAATATATGTAAGTAGATATATATTTATAAATATATTTTATTATATTTATATATAATATTACCAAAGTTTTTATTTGAATTTTTCTTTAGGTATATGAGACTTGCTTTGCTTGACAAGATGCTCAATGAAACTTTGGATTCTCTAAGGCGATTTATAATATGTATATAATATATTAAAATATTATTTTTAATACCTCTCTACTAGTGAAAGCATCAAACCCCATTCCCATTCTCAAGAGATCAATCAACCGTTTAAACCATTTCTAATATATTACGTATACGTAATATTTTAATTTTCTTATTGTACTTGTACTTCATTGTACTTCAGTTCCCCTATTAAAAATGTGTTATTTCTAAAAACAACACATTTAAGTAGAAACTCACCGTCAATCATATTGACACCCCAAAAGTTGTTATTTATTGCGAGTGGCGGGGCGCTCAATGCTGCTGCTGCAATGAGAAAAGTAAAAGTTTTAATTAAATAGCAAATATTTATGCAGTATTTATGCAAATAATAAACGCCAAAACGGAAGTTATTCCAACCTAAAATTGCTGTAAAATATTAAACAATTAAGTGGAAAGAAATGCCGGCGCACAAGTGTTAATAATTGAAATACACGTAGCTGGCGTAAACTGGCGTAAAACAACAAATAGGCGAAACGAACTTTTTGCCTGCGGCCAATTAATAATAAATCGTAAGGGGGGAAATCAAAGTCTGAGTCTGGGCAGGAGGTGACCGCTGCCGCTGCCGCTGCCAACTAATGACGCGCTCTATTTGGGACGAACCACGTGCAACAACAAATTAGCGCCACAAAACAGCGCCAGAAAACTTTGCACAGCCAAAGTCAAAAGGTGGCCAAGACACAAAAGATAAAGGTGCAAAAGGGGAAGCAAAAAAAAAAAGAAAATAAAAATAAAACAACAAGAGGCAAAACTTTAGCGAAGGCAACTTCAATGGGTCTTAGCAACTGTTGCGGACTTAGCGCTTGATTGAGCGCGTCCAAAAATTTTAGGGACCATTGCCCAGGCTCAGGTCCAGGTCCAGGCCCAGACGCTGGCCCTCATCTATGCTCAGGCTCGGCAAGTTTTTGTTCGCGTCACGCGGCCTGATTGATAAGGTAAATTTGACCCGGACTTCGGACAAGGTGAGGCCGCCCAGGCAAAGTGTTTCGAAACAATTTGTTAAGGTATTTTCGTGGTTGGCAAATTATGAATAGGCTACGGCATTTTAACTACACTTTGTTGCTCATTGTTAAATTAAATCAAGCTGCTTTTTGGTTAGCCAACGGCCAACGGCCAACGGCCAACCAGCTCCTTGAGCCTAATTGCATAACTCAATTATACTGCCAGGCACGGTTAGGGTCAAGACTTTAATCCAAGTTAATGTGCGAAGGCAAAGAGCGAAAAATACAATTTTAAAATTTAAATGAAAAGAGCCAAAGGCTCTTCAATCAAACAATTTCAATTGTGAATTCCATTCCCAAATTCCCATAACGCTGCAATCCAATTTTAAAAATCAATTTTGCAACAGCCTTGACTGGCTGCCAGTCTTATTAATCCCGAATCCCAAAAAGAACAGAAGCTAATCAATCAAATGCCCTGTTAATGCCTAAGCTCGATGGCCAATCTCGAATGCTGGGCCCAAACAATTTACGCACATCAAATATATATATATATATATATATATAAATAAATAAATAAGCATAAAACTGTGAATTCATATCAGGCAGACTTGAGTTCAAACGCCCGAAATTGTGTTCGACTCAAGATTAACCACGCCCACACCCCCGCCCACCGCCAAATAACTGAACTCATTTTGACACGCATCAAAAGTGAAAAAACTGACAGCGTGAAGAATGGTTCAAGAGAATTGAATTCGTACCTGAAGGCGTTCGTTTGATTGATTCCCATATTGCGCTCAATGATGATGAAGGTGATGATGAAGCTGATGATTATGGAGTTGCTGTTACTCATGATGCTCATCATCGCAACTCGAGCCAACATTTTGCTGACACTCGCCACAAGTTCAATTAGATTGCCTAATCAATTGTGAATGCTGAGCTGTCTTGCGAGCCTAATTAAATTTTCTAATCGACTTGCCTCCAAATTGTGCGGCAAGTGGCAAACGACAGCCGCCTGCCACAAAATTGACTTTAACTGATTTACACCCAAACACACACACACACACTTTTTGGCCATGTGGCTTAAGTAGTCCAGCTAATAAATTATTTGCAGCCAGTGAAAAAAAATTTTGCGGCGCATAAAAAACACTCTCGCATCGGGCCTAAAGGCAGGCGCTGCTTTATGTTGTTTATGTGCAAATTGTTTTCTTCTGTTTATTTACTTTTATTTTATTCTTTTTACTTTCATTTTTATATTGTTTTTTGCTTAGTGTTATGATTTATGCTTACACCAAGCTGCCACGCCCCGGTCATAATTTATGCCCGTGCACAATAATAAAAAAAATATAAATGGAAATGCTCTTGAACCAACTTTGAAATACATTTGTATAATTACTGAGAGCTGCCATAAAAGTCAGCTCGGGCTTAATAATAAAGAGCTCTCAAATTGCTGATATGACCTCGTATGCATGTACATATATGTGTGCTAAACCAATGCTAAAACCAAGCCAGCTCTCCAGCTAAAGGATTTAATTATTCATTTCGGAAATGAGAAGTAGAAATTGGCATATTATATCTTGAGATATCTCATTTTACAACTTAATTAATGAGCAACATTAAGTAATTAAAGCTGTTTGACATTTCTGAATTTACTTTAATTAAAGTTTTAACTTAAATCTTGAAGAGTTATTAGAATATTTCATATATGTTTCATGGTAAAACTGTTATAGATGGCAAAACAAAACCAACAAAACTGAATCAGTAAACAAAATAGTTTACTTCAATCCTTCAGTCAGTCATGTTAAAACAGTTTTAGTTAAAGTAAAATTTATTGATCTGATCAGCTTCAGACCTAAATGCAACTAACTTAAATTACATATTTATTTCCATTCAGCTTTTCTGTTGATCAATTATTACGAATCTTTCAATAAATTACTGTATTTTGTATTCATCAGCTTGATTAGCTTCTGAATACACTAAAGTGATTAAAATGAATCACAAAATCATCAATAATTTAAACTAAAGAACTCAACTTAAGTTGAAATTGGAATCCATGGATAAACTTATTATATTATTATTATTATTATTATAATAATTTTGTTTAAAATCTCTAAGTATTGCAGTCTGAGAACAAACCAATAAATATAGCTACACAAGTCATATTTTAGCTTTCTCTCTTCTTCAATAAAATTTATATCTCATTCTCGCCAACATCTCCCCAACTTCTGAGCTGAGTCATCACAATATCATGAGTTCTTCTCTTTAACATTAGCACTCTTTCTTTAACATGATACATTTGTCTCTCCTACTTGAGTAGTTTTTTAATTCGTGACTAACATGACTTCTTTCTCTCACATAAGCTCTCTACTGAACTACCTTACTCTCTAAGATGACATAATTTTATTTCTGCCAAGAGCTCTTCCTGTCTCTAACATAAGCTATATATATTTAATATGAGCTTTATCACTAACCTGTGCTCTCTTTTTCTCTCGCTCACTGAAAATAATATTTGTTTTTATGTGTCTTTCTCTATCTCTATGTCTCTCTAAAAAGCCTCTTTCTATTGTTTTCATTTTCTGTCAAGTGATCTCTCACAAAAATGCATTTCTTTTAGCACTCAAGAGAGAGTATTTCACACTCTCTGTCTCTCTGTCTCACTCTTTCTCTCACGTCATTTCTCTCTTTCTCTTTGTCATTTTCTAAGATGAACACTATTAGTCTTTAATATAATCTTACTTTCTACCAATCACTCTCTCAACAGGTTTATCTTTCTCTCTCCTTCTCAGTGTTTTATTTGAGCTATATCGCTCTAGCATAAACTCTTTCTATCAAGTTTTAATCTCCATCGGAGAGTCATCAAGAAGCTTACTCTATATCTCTCACTGCCTCTCTCTCTCTCTCTCTCTCTCTCTCTCTCTCTCTGTCTCTCTCTCTCTCTCTCTCTCTCTCTCTCTCTCTCTCTCTCTCTCTCTCTCTCTCTCTCTCTCTCTCTCTCTCTCTCTCTCTCTCTCTCTCTCTCTCTCTCTCTCTCTCTCTCTCTCTCTCTCTCTCTCTCTACATCTCTCACTATCTCTATTTCTGCATCTTTCTCCCTCTCTCTCTCTCTCCCTCACTCACACTCTCTCTTTTTTCAGTCTCTTTGTCTGCATTCCTCACTTACTCTCCCTCTCTCTCTATCTATCTATCTATCTCGTTCTCAAACACTCCCTTCCACTCTCTATTGACAACTTTCCGCACATGATATCCACACACACACACACACACAAGTTACCACAATTTTCTGATAGCTTCATTTTTTCTTCCTTTCGCCCTTTATTACAGGAAAAGAGCATAAAGAAATGTGCCGCCTAGGTATATCCCACAAATTTAAAAATAAATCACAGCCTACCGCAAGGATGCAGTTCACCTGCCAGCGAACGAAGATGGCATGCATAATTAGAGCAACCTGTCTGCTGGAATGAATAAATTTGAGCCCTGAATGCGACTCATATGCGTACACTTGAACATGAATGCGCAGCTGAAGCAAACACAGCTCCAAACACACACACAGACACACATATTTATATAGACATGAATGCAAGCATGTGTGTGTGTGTGTGTGTGTGTGTGGAGTGACATTTGCTAGTGCAGAAAAAGCAGATATAAATAGTAAAAAAAAAAAACATAATAAAGAGAAAGAAAAAGGCAAGCAGCCATAAAGCGCTGTCTGCATAAGAGACACCACAATATAAAAATTTAACAAACTTAAAGCAGCATATTTTTAATTAAATAAAGTTTTTTTTTATTAATATAAACAGATGTTACTCTTATATATAAAAAACTTGAATATTAAAATAGTTAATCATTTATTTTATAACAAAGCTTTTACAGCTGGAAAAACAGGCTTTACGGCAAAGATTTGTGGGATTATAGCTCGAGTAATACAGAAAATATTCAACAATTACGGAGAATGTAAAAGCTGCGCTATCCTGATGAAGCGCAAAAGTCAGTTCAAATAGCAGTTCCGATAAATCAATAAGTGGAAAAGAAAGAAATAGAATAGAATAGAAATAGAATAGAAATAGAATAGAAATAGAATAGAAATAGAATAGAAATAGAATAGAAATAGAATAGAAATAGAATAGAAAAAGAATAGAAATAATATAGAAATAGAATAGAAATAGAATAGAAATAGAATAGAAATAGAATAGAAATAGAATAGAAATAGAATAGAAATAGAATAGAAAAAGAATAGAAATAATATAGAAATAGAATAGAAATAGAATAGAAATAGAATAGAAATAGATTAAAAATAGAATAGAAATAGAATAGAAATAGAATAGAAATAGAATAGAAATAGAAAAGAAATAGAATAGAAATAGAGTAGAAATAGAATAGAAATAGAAAAGAAATAGAATAGAAATAGAATAGAAATAGAATAGAAATAGAATAGAAATAGAATAGAAATAGAATAGAAATATAATAGAAATAGAATAGAAATAGAATAGAAATTGAATAGAAATAGAATAGAAATAGAATAGAAATAAAATAGAAATAGAATAGAAATAGAATAGAAATAGAAAAGAAATAGAATAGAAATAGAGTAGAAATAGAATAGAAATAACATAATTTTTTTTGAATGCGAATTGCCCAACCTCCTAGAATAATCTCTTAAATCAAACCAGGATAAATTCTGGTCTTATTGTAAATGCTTGCCAAATGAGCTATAATATCAATTTCATGATAAAACTGACACCTCGACTATTACCTTGATTACAGCTCAACTGCGCGTGGGCGGCTGGCTGTCAAGTGTGTAAAAAGCTATTAGAGCGCAGATTTTATAAAAAAATTGTTCATATGCTGACAGTTGGAACGAAAAATGTTATTAAAACAAGTAAGTAGCCGCTATTAAAGAATTGTGATGTCAGTTTAGTCTAACTTTTTAGATATGCGCTAAAGGCAAGTGCTTGAATTCCTTTAAGTTCATTAAAAAAGCTAAAGCTTATTATCTAAACAGAAACAAGTTTAAATAAAGTAAAGACAAGTGCTTGAATTACACCAAGCTCAATAAAAAAACTAAAACATATTATCTAATTAGAAACATGTTTAATAACTCTACTTTGCAGTATTATGAGATTTTTTTTAGACTTGCTCCGAAAAGTTATAAAATTATGAAAACAAAATGGCCGCTTAAGCGAAACACCAAAAACTGTTGCACACAATTATGTATAATTATTTTTTTATGCTACGCGCCATAAGCCATAAAAATGGCGGTCTTTAGCCACGTTTAGTGCATTCACTTCATTCAAAAGGGAAACAAAAATTAAAACCAAAATCCCAACAATTTGCGGACACATTCAAATTATAATTATATTATTATATTATGTCAAACTAATTGCTGATTGCACGAGTTTATTATTATTTTCGCACACACTATTAGACGTCACAGAACTTGCAGTTGGCTAATAGACATGACGATGGTGATTAAAAGTCTTAATGGACCACATTGTCTTCGGTAAAAGCCAAGCCCCAAGCTGCCCGAGCTCCATTGAGTGCTTATTGATATTTATGGCTAGTAGAGCCGGACTTAGTTGCCCACTTAATATGTTTAGCAGAGCGTAGAATTTATGGCCCCGACTAATGGCTAATTCTGGCACACGAGTGCAATATTATATACTATGTGAGTAAGTAAAGCAGAAACTTTACAAATTATATGACTGCTCTGATTTATGTCTTGAATGCCACCTAAAGACATATATATATAGATAGATTTATATATCGAATTCAACACCCGATTAGATGGAAACATTTAGCCATCAGCGTGTTCGGGTTAATTGAAATACGTTCATTGCAATTATGCATTCTTTTCAACGTACGTCAAATTGATTATAATATAATTTAATTGTGTTTCACACACGGCTGGTATATTAAGCATCTCTGTGTGTCCATTTAAAACACTCTCATTATATGCGCATATCCAATAATAAACAGACACGAGCATTTTAAAATAGGGTTTTCGGTCCCCTGCCTGCCTCCTCAGTTTATGCATATCTCGTTTGGCATTTTCGACTGTTGTTGACATTAATTGCCAATTAATTTTGCTGCTCGGCAACATTAACAGAATTCAATAAATTAATAATTATTTGCACTCTTTGAAAACAAATATATATATATATATATGTGTGTGTGTATATATATACTATTAACAGCTGGGTAAGTTAATTAAGCAAATTGTCAAGTGCAAAAAAAAAATAAAAGTTCTCTAATGGACAAAATATCCGAATGTCAATTTATTTCTTCTCTCATGGGCTTGCTAATAGCCATTCAATCGATAGGTCAGCTGAAAATAACCAAAAAGAAATAAGCAGAACAAGGCAAAACTTTTTAGCTGCCTCTAATAGAAATTTAATACGCACAAAAGTATGCTACAGTTTTTTTTTTTTTTTTTTTTGGCTCAACTTTAAACGATGCCCAGAAGTCAAACGTGCGGAAGAAATGACAAACACTTGAATTCCACACACACAAGAGAATGTTAGAAAATAGACAGAATCAGTGTGTGTGTGTGTGTGTGTGAGAGACAGAGACTTGCAGAGTTGAGTAAATAACTGCACATTAGACAAAACAAAAATTGTGGGGGCAAAAATCACTCATACGCACTATCTAACAAGCAACGAAATAGAAGGAAGAGTGATAGGTAAAGTATAGGAACTGAGAGAGTAAGATACACCCACACACACACACACACAGACAAGTTTATTTACGCTTCAATGCAATTGTTTTGGCATCTGCTTTGCGAGGTGTTGGACTCAGCTTCGTTTTTAAGCATTTTCTTTTTTTTTTCTCTTTTTTGCCTTGCTCTACTAACGAGCAGCTTTTGCAGGACACGTCATAAGCTGCTATCCTGCTATCAAGCACAAGCACAAGCACGAGCACAATTCCGATACGTGGCATCAAAGCATGCATAAAAGTTACGAAAAAAAAAACAAACAAAATTTCACCAAACACACAAACACACTTAGATCAGTGTATGGCAACAGAAATGAAATAAAAGTTTCGCTTTTGTTATTTCAGTCTGTTTGCTGGGCTGTTCTCGAGTCAATTTATGGTTTGATGCCCGCATAATTTCATTTTGTTTTGTTTGACTTGATTTGCGCAGATAATATGACAGCCTATAAAAGGCCAGCAGCCCTGGAAAAGATTTTGGTTTTTATGTTTATGCGTTAGTTTGTTTTTAAGCTCGTAAAATAAAAAGCATAATTAAAATGATTTTCATGCGCCCATAAACTTTGCAAAGTAATTGCAAAGAAAACAACAAATCTTATTTAAAAACATAAAACCAAAAGTCAAATTAATTTTAATTAAAATTTATATTCGATCAAGCGAATCAAAGGCGCAACATTTTTACTTTACAAACGCCAGACAATGCAGACAATCGCATTTAAATGCCCTTTTAAACGACATAACAATAAATATGCTATTAATTGAATTGCAGCAACGCGCACTCGATATCCTGCCTGTCCTGCAATTAATATAAAATTTTCACGTCGATTTCTGTTTCGTTCATTAAGTCGCCTCACAGTGCAGACTTCATCTTGCTGCAACTATAAATTTTAAATAGCCTGCAGCTGAGAGCAAAGTTGGCTGATCAACACTTTTTCGCCATTGGCTTTAATGGTTTTAGTTTGCCCAGCGCCTTTTTCATGGCTTATCTCTCACGCTATTAGTTTTGATAAATGGTCTATCGATTGCTTACTTTTTCCTATTTTAAAACCCCAAGCCCATTCAAAATGGAATTTTAAGGTATATTGTTTCTATGCACATGTATGTAACAGTCAGTATAAGGTGTGCCACATCCCACAAGATAAAAGAGTATATACTCTTAATCATGACGACGGACTTTGCCTCGTGAAATTTCCTACAATTTCCCAATTCTTAAGGCTAGGAATATGCGTTAATCTAATAGTAATTAGTCAAAACAAGCAACTTTGAATGTATGAAGATATATTTAATGTGCACAGTTTCTTATATATATAATTAAAATATTCTTAGTTAATTTCGTTTCTTGGTCTTGGTTCATGATGAGTTAACAGTTATCGTCAATTCAATTAGCCTTTGAGACCCCACTTTTTGCCACCACGGCGGCGCCTCTTGATGACTTTCTTGCCAGGCTTTCTGACAATCTTGAACTTGCGCTTCCTCCTTGTCTTCGTCTTGCCACCTGCGGCCGCTGTCGTGGTATCTGTGCCTGTTGCTGCTGTAGTGGTATCTGTGCCTGCTGCTGCTGTAGTGGTATCGACGGCAGATGCTGCTGTTGTAGTTACTGTAGCTACGGTTGTTGTCACTGCAGCAACGCAGTCTGGACTAAGGGCGTTAAGTACGTTCGTGCAATCAGTACAGCCCGCGGGAAGGCCGGCTGCGTCACATGCCACTGCATTGCTCATAGGCAGATATGTAAGGCATATGGCCAGGAGGGCACAGCTTAGTACTATTACTTTCACTTCCATCTTCTTTAGATCAGATCAGTTGATGAATGATACTTTTTCCTTAAACTCAATTGCTTATATAGTAATTCAAAAGTTTAGACAGATGTTCCCCAATATGCGATGTTAATGCTAATGTGAAACGTATGTTTGTAAAGTTGGATCTTCCAAATATTTACTCAACTGGAAAGTTATAAGTGTGGCATAATTAATTACTAAATTAGGTACGGGGTCTAAAATTCGGATCATCAACTTGTCTAATAATAAATAATGTCTGACTGACTTAATTGTTTTAGAATTGATCAATGTCTAAGCTCTGAACCCATGATAATTAGATAATCAAGAAATACGATTTTTGTGGAAATATACATATATTTGCAATCAGAAGGAGGCGTCTTTTTATAGCCTTAAATCATAGAAAATAGGATTTCAAAGTGTTAAGGTTTTTGTATAAGTGTTTGTAACAGGCAGAACTATGATGGACGACAACCTTAACTGATTTAGCCCTGTCCGCCTATCCGTTAATCCGGCCGTCCATTCGTCCATTTGATCATCCGTCAGTCTATCTGTCTGTCCGTCCGTATGCCTATCCGTCCGTACGTCTGTCCGTCCGTCCATCTGTCCGTCCGTCCGTCTTTCTGTCCGTCCCTGTATTCGTCGCTCCGTGCGTCCGACTGTCTGTCAGTCTATATGTCCGTCCGTCCGTCTCTCCGACTCCCCAGCCGTCCGTTCATCTGTCCGTCCGATCGTCCGTCCGTCCTTAAATCCGTTCTAGTTCTGTGTGAGTGAACACAAAACATTTCACCGTTATTAAAGCTGGAGAATTTAAGTTTGGAACATATTCACCCACTTTAATGACCACTAATATTTAGTAGATACAGCTTCTCCATTAAACATGTGCCTAAACGAGTAAAACTGTAGCTTCTACAGCTTTAGAGCTACAACCCTAAAGTTTAGCAAGTGATCTACCTTTCAGATCCTGTACAAATCGTCAAATGGTTGGTGCTAGAGACTTGATATCTGGAATGTATACTCGTATAGGCAGCCTCCAAATAAAAATATATAGTTTATACATCTACGCCCATAAGTGACATAGAAAATCGGGAATATCTATATATTTTAAAGTTTTGGAGCTATAAATTTAACTTTACACGTGCGTCACTGAAGACTGCTTCTAAAGATGGACCTAAAATCTGGAAAAGCTGTATCTTATTCTAAATTCGTCTTATTGTAAATTCTTAAACTAACGGGATTTTCTACAATTTCCTAACTGTTAATGATAGGAATGTGCGGTAATCTAGTAGTAATCAGTCAGAACAAGCAACTTTGAATGTATGAATGTATATGTATATTTAATGTGCACATTTTAACAATTTCTTATATCTATTTAAAATATAAACTTAGTTCATTTCGATCCTTGGTTCTGGTTCATGATGAGTTAACAGTTATCGTCTATTCAATTAGCCTTTGAGACCCCACTTTTTGCCACCACGGCGGCGCCTCTTGATGACTTTCTTGCCAGGCTTTCTGACAATCTTGAACTTGCGCTTCCTCCTTGTCTTCGTCTTGCCACCTGCGGCCGCTGTCGTGGTATCTGTGCCTGTTGCTGCTGTAGTGGTATCTGTGCCTGCTGCTGCTGTAGTGGTATCGACGGCAGATGCTGCTGTTGTAGTTACTGTAGCTACGGTTGTTGTCACTGCAGCAACGCAGTCTGGACTAAGGGCGTTAAGTACGTTCGTGCAATCAGTACAGCCCGCGGGAAGGCCGGCTGCGTCACATGCCACTGCATTGCTCATAGGCAGATATGTAAGGCATATGGCCAGGAGGGCACAGCTTAGTACTATTACTTTCACTTCCATCTTCTTTAGATCAGATCAGTTGGTGAATGATACTTTTTCCTTAAACTCAATTGCTTATATAGTAATTCAAAAGTTTAGACAGATGTTCCCCAATATGCGATGTTAATGCTAATGTGAAACGTGTGTTTGTAAAGTTGGATCTTCCAAATATTTACTCAACTGGAAAGTTATAAGTGTGGCATAATTAATTCATAATTTAGGTAGTGGGTCAAAAAATCGGATCATCCATTTGTCTAATAATACCCCATACCCATTAATTAGATAATCAAGTGATACCTTTTTTGGGCAAATACATCTTTGTTTTGTTTGTATAACAGTATTTGGATCACTTATTTATTGATAAGTGCCGTCCGTCCATCTATCTGTGCGTCCTTCATTCTGTCCGTCCGTCTATCCAACCGTATGTCCGTCCTTCTATTCGTTCATCCGTCTGTCTGTCCGCCTATCTGTCCGTCCTTTCATCTGTCCGTTCATCTTAACTCTGTCTGAGTGAACACAAAACACTTCGCCGTTATTGAAGCTAGAGATTTTAATGACTAATACCACAAATATTTAGTAGATATAGCGTCGCCGTTCAGCGTGTGGCTAAGCGAGTATACTGTATCTTCTACAGTTTTAGAACTAGAACCCTAATATCAGGAATGTATACTCGTATTGACAGCCCCCACATAGAAATATATAGTTTATATATCTACTCCCATAAGTGGTTGCGAAAATCGGAAAAATCTGTATCTTTTACTGATACCCAGTATAGATAGCTCCTGTAAGGAATTCGTTCCAAGCTATATGTCTACATAAAAATACCGCAGGAGGCATGGAAAATCGAAGAAAAAGCTGTATATTCCAAAGCTGAGTTAAGTTACTGTTGATTTTCTCTTGAGATCTGCATAAATTTACACAATTTTTTACAGGCCCTTAACGAATATTAGGGAGTCGGAAACGTCTGGCTGCAACATTCTTACTTGTTTCTACAAACGGAAGATGTGGGTATCATCTCAATGTATTTCATGGTAATCTTCATTTTTCATGTGCTGTTTCCTTCACTGACTGACTCAATAAGTCGAAAGGTCAATCAATCGGTAAAACAAGTTTGCTCGCCAAGAATATCACATTTAAACTTTAAATGTTTATAAGTAAAATGATGACAAATGACATGTTCGAGATATATTATAACAAATATTTTTAATAAATTATAAAGAGGTACATTAATCAATAAATTAACAATACAAATACAAATACGAACAAAACAGTCTCCTCCTGATTCCAAACATATATCATATTCGTTGAGTACCCAATTATAATGGGTTCAGAGCTTAAAACAATTAATTCAGTTAGACATTATTTATTATTAGACACATGGATGATCCGACTTTTTGACCCACTGCCGAAATTATGAATTAATTATGCCACACTTATAACTTTCCAGTTGAGTAAATATTTGGAAGATCCAACTTTACAAACATACGTTTCACATTAGCATTAACATCGCATATTGGGGAACATCTGTCTAAACTTTTGAATTACTATATAAGCAATTGAGTTTAAGGAAAAAGTATCATTCACCAACTGATCTGATCTAAAGAAGATGGAAGTGAAAGTAATAGCACTAAGCTGTGCCCTCCTGGCCATATGCCTTACATATCTGCCTATGAGCAATGCAGTGGCATGTGACGCAGCCGGCCTTCCCGCGGGCTGTACTGATTGCACGAACGTACTAAACGCCCTTAGTCCAGACTGCGTTGCTGCAGTGACAACAACCGTAGCTACAGTAACTACAACAGCAGCATCTGCCGTCGATACCACTACAGCAGCAGCAGGCACAGATACCACTACAGCAGCAACAGGCACAGATACCACGACAGCGGCCGCAGGTGGCAAGACGAAGACAAGGAGGAAGCGCAAGTTCAAGATTGTCAGAAAGCCTGGCAAGACAGTCATCAAGAGGCGCCGCCGTGGTGGCAAAAAGTGGGGTCTCAAAGGCTAACTGAATAGACGATAACTGTTAACTCATCATGAACCAGAACCAAGGATCGAAATGAACTAAGTTTATATTTTAAATAGATATAAGAAATTGTTAAAATGTGCACATTAAATATACATATATCTTCATACATTCAAAGTTGCTTCTTCTGACTGATTACTACTAGATTTACGCACATTCCTAGCATTAACAGTTAGGAAATTGTAGAAAATCCCGTTAGTTTAAGAATTTACAGTAAGACGAATTTAGAATAAGATACAGCTTTTCCAAATTTTAGGTCCATCTTTAGAAGCAGTATTCAGTGACGCACGTGTAAAGTTAAATTTATAGCTCCGAAACTTTAAGATATATAGATATTCCCGATTTTCTATGTCACTTATGGGCGTAGATATATAAACTATATATTTTTATTCGGGGGCTGCCTATACGAGTATACATTCCAGATATCAAGTTTCTAGCACCAACCATGTTTAAAATATAATAGAGTTGACGATTTGTACAGGATCTGAAAGGTAGATCAATTGCTAAACTTTAGGGTTGTAGCTCTAAAGCTGTAGAAGCTACAGTTTTACTCGTTTAGGCACATGTTTAATGGAGAAGCTGTTTCTACTAAATATTAGTGGTCATTAAAGTGGGTGAATATGTTCCAAACTTAAATTCTCCAGCTTTAATAACGGTGAAATGTTTTGTGTTCACTCACACAGAATTAGAACGGATTTAAGGACGGACGGACGATCGGACGGACAGATGAACGGACGGCTGGGCAGTCGGAGAGACGGGCGGACGGACATATAGACGGACAGACAGTCGGAAGCACGGAGGGACGAGTAGAGGGACGAACAGAGAGACGGACGGACGGACAGATGGACGGACGGATAAGCAGACGGAAGGACAGACAGATAGACTGACGGATGATCAAATGGACGAATGGACGGCCGGATTAACGGATAGGCGGACAGGGCTAAATCAGTTAAGGTTGTCGTCCATCATAGTTCTGCCTGTTACAAACACTTATACAAAAACCTTAACACTTTGAAATCCTATTTTCTATGATTTAAGGCTATAAAAAGACGCCTCCTTCTGATTGCAAATATATGTATATTTCCACAAAAATCGTATTTCTTGATTATCTAATTATCATGTGTTTAGAGCTTTGACACTGATCAATTCTAAAACAATTAAGTCAGTCAGACATTATTTATTATTAGACAAGTTGATGATCCGAATTTTAGACCCCGTACCTAATTTAGTAATTAATTTTGCCACACTTATAACTTTCCAGTTGAGTAAATATTTGGAAGATCCAACTTTACAAACACAAGTTTCACATTAGCATTAACATCGCATATTGGGGAACATCTGTCTAAACTTTTGAATTACTATATAAGCAATTGAGTTTAAGGAAAGTGTATAGTACTAAGCTGTGCCCTCCTGGCCATATGCCTTACATATCTGCCTATGAGCAATGCAGTGGCATGTGACGCAGCCGGCCTTCCCGCGGGCTGTACTGATTGCACGAACGTACTAAACGCCCTTAGTCCAGACTGCGTTGCTGCAGTGACAACAACCGTAGCTACAGTAACTACAACAGCAGCATCTGCCGTCGATACCACTACAGCAGCAGCAGGCACAGATACCACTACAGCAGCAACAGGCACAGATACCACGACAGCGGCCGCAGGTGGCAAGACGAAGACAAGGAGGAAGCGCAAGTTCAAGATTGTCAGAAAGCCTGGCAAGACAGTCATCAAGAGGCGCCGCCGTGGTGGCAAAAAGTGGGGTCTCAAAGGCTAATTGAATAGACGATAACTGTTAACTTATCATGAATCAAGACCAAGAAACGAAATTAACTAAGAATATTTTAATAATATATATAAGAAACTGTGCACATTAAATATATCTTCATACATTCAAAGTTGCTTGTTTTGACTAATTACTATTAGATTAACGCATATTCCCAGCCTTGGTTGGGAAATTGTAGAGTGAAATTGTTAGGAATGAATATCATAAGTGAGAGTCTAGTCAAGAATGCTCGACTAGGTAATACCCTTAAGTCCAGCTGAGCTGCTGTTTCAAACATTCTAGCTTGATTGCAAACATACATAACACGTAAGAAAGCTCTGGCTCTGAGCCTCGCCTGATCTGCGTGCTTAAACATGCTAACCTAAGCATAGTTATACATAGCACACGCAATTACACATATATATATGAATCGGGCGTTTCCGACTACATATTACACATTCACGGTCCAAGAATACTTCAATATTTTAATATTTTTTCGTAATGGAGTAATAACTTAATTATTCCATTCTGGAGCTTTAGCTCCAAAACATTGCAAGATATAGTTTTTTCCGATTCGCCACGCCCTGTCGGTATAAGGCTGAGAGCTTGTACAGGGTGGTATTGGAAGTATTATATTAGTTGTCAGCACGTATCTTAGTTTGCTCAAGTTGGCAAGAGAGTGAAGCAAATATAGTTGCTGCTGAACGTGGTCCCGGGTGTTGTTGAGAGAGACTGAGATGGCAGATAGGCCATCCGAACAGGTTCGTGATGGTTGTCAGTGAACATATAGAAGTGTCTAGTAGTTGCGAGCAACTTTCACGAAGTGGTGAAAGACAGCAACACAACGGGTACTCGTTGTAGAGCGTGGCTAATAATTACTCTAATAACAAGTAAGAAAGCTCTAGTCGGGAGTACCCGACTAGGATATCCCCTGAACCCTGCGAAGAGCCGATATTCCAAACACATTACAGGCAACACATACACACACACACACAAACACACATACGCACGCACGCATAAGCGAGCGCTCTGCCGACGGCGCAGTTTACGCAGCGACTGCGCTCGGGCTGCAGTAAGGCTATATTATGAAAACTTAATTGTTGAATAAATTTCCTTGTAGATGGACATACTATATCAAACTTTCAGAGCGTGATTATGTCAGTCATATGTATGTATTTGCCGAAGCACAAGTCTCTAGTACTTGAAATACGTTTTTTGAAAATTGGGGGCGAAAGGGGCGTGGCATACAAAATATAACAAAAATCAAAATTATATAAAATACACATGTAACAATATACAAAATAAGGAGTTGTCTAGTTTTAAAGATGTGCAAGACATAATT